>CM052540.1:184544970-184614391 GCA_028533065.1 Trachops cirrhosus | reverse complement strand
TGGAGTCATCCATGCAAGATGGGACACAGATCCAAGCAGGAGGGGACAGGCCCTCTAACACCAGTTAGGGAGCTTTGTTTTTATCTTAAGGTCCAAGGGAAACCACGGAGTACTTTAAGGCAGAGGGAAGGGTAATGTACTCAGATTTTTGTTTAAAATTATTATTCTGCTTATTAAATTGGGGTAGGAAGGGCAGAGCAAAAGGAGATATTGATGGACTGCCTGGGAATCTAAAGCAATAGTGTATATAAGAGATGATGGTGACTTGGATTATTGCAGTCATGGGGGATTGAACCGATTTGAGAAAAGTTTAGAAAGTGAAATCATAAATAAAAGGACAAAGAAATGAAGAAAAGAGAGGCATTGGGAAGGTTCCCAGATTTCTGGTTCCTGTAACTGAAAGGATGGTGTCTCATTCACTGAGTTAGGACATAATGGCGGGCTTCAGTGTGCCTACAGGGAGGGCCTTAAAGAGAACTGGGTTCCAGATCCACCACTTACTAACTGTGCACCCCTGGTGAAGCCACTAAGCATCAATTTCCTCATCTCCATTAAAAAATAATAATGGTACCTTCTTCACAGTGTTGTTGTGAAGACTGAAATAACTATGGGCCCATAGTAAGAATTTCCTAAATGTTAGTGACAGTATTATTCATAAAGTCATCACTCCGGGGGGAGGTTGAGTCTACAGGCACAAATTAGCTGAAGAAGGATTTAGGTAACTTCACAGTTAATGGGTCACAAGTATTGTAGTTATCAAGATGGATGAGAATGTTTGAGGCCGAGGCATATCACTATGATATATGATTATTGAGTTTAACTCATTAAATAACTCGTATTGTACGTTCATTATTTCTCACCAGTCTATCTATCAAACTGCCTCCTCCAATACCGGTGCCAATGAAATCGCACCAATTTCTGGACACTGAGGACCGAATCTGACAGAGGCCTCCATTCCATGGGAGAAAATGCAACTGCGGGACTATTGGAAAAATGTGTTTACGCTCAAGTGCATGCTTCTGTAATAACAGGACTTTTCTCCTCCATTGCTCTCCCAATGAAATGCTTTTTTGTCCAACATTACAGATGCATCAATTACCCATATTAAAAAGCACGTAGAGAGAAGAGGATATACTCAGTCCATTTCAGTGAGCATGCAGTTGACAGATGGAGGGAACTCTGACTCTTTCTGATATACTCCACAAGCCCTGCTGGAACCCAAGGAAGGAAAAAGGTCCTTAAAAAATAATTTGCTTATTGACGTCAGTAAGTCTGAAGTAAAACAATTAAGTGCTTTCAATTCGTTTATTGAAAACAATTGTGCATTGAGAGTCAGCTATATGTCTGCAACCGTCCTAGCAGTCCTGCCAGGGCAAGAAGTTTCAGAGTCAGTCCCTAGGCCCAAGAAGTGGATGATTAGTTTGTCAGACAGTCCACACACCCCTGAAACCCAGCCATACGCAGGGCGCCGTTTAACTGATTGCCAAAGTGAAATGCGTGGGAGTTAGCAAGGGAGGGGGAGATGAGCAGACGGGCTCAGAGGGGAATATCATCTAAGGAAATAGCATTTGATTCAGGCCTTAAAGAGTAACCAGGTTTGTATGAATCTAAAAACTGGGAGGTCACTTCTGACAGAGGCAACACGAACAAGCTCAGGGGACAGGAGGGGTGGTAAAGGCGTATGGCATGAGTTTGCATCTACAGAAAATCATGAAAACTTGGAGAATAACATCCAGTTCAGTATGGTGAGGCAAGATCATGGGAAACTTTTGATGACTGAGGAGACAAAGGAGAGAGGACAACGCATGAAGGAACAGGTGTGTGAATGTGTGTACGGCTACCTGTGTGTTTCTTGAACAGCTGGGGAAATTGTTGAGGCTCCCGCTTTCCACATGACACCAGCAATGAAGCCAGCCTAGACGCCCTGTACCTGCCACATGGAGTAGCAGCTAAGCCGCGTCAGCACGGACGCGTTCTGGAGTCAGAGTGTGTGTTCACTGTACCCTTCCACCTGGAACTCAGGCATAGCGAGGTATAGAGGGACTCTTTTGGCTTGGAACTTCTGTAACTGATGGGCTTACTGAGAATAATTGCACCCACGCTCTCATAATAAGAATTTTATGCACTTTGATTTCCTAACTATAGACAGGGATCTCTAGAAGACCATCAACATGTTTCACTCAGCAGCTAGCCATGAGACTTCATCGGTGTGGCCAGGGGCTCTGGAAACATTCAATCCTATCTGATGTTTTTCTGCGTATATGCAGCGATCTGCCCAATAGGATGTCTGGTTGGAGCTGGAATGTCCATTTCTTGCTTCAGGATTCTTATTTGTGTGTCTAGGTTACTACACGTGCCATGGCTAGCTCAAAGCGCCATCTGTATTGACCGAGTCCTTCACTGAGTTCTGCTTCCCTCCAATAGGTTCCGCAAATGCTGACCCTGGCTGTGCTGTGTCACTGCGTGTCTGTGTGCGCCTTCTCCCCGGCAGCTGTGTTTCCTCTGGGAGGGCCGTGGTCTTCCGTGTGCTGTGGCAAGCAAGTCACTTCTTCTCGCAGTGAGAACTGAAACCAGAACCACCAAATGCCATTTCCTGGACACTTCCTATTCAAGCCCCCTGTCCCTCACCCGCAAAAGCTGCAGTGTGCTGGTTAGGAACAAAGATTCTCAAAGTCGAACGTCAGCATTGCAATTTACCCACAGCCTGCTCTTGGACGTTTCCCATTTCTGTACCTCAGTTTTCTTTTCTATGTGAGAATGGAATAATAATTGTGCCAACCCCTAGAGTTATTATGAAGATGAAGTAAACATAGGTAAAGAGAGACAGAAGAATGTTTGACACTTAACAAGTACTCAGTAAAGGTTGGTTTATTATTATTATTATTATCATCATTATTATTATTATTTAATCTCTTCATACCCCCAATATCATGTAGATTACATGTGCACATTACTCACCAATTAAGTTTCTTCACAATGTTCAAATAGATTCTAACATTACAGTCTTTATCATTGTCACCTAAGTGTTTGAGTATCTACACATATTTGCTTCCATGTGTCATATGAATGGTAACACCAAGCATGACAGAGTTTTACATTACCATTCAGTTGTAACCTTTCTCATTATTTGGGGGAAGAAATCACCAATAATTAAGAAATCATAGAAGTGTTTTAGCACCTGGTGCAATTACCAAACCTAAAGTTTCAAAGTAAAGGAAATCTGATTTTCTTAAGTGCCTTTGCTGCTACATAACTTCTAAATTTACATAACTTCTAAATTTACGAAAGCTCCATCAAAGAGGCCGTCAGCTAGCTGACACATCCCTAAACCCGCATTCTGGGGGGAACCGAAACCGTGCACAGCAATGCGATTCTTACTGGTGAGCTTATCGTAGAGATGAGATTTTTGTGTATGAAAAAACTCAAAAGCAATACAAAACTGCGGGTGTGTGGGCGGTCAGGAAGGAGTGAGATCAAATAGGCTTAAACTGTAGTGTGAGGGACAGAGAATACAGATCACGAAACAGTTGTGAACAGTAAATGTTATTAAAATGAGGTCATTATAATCTCCTTCCCCAAGAGCCCTTAGCAAATGTGGATTTAGATGTAATCCTGTTTTAGCTCAATAATTCAATGCATACTTTAGAGGCAAAAGGAGTGGATTTAATTATCTTGTTAAAGTTTCTTTGGTCCTCTGATGCTATAATTCTGAGAGAAACCCTCGGCATTCTTAAATCTCATGTTACCCAACGAAAACTGTGTCTACACTGCCCTTCCATGTTCATGCTAAAGGTGTTATGAACGGCACAGATACAATGTATTTATTACTAATCAGGGCAAATTGATGACTTGAAGAAAAAGAAGCACTCTAGATTTTCAGATATTTAAGACTTTCTTAACATTTCTTGATCTTAGAAACATTTACCTGTAACTGAAAACATCCTATACTATTTTTAAAACATATTATAACTATTTCAGTAACATTTCTTTAAAGAAGAATGTTGGCTAAGGAAACAGACTAAATTTTTAGACTAAATCAATAAGTGTTTATTTTTTAAAGCATTACAATCACCTCTTCAAAAGAAATATAATAGTAGAGACACCACCCTTTCCCCCAAGATAGAGAATCCATAAAGAATACATATATACTGCTGATTTCATGAGTAACCTTGGTTTGATTTGTAATCGCACTGGGAACAAACTTGCACAATTATTAAAGGAATCCTCTATGTGTCTCTTCTACTGTGACCTTGTAGAGAAAACTCTCCCTTCTTTGTATTTATTTGGTAATTATTTATTGAGCACATAAACTATGCCAGATGCTGTGTTGGACATGACCTAGAGAGAGATGATACTAAAGAAATTAACTAATAAGAAGCTATGCCATAACGATACGTGCTGTGATGAAATGGGATGATGAGATGGGGCATGTCTGGGCAAGGGGACTGCTCTAAGTTGGGTAATATGCTCGTCTTTGGTCTGATTCCATTCAGATTAATTTCTCCAAGGGCTCCCATGTTAGCTAACATTTATGGGTTGACCAGTGTGACCCCTGACATAGACTGGGGCACGGCAGAGGGGTGCTTCTCTCTCCTCGCCTTGGGTGATGTCAGCAGAGACTGCATCTCCTCTCTGGCTCTCAGTTGCGTCTGACGTGGTCCTAGCTGTGGTCCTGCACTATAGTCACCCTCCCTTCTCGTTTTGTCCCTCCTGCCTAAGGTTGGTGGTGGCTTTCTGCTGTTGCTAACCTCTGGTTTGTTTGTTTGGTTGGTTGGTTTTTTAATGATATCCTTCTTGGCTTCTCAACTCTTCCACCAAATCTGTAAAAAAAAAATGTGTTAAATTTTGTGTTTTAAATACTAATGAGTGCTTTCATTTCCAGGGTGGACCCTGGACTGTGACAGGTATCAGTTAAGGCTCAACTGAAGAAGCAAAATTTAAGATACGATCTAGAGAAGTAAGAGAATCCAGACATATGATGCTCAAGGAAGTCCAGGTCCATAAACATGACAGTCCATAAAGCATGAACACCCTTGGCCTCTTCAAGGAGCATAAAGCAAGCCAGTGTGGCTGCACTATCATGTGTGTGTGTGTGGGGGGGAGTGATGAGTTAGGGCAAAGATGTAGGTGCTCCCAGGATCACACAGGTTCCTACTAAGAGTCGGAGAGAGAGGGACCGGCATGCTTCGATTTGAACTTTTCAGAGGTTATACTGGCTACTTTGTGGATAGTGGATCCAATGTTGGAAGGGAAGATAGTTCAGACTAGTTGCTGAGAAAAATGGAGAAGAGTGGACAGATTCACAAAATTTTATAGAGTTGGCCCAACTTATTAGTGGTATCAATGTCAAGGATGAGAGAAAGAGAAGAAGCAAGGATGACTTGTCAATTTTTATCCGAGTAACCACTGAGAGGGAAGAATGGGAAAGAAGGAGGTTGAAGGATGGGGAACAGAGAGAATTAAGAGTTCTGTTTTGGTCCTGTTAGGTTAAAATGCCTCTTGGACCTCCAAGTAGAGATTCATAAGAAGTAGTAGGCATGTGAGTCTGGAATTTAGGGGAGAGCTTAGAGCCGAAGACATAAATTTAGGAGTTATTGGCGCATAAATGGTTTTTAAAACCACAGATTTGTGTAACATTGCCTGAGAGTGAAATTGGAAACGATTTTATTACAAGCCACTAGTGAGTGTTCTAAACACAGGATTTGGAAAGAAAAAAAAATCATTAGACATAACCCTGTTTTAAAGAATAGACTTTTCAAAGAACAAGTAGAAACATTTTGTATGTGTATTAAAGAATAGCCTGAGAATCTGCACTGTTGCTTTGATTCATGTAGACAGCTTTTCAAATAATTTGGGCCAGGTGACAGATGGCCTGAGTGGCTTTGCCATTCGCGTGGCCGAAGTGAAGCAGATGCTAATTACCAACTCTTTTCCTGCAGAGACATCCCCAGGAAATCAGTCATATTTGACACACTGAATGAAGTGAGTGTACAAATATCAACGGACCCTGATTATTACAAAGCTTTAACAATTTGTCTTCCCTTTCCCATATCCCTACCAGGACAAGTAATGAATCATCTTTCAGATATCCAAGTTCAGACCCTGAGAAACCTTCCGCTTGCTACTGTCCTTGACATTCCATGTTCAGTCAGTTGACCAAACATACATTTACTTCGTGTACCTTATGAGCTTTTCTTCATTTGTCCCACTGCTACGCTTCTAACCTTACAGTTCTCATCTTTCTTCATCTGGACCCCCTTCCTCCTTCTGGGCCACCCCTTCCCAGCACCATCCCCTTCGAGTGTGCTCTCGCTGCCATACCCAAAGTGACATCTTGTCCTGCTACCTGGGAATCGAGAATGGCTCCCTAATTCATTCCTAATTACATCTTCCATGTCTCCAGTCCTTCCAAACAATCTCCACACTGCCTTACCCGGAATCCCAATCTCTCGGACACCTTGAAAACATCATTAACTGTGTATGTCAATAGGACACCATGATTCATGCAAAATACAGGAGTGGGCAAAAGTAGGTTTACAGTAATAACAAATAAAAAAATGACAATAATTAATGAATGATAATACAAGAATAAACTCTGCTTTACCTACTCATAGCTGGAACCCTCCTGTTGCCCACCCCTGTATGCTTGCTATGCTTTGTTCCAAATGTGGTTTTAAACATTCAGGAAATAAAAAATATAGGCCCTAAATAAAGACTACAGTTTTGAATTGTAAAAGAAGCTTCATTGCAAATCAAGAATTAATAAAATATAGGGAGAGAGAAAGTAAGCTGAATGACCCAGTTACATGTGTATCGGTGGCTTTCTCCCAATTAAAAAAAAGCATCCTGGTGTCAGAGGATGGATTTGGCAATAAAGAGTGAGATTTTTCCCCTTCTTTTCTGATCTTAATAAGATTTTTTAAAGGAATTCTAAATATGAAGAAGAGATAAACATAAGCCTTCCCAAAGATCTGAAGACAACTTTATTTCTGAAAAAAGAAATATACATTTTGAGAACTGAGAAATAGTAGAAGCAATCAGGAAGACTCAAAAGAAGCAAAGGCAAGGAAGTGTTTCTATCCCATACAGTGCAGCTGGATACACATCATGGAGAATATGAGATTCTTGGTGGTAGAAAGGAACATTAAGTGTAGCGTGATGAAAAAAAATTAAAATAATGTTATTATTTATTGTATTTAATTATGTAATTTTTCATCCAATTATTTTCATGCCTGGTATTATGTTCTATGTTTGTAGCTTGCAAGGACAGTGATTTATCATTTTCATTGTTGAAATCTTTATTTATTATTAAAAAGTGACGATCTCTATAGTAAAACAATAAAACATTGATGGGACTGTAGACTAAATGCTGAAGGACCCAGCAATTTACATCTGTAGGCACGTTCTTCACCAAGCAGAGACATTTTATCACAGTGGCTAAGAGGACGTAATTACTGATGCGTCTTTCTGCATGGACCTTTGAAATTCTTTTTAAAACTGTGGATCTTCTGTCCAGACTTAAGATAGTCATTTAAATTCAAAAGCTTGTGTAAAATTTCAGGGCTTTATTTACTCCCCTGTGTCTAAGAATCTCAGTTATACTGTGTGTGCTTTTAAAACCTTAAGCGATGCTCCCCGCCTCCCCCGCCCCCAGCATGCCTGTCCCAACCCACGTCCCAATCCAGGCTGCTCTTATTAGTTAGCTCTTGGAATCCTACCTCATTCACACCAACTGCACAAATTGATGAGAAGGAAACAAAAGTTTGCTTTCTGAAAATCCTTTTGCTGTGCATTCTAGATTTCCATTCAAACATCTCTGTTTGACATTAACGAAAGTGAGTATTGGTCGAATTCTGACTTACGGTTCAGAAAAATGTGGAATTTACCTTCATTGTAGGACGAATGCGTCCTACAATGGATGGGACTATTTTACTTGGGTCCCAGGATCTCTGGGTCCCCGCCTTCAGAGTTCCACCCCCACGGGGAACCTAGAGCTTGTCAGGTAGCTTCTCAGGGTGCTGCCTTATTTTTACAATGAGGGAGTTCAACAATTAACTTTAAGACTTCTTCCAGCTCTAACATTTTATTCTCCTTAACATCAAATGTTGTCAGAATAGATACATATTCCTCCTTCTAAACATAAATTTCTGAAGACACAAGCTCTGCCTAGAGCCTCAGTAGAACCTCTTTAAATACCGGGTATTCTTTTACCCTGGACATCACAGGATGGAGAAGTAGGTTGGCAGAACACACTGACAGCAAAGCAATGAACTCTCAGGATGACTGTGTCCATTCAAATACATTCCCTGCCTTCAGCGTGCTGGGATTATTCCTCTGCCAGTCCACGACCACGGACTCAGGAGTCAGGAGGGCTTGGTGCTCAGTTTGCCAGAAAATAAAAGGAATGGGAGCCAAAAAATATGTCATCCTCAGTCCAATGAAATGTGAAGCTAATCCTAAGTGCTTTTTAATAGGTGACATAACTTGTCCTCTGTTAAAGGGTCTTTAGGTTGACTACAGTCTTTTTAATATGAACAGTGCTGCCGTGGACATTTTTGGATGAGTGCTTTTGTGATTGCATTTGGATATGTGTAAGTGACAGGTATATGACATTTACTTGGTGATGATATTATCAGGAGGCATGAAGCCTTTTAATCAAATCACCAGCAATGAGCTCAAGGGGGTTTACTTGCATACAGACTGCAACCAATACCCAACCAATGTTCTTATCCATAGAATGACTTTTAAAATTGCAACTGGTGAGTTAAGGAAAGTTGAAAGGAAATATACAGTTTCAGTTGACATCATTTTAATATCTAAAAAAGTAATGTCTGGGAGTGTATTTAAAGAGTGCAGGTTCCCATCAAGTTTATCAGTGTTTTTCACTACGTGATATATCCATGTATGGTAATTATAAAGTATTGGTAATGTGTAAGGGAAGTTGGCATATTAAAATGAGAGATGAGGTGGGTAATTCCAATTTAAAAATGCATAATAAAATAGTTGATATAGAGGTGATTTTAACTTATATACAATGTTTATAAAGCTTTGTAATGTGAAAGAGAATTAACCTTCACTATGTTTATGTGCTTAGTTTTTTAAGATTTAAAACACTCTTAAGTACTTGGGAAAGTTTTTCAGCTAGACAACTAAAAAGGAAGCTGAGCAGATTACATTTGCAAAGTCAGCTTAATATATGTAGGAATTTAGTTAACTAAATGCATAAATGCATCTATACACTTTCAAAATCCCTTTTAAATGGTTACTAAAATTATCTAGATTTACAAGTAGTACAATAAATCTGTGACCTAAATTTAAAAGCTTAAGTGAGAAGTAGACTTTTGGGTTATTTTTTATTGACTTTTAGAAAGAGAGGAAAGGAGAGGGAGAGAGCAAGAGAAAAACACCGATTCGCTGTTCCACTTATTGGTGGATTCATTGGTTGTTTCTCGTATGGGCCCTGACCAGAGCTCGAACCTGTAACCGTGACATATCTGACATATCGGGGTAACGCTCTAGCCAGCTGAGCTATCTGGCCAGGCTGTTTGGCATTTTTAACTCTAATAAATTAAAATACTAAATTTTTGAGCAAAAGTAAACTTCAGGATAGTCTTTTCTACATATGAAAACCACTTTTCAAAAAAAATTCCGCATGTAATAATTGCAACCTGCACTATACCATTCCTACCAATTTAATAGAATTCAGAAATAAATTTCAAAAAGGAGCTCCTACATATAAGTAAGAACAACCCAGTAGAAAAATTGGCTAATTTATAAGGAAATGGAGACAGGCCACCAAAAAAATTTAAAAATGCACTTAATCTCACTCATGTTTAAAAAACATCAAAATTATGGTCCTGTACAGCGTCGATGAGATTGTGGAGATACAGGCACTCTGATATGGACACAAGAATGTAAACTGGAGCTACTTTTCTTGGAAGACAATTTGCCAAGAAATACCGTGTTTTAAAATGCACACATTCTTGGACTTGATATTTCCACTTCCAGGAATCTACTATGTACACATATCTGAATGTATTCACAAAGGCATTTCTCCAAGAATGTCCCCTGTGCCACTGTTCTCATTTAAAGAATTGGAACGACCACCAGTAGAGGTCAGGTTCAATACATTATTAAAGCCAGGCAATGATTTAGTATACAGCCATTCAGAAGAACAAAGTAGCTCTTTTTGTGTTGATATAGAAGAGGCTTCAATTATGTTAGTGAAAAGACAAATAAGAAAGCCAAGTGCAGAGCAGTTTCAGGAGATACTTCTAATATACACTGGAAATAAAAAAGATACATGTGTGTGTATCTGTAAAGACAATTTCTGGAAGAACGCAAATATAGAGCTGGCCCTGAAGAGTGATGGGCTGTACTGAAGATTTGTTCTTTTCCTGGGGCTGCAGTAATGCCTCAAGCTGCGAGGCTTAAAACGAAAACGCATCCTCTCACACTTCTGGGGTCCACAAGTCGAAGATCAAGTTCTGGACTGAGTTAGTTCCTTGTGAGGGCTTTGGAGGAGAAACTGTTCCACACCTGTCCCCTGGCTTCCAGCGAGGGCTGGCTATCCTGACGTTCTTTGGCCTGTAGACACATTACCCCCATCTCTGCCTCTATCCCCACGTGACATTCTGCAGCTCTATTGGAGATGGGGCCCATGCTACTCCTGCGTGGGACTTCACCAAAGCCAATTACATTTGCAACAACTCTATTTCCAAATGAGGTCACATTCTAAGGTATCGGGGATTAGGACTTCACTGTATCTTTTGGGGGAGACACAGTTCAACCCATAAAAAGAAGGATGTGGCCATCTGGGTTGAGAGAAAAACAATTAAAAAATTAATTAATAACAAAAGACTACTAGTTGAGGGATGCAGGCATGATTCATTGCTATTTGTGGTCTTAATCCCTTCTAACATAAACATTTGGAAAACAAATACCATGCTGTATAAACTGGTTGTCCACATCTCAACATTTGGCATTCAGTTACTTTTAACAATGTTTCTCTCCCTGACTCAGAAGATTTCCTTCTGGTTGGAGAGAGCATGAAGTTAAAATTTAATTTCCCTCAATTGACGTTCTTATGTCATGGCTTCTCAGAGGTGAAGGGGCCTTTAGATTCCTTTCCCTGTATACCCGCAATGCTTGACAACGTCTTCAGCAAGAGGCCCGGTCCCCGCGAGCGGAAAACGGCAGCGGCAGCTCCTGTGGCGGGGTAGTCGGGATGGCGGCTGGAAAGCGGAGACCGAGCCACGTTCTGCCTCCTGAAAAACTTTACCATTGTGTCTTTGCCACCTGAGCTTTAAAAACTTACATATGCACTTACTATTTTAAATTAACATGCAGATACAAAATATGCATACATATATATTATTAAGTGTATTGAAATGTATTGTCCATATTTACATTGCAACTAGTAAAACACTTGGAGACACCTGTGCATTCTATTCTGTGTCTTATCTGAATGGCAAGTATAATCCAACTTCTTAGAGATGAACATCAGAAACCAAACTGCAGAAGCCGTAGCCAGCTGAGGAGAGAGCCGTGAGGCCAGCAGAAAGCAGAAGGAGAGAACTGCGTGGCCGGAGCGTTGGGAAGCAGCAGCATTTTCGCTGACACCGACCCTTGCGAGCACATTTGTCAGAAGATAATTCTCATCGTGTAGTTTAATTAACATTTTTATAAAAGAATACCCAATAGAAATACAAGTTCTAAAACTTCCAAGTTTTCTTTGAAGACCCAAGTTTTATTTTCAGGGTGTTCCAAAAGAGACTTGTTCTCCTGCAGAGAATGTTCAAAACAAAGATGTCTCATGTTTACAAGGAAGAGCTGAAAGCCTTGAAAATAATAGGGGAAACTTTGTGAGAAATTTGCCCAAGAATTCTTTTAGAAAACTTAAATACTTAGGCAGCTTGAACCAAGGCATGGATTCCGTATGTGAGAAGGTTCCATAAAATTGTGACAAATTATTCCATTCAGAGTCACTCTGCCAGGTTTTGTCACACGGTATGAAAGGCATTAGTAAATATATGTCAGCCTGTCATTTCTTTACAAAATACTCCTTTTACCCAAATAAACAGGCTCGTTTGAGGCTACAATGGCCATCTTTGTATCAGAAACATCACTCAATTTGCAGATACATGCTGTCTGCTTGGAGCACCAAATCGCACAGAACTCTTCATACCTGAGCGAAAGCAACAGCGATGCCTCTTTGGCACCGTGACCCGGCTCTGGGGCTCTCAGAAGTGCTGCAGGAAAACGCACTCAGCAGTCCCCTGGGCTTCCCGCAACTGCTGGAAACTCAGACCTAAGGAACCGCGAAGATGAAGCTCCAATCAGACAAACGGAGCTCCGTGTTGAAGGACTTTTGCACAAGGATGTAGCCCAGGAGAGGGACGGTCCAAATTTACACTCCTGCTTTCATTCATTGTAAAAGAAAACATTTCTTCATTATCTCTATAAAGAAAACATCTCATGATAATTAAGGCCTAGAAATAATAATTTCCCAGCAGAAAAGCACGTATTACTGAAAATATAAAGCGATACAATAATATCTGCGACCAGCGGTCATAACTAAGACTAGACAGTGTGTTAGGCCCAGTCACGGCCTTCCTCTGGTGCGCTGAAACAGGATTTTCTTACCAGGAAACAGTCTGTTTGGTTCCTGGGGGTGAGCAGTTTGTTGCCAAACAGCAGTTTATTCAGCATTAAAAAGAGTCACTGTTATTTAGTCCTTTCTAGAATTCATGGTTTAAAATGGTTTGTGGGGGGCGGGGGAGGGGGGAAGGCTTGCAGGGGAGGGTTGGGGAGGGATCCAGCAGACAAGAAAAAGAACCCATGGACATGGACAGCAGTGTGGTGACTTTGGGAAGAGAGGGTGGGTAGAGGTGAAAGAGGGTATGGGGAGGATGAGTGGTAATGGAAAAAATGTACCATAAAAATGAACTATTAAAAATAATAAAAATGGGTTTTTTGGTTACTTTTTTGTTTTCCCTTTAAGGGTAACTTTTGTAAAATGACTCATGACTGAACAATAAAACCCTAGGGAAAACGTAAAATAGTAGAAGCCTTAATAAAGCAGTGGTGAATATATGCAGTCAGGATATCAATGAAATCCTATTTCGGGTTAACTCATCAAGATGCCCACGTAGTACACTGGGGAGGTCGCTGATGGATGTGCTGGGCAGGCATCTGGAGTTACATGCTACTAAACTGCTCACAAATTGCCAAAACAAATATTTTTTAGCACAGTGAAGTCTCTCGTATTATTGTGACTTGTCCTCAACTAATTTCACTGGTGGTTCAATGGTAGGGATTTGTTTTTTGTTTTTTGGGTTTTTCTCCCCTTCTTGGACTAAACATTCTGCTATTCTTCTAAAAAAAAATACTTTCTAAATAGTTTCCCTCACTTGATTGTACCCAGCCAGAGCTGGTTTGGAAATGGGTTTTGCAAAATCAGGGGTTTTACCCAACAATGGCTAACTTGGGTTTTGGTTTTGGCGTCTGGGCCTATAAGAACATGGAGGGTTTTCACTTTCCAAGTTTTCTTAACTGACTGGTGACGCATCCTGAAACAAGAATCTCTGTTTTTCTTTTCAATAATTTCCCTCCCTCCTGGCAGGGTGGCCCGTGAAAACCTAGTTCAAACACGGTATTGCAACACTCCCAAACAATAAAATCAAACTAACCTTTACCACTTACTCTGTCCTACACCTGGGTGCGTGTGTGGGGGTAAGGAGCTTTCCCAACCTGCAGCCTGTCTTGTTCCTCTGAAAAACACCCCCGCTCGTCTGCCCCGCTCCCATTCTTCCTGGCCCTGCTCCCACTTTGCTCTCCGAGCCAAGGAACTGTGATAGTGCGGAGTTCGACGGTCTTCTTCCCTCACGCTCTCAGTCGACCTGAGGCTCCAGTTTCTTCTCTTCCTTCATGAACTTGGTACGCATGCTGTACATGGCCTTCACTTTTATGTACCATAACTCATGAACTCTATGCATCATTATCTTATTTACTACCACAAAGCATGAAAATGCTGCTGATGTAAAAACAGATGCCTGCCATTAAATGTGTGACCTATTCTAACTTCAGAAATATTAAAATGTGAAAAAAAATTATCTTAGAATTGATAAAGTCTGGTAATTTAAGGCAAGAAGAAAAGAGAATACTTTCACATGTCCTTGTGAAGTTATTAATTGAACCACAAACTTCCCTTTTTTGATTTACTGATTGGCTCTTGTCCTGCCTGTCTCTTCTGTCACTTGATTTCTGCATTTACATATATGTACATATATATATGGTGTCTCCAATGTGCATGTCCTTGGTAGATGCTGGGCATGCTCACTAAAGAAGAGACAGTCTGTGATCAAAGAGCTTTCATTTGGGAAATGCATACCAAAAGAAGCTAGGGAATTCAAGAATGACAACTGCTATCCTAGGCAGAAGTACAGGACTCTGTGGAAGCACAGTGCAAGGTGACCTACCTGAGCCTTGCAGGGGTTATGGAGAACTCTCCAGAAAGACAGCATCCGAGCCAAGATCTCAAAGATGAGTAAGAAAGGTTAGCCAGTCAAAGGGACATGACAGATGGGAAAGGGAGAGATAGATATTTAAGTAAAGGAAATACTAGGAGACAGCAAGAGAATTTGCAGCATTGGGTTCTGGCGAGCGCAGAGGGTCCCACAGACTGCAGGACAGGAAGAAGTGACATAAATTAGCACCAGCTCCTGAATGGCCTTGTGCTGAGGAACTGAACATTGATTCAGAGGAAATTAGTGAACCAGTGAAAGGCTTAAGCATAAAGTGACAAGATCAGTTTGACCCTTTATTTTAATTTGTCTGAACTTTATTTTGTGAGAATCAAGTGAAGCATGAATAATAGTTTGGATCTTCTCTCTATCCTTGGCTCCTAAGTGTGCACTATGATTGTAATGGATATAGTTTAGTCTTTTCCCTCTGCACATGTCTATCCATCTATTATGATAAATTTTTTTCAGCACCCTGCAATTTTCTCTCCTTAGTATTTCTTTCTGAAATTTCCACGAGTAAGGTATTTGGCTCCCTAGATTGATCTTTATGGTTCTTATCTTACTCAAATTTTCCATCTCCTCATCTTATGGCTCTATTTTTGGGAGCATTCCTAAAATTTATCTTCCAACCATACTACTCATTTTTATGGGGGAAACGGCACATCATATTTTTGGTGTCTTAGAACTCTATTTTCTTTACAGAAATGTGTTATTGTTTATAGATTTAATAGCTTTTCAAATCTCCCCAAGAATATTAATTAATAAACAGTTTTACCATCTCTACAATCCCCGTGTTAGCCCTACTTTCTTCTTTTGGACCCTCTCTCTATGGTGATAGTTTCCCTTCCCTGTCTGTGATCCAAAGTTTTTCATTTGTCTTTCAGAGTGGAGCTTGAAAGCCTGAGTGGAAGCTCAGTACATATGAACAAGGTTAGCCAGCTTCCCACCAGGGAGACTGCAGGGAGCTGGTCATTGCTTTACAGCTTCTCAACCACTGGTTTGCAGGGGTTTTTCTTCCGGGTGATTCAGTTCTTCTAATGAGGTAACCTTCCAGTATATTGTCTAGGGGAAGAGAACTGGAGGAATCCAACTATTCTGGCATAGTTGGGGAAATTTCTAATAAGAACAGGCTTTTGTTAGTTCCCTTGAATTGAGCTGTGAGTCTCACCTCCACTCACCCTCTGCCATGCCTGGTCTCTGACTCACCAGCCGCTCTCATTCAGGTTCTCTAGTTAATAAGCAAAGCTCCCGTCTCCCATGGTAACAATGGGCAAAGTCGGGATATTGTAGAGGAATTAGCGTTCCGTGGATGGTGGGCTTTGAGGAAGGAAATGGTTGTCAGGGTTCCACTCCTTGAAGAGAAGATCAGTGTGTATATAACCTTACCTTCTAATCCCTGGTCCAGCCCCACGTCTCAACCCTCTGCCTACCGTTCCAGCTAATGCCGTGAACGAAGCCTTTGCAGGGTTCTGCGGCGTGAACCGCTTCTACTAGAATGAGTGCGCTACCCACATGTTCATGAGGTCTGGATTCCTCTGCCCTAATAAATCAATGTCTGCACTTTCATCCACTTCCCATCACTCGATGATTTGTTCCAACAGTTTGCCTGCTGAAGCCTTCCTCTGTTCCCTTTGTCCTTCTGGGTCCACAGGCTTTTGTTCATTTATTAACAGTTTAGTGGGGGGCTTGGGAGAGAGGGGAGAAACATGTGAGTTCAATCTGCCTTCTTCAACTGAACACTCCATTTGCAATGTAGATTTGCAATGTTTTAGCTCAAATAATTCCTTAGGCTCATATATGCAATAAACATTTTCTAAACTATAAATTAATAAGCATAATATGAACATTATGAGAGACATAAAGACAGAATATTTGAAGTCAGAGCCATCCTGAAAAATTAGAAGCATATAGTCATACTAACAGCTACTCTGAGCTTTCTTCTATTTTCATACTATTTATAGCCTTAATTAAGTTTTATAAAGTCAGAAGCCAAAGTGGAATAGTAACATGTCAATTCAAAACTTGAACCCAGGCAACTCTCAGCCGCGATCCCAACATTCTTACTCTGTTCTTCCGGATGACTTTCACTGATACCTCAAAGAATGGATACATACATTCAGACTTAAACAAATTTTTAATCTCGATAAAGGCCAACTTTTCCAGTCTTCACTCAGAAAAACGTGTCCTGGGTGGAGGGATTGAGTGAAAAGGAAAAAGGGCTCATGGACATGGACAACAGTGTGGTGATTGAGGGGGATGGGGGTATAATGAGGATAAATGGTAATGGAAAAAATACAATAAAAATAAATTAAAAAAGAAAACTATATCTTTATACTTTTTCATGGGACACAGCACAACCAAACCAACAATTAAAGTTTTTAAAAAGGTCTTTTTCCTTGTAAACTGCTCAGTAAATGTACTCTAAATGTGGCAAAACCTGAAAAGATCCTCAAACACCAAAAACTTTTAAATATGTACATATGTATCCTCTTCAAGGAGTGTGCAGGTTTTATTTGAAATGTCTTTGATAAGCCTTCACAGTGGATGATAGGAAGTGAGGGCATTCAAAGCTTCAGTTTAAAGAGATAAAAGTTTATCAACATGTCACCAGTAAGAGTGCAGACACTTGCAAAGACAGGTGGGAGCAAACAAAAGGGATTTCTGAATCCCTTTGCATATGACAAGAATGGAAATTTGAGGATGGGAAGAGTATGGCTCTGCAAATGAGCAAGGATAATATTTTTAATAATAAGGATGTCTAATATTTAAATAAATAACGCTATCTGAGCAGAAAGTACCCAGCCATGCACTGTGAAAAATAGACAGTTACTGGAGAAGATACAAGATACAAGAAACATTGTACATAAGACAATGATGCCTCAGTCCCCTTCAAAGCTAGGACCTTTTTGAGGAAATCTGGTTCATCGGTAGCAGTGTGAATTAAGTCATTAGCAACTGCAGCACGATGTTCCTTCTGCTCTGGTAGCAGAAGCCACAGAACAAATTTTGCCACAACACGTTTCCTGCCAAGATCCTGCATCAAAATCTCAGACACAGTAGTTTCTGGAATCCCCAGATCAGCTTCTGGTTCTTGCACTGTCAGTCGCCAGTCTTTGTTGACTGCAGCCTGCACACGCTCAGCATTCCCAGGTGTTCTGCTAGTTGCAGGCCTTCCAGAATGTGGGTCACTTTCAACAGATTCTTGACTGTCTATGAAGTGTTTGCACCACACTTTCATTTGCACCGCACTCATTGCATCGTCCCCAAAAGCCTTCCGAACCATCTGAATAGTTCCAGCTTAACACACAATTTGAGGCAGATTCATTGCTCTACTCGCTCAGTCACTTTGAATGGACGACCACACAGTACATGTGCTCACTCAACGGCATCTACCGCCATTGACTAGTACAGTGAAGTCGTCACTGTTCACGCATGCGCATTCCAGTCCACTGTCCTTGGCTGCCAGGTTACATCAATGTCACGCAAACTGTTCTCATTCTTTTAAAAATGACTGGAATTTTTCTGGACAGATCTTTGTATATGTGTCTGTGTCAAAATAAACAAGTATTTTTAGTATATATCAAAATATATAATCTCATATATAGAACTGATATCTATTATGTCAAAGTTAATATGTCAAAATAAAGTAAATCCCATTTATTTCCACACACTTTCAGAAAAGACGGCTGCGTGCACAAAGGTCTTGATTTAGGTGGGCTTCATTCACATGGGGGGAGTGCACTGACCAAGAAAGGACGTTGAGGTCGACGTGGTGCGAAAGAGGGGTGGCAGGCAAGGAGCAGCGAAGTGAACCAGGAACTCAAAAAAAAAAAAAAAAAAAAAAAAAAGCAGCAGAAACAAGAGCTCCAAGCCAGCAGTGGCCAGGAAAATTGTAAATCATGTCCCCTGGAGAATCCACAGAGAGACAGGCAGGAACTCAAGGTCCCACTCTAAGTTCTCAACACATTAGCTGACATCTGGGTTAGTTTTATGCAATGTTTCTGGGTCTTAAAAAATGCAAGCAAAACCTGCAGCTTGCTGACGAAGAGTGAATCTTGTATAGCACCTACCTTTGATGAGGCCCAAACAGGCAGGTATCTAACCTAAGTGAGGACATGACAAAGGGCGTCAGGAAATTCCTCTGCTGAAAGTGTCCTAGGGTACATTACATAGCTTCATGGGGCAGGGAAAGTGATATTGTAGGGGAAATTGAAGTGCTGGCTGGGAGGCTGGAATGGATGCCCCCAGGTTCTTAAGACCCTTACAGTCTGTGTTTCTAGGAGCTATGCAGACTCAGACCATTTCAGTTTTTCCCAAATGTAAGTGAAGTTAAACTGACGTTATGTATAACGGCTCAAAGCCCTCTTTGCAAAGTTCAGCAACACCACATGGTAGTCCTTATTCTTGTTCAGGCCAGTGGTAGGGAAATGGAGGTCTTGCAAAAACTATTCCAGTATTTCCTGTTGGATAAGCTCTGCCGTTCTCTAAAAACACCAAAAGGAGAAGTGCACAGAGTCAGAAGCAGAAAGGCTTCCCAAACCTGCAGGGGGCTGAGCCAGGCTGGAAAAGCAGGGTGACCTCTTCCACGGAGCTCCTCCTGCTCAGGGGAGGGCTTTCCTTTCCGTGAAAAGGGCTGGCACGCTAAATTATTATTTGTATTCATAATGCTTTCTCATAAGCACCCTCTGGAGATCTGCATTTTAATTCAAAATGTGGTCTTAATTTTAGGGATAAATCAGTAAAAAGGGTCTGCACTAACCTGTCATTTTCCTCTTCTATTTTGAAGCTTTCTGTATGGGAGTTAACTTCTCCCAAAAAAAGCATTTGGAAAATTCCTGGTTAGGCCACTTGCTTGTTTTGTGAATGACGTTTGTGGTCAACTATAACATATATAGCATGCCTTCTTATTGCTGCCTTTTTCATGCATGTTTTTCTTATTTTGGCATTTTTATGGAAGCGATTAAATATTACTTGGTTTCAAGCTGTTGTAGAAATTGTGGAGATGTAGAAAATAGTCTCTGGCTGAAATCTAGCACACACATACCCACACAGTCATAAACGCACACATATGCATGCAGCATTCTTAAAATATGTGCAGAGAGCTTTTGTTTGATTCCGCTTGCTTTTCTTTTCCTCTCCCTTTCTCTCGCTCTCTCTCCTTCCTTTTCTTTCTTTTCTTCTTTCTCCTAACAATGTGGAGGGAGAGAAATGAAAGTAAATATGACTCCCATGTCCTTTCAGGGCCGCTTTCTAATAGAGGAAGCATTGTTTCGATGCCCGAGCCTCCTGCTTTTACCCAGAGTTAAATGTTGTAGAAATGTTGTTTCAAGTCGTATTCAAAATGACTTAAATATTTTTGCAGGGTGTCACCTTGCAAGCCATCACATTAATGTTTTCAGTTTCAATGGCAAGTTGTACTGCCATGATAGCTCTTAAAGGGATATTCTTTCCCCACCCCACCCCACTCACTCACCTCCCCCAAAAACACTAAACTGAAGAAAAAGTAAATGCTGGTGTTCAGACCAAAAATTCCTGACACACTGATTAGTACTCAGTAAGTTCCAAAAAACATCCCTGAGAAGCAGAATGGTTTTTATCCCATAAACTGGTTTATATACTGTAGTATGATAAAATCTAACAATTTTAAGAGAAACTCTGTTTTTTGTTATTGGAAGCTTGAGACTCATGTCAGAATGAAATTCCTGTCAAGACTTCTACAGCTATTAGAGAAAATTAAAAGCCAAGTCAATACCCCTATCTGCCTGTAGACCTAAGGGGAGAAAATGTCCATTCCATTTCATACTTCCTAGAAGGCTTATTGGAATATCTGACTTCACTCCAAATAATTGAGTAGTTGGGTCTGCATAATATTTGTTATAAGTGAAAGGAGATTAAATATGTGAATACATTTTTTAAATTCTTTATATATTTATGTCATTATAATAATAATGGTTAAAGGCATATTCAGCCCTGGCTGGATAGCTCAGTTGGTTAGAGCATGGTCCTGATATGCCAAGGTCTCGGGTTCAATCTCCAGTCTGGAAGGAACATCAACCAATGAATGCATAAATGAAGCGGAACAACAAATCAATGTTTCTCTTCCTCTCTCTCTCCCTCAAATCGATTAAAAAGTAAAATACCAATAAAAGATATTCAGAAAATTTCTCTACCTATTCATATTATTTAATTGTTAGAGGACAATTGTGAATTATCTAATAACATTTTTATGACATGGTCATAAAGAAGTCTTAATAAACATGACTACACATGAGGCTCCCCTAAAAAGTAAGATGATCTCTAACTCAGGGCCTTGTCAAATTATTTGCAAATACTTGATATGGTTACTTCTTCTTTTCAAACTTAGGTATGTAATTATAGCTTTCAACAATAGAAATATTTTGTATAACATTTCTGTCATGATTGATTTTATCTCCCTTATCATGATATCAATTGAACCATGTCACACTTAGAGATTAGTTGTTTGTCACAAGACACTAAGTAGTGGCCGTGCCAGTATTAGCCACCAGGTCACCTGTACGCAGCCCAAGGTACCTACTATTGGACGGGAAAAAGTATCTCTCCTACTGAGGAATCTCAAACTTCAGCCTTCCTTATTTTAAATAAGTTATCCAATGATTTGTGTCCTCATTAGCATTTATATTCTTTACATATTTCTATTATCTATTATATTTCTATTATAAGAAAATCCATTCAGATGAATAACACGTCTCTTTACTTACTTTTTAAGTTAACGTAATGCTTTTATTGCTTTTAAAAAAAGTCCTGGAATTTTTTGTGTCCAGACTTACATGGTAATTCAGCCTGGAGACTATTCAATAACAGCAAACAAATAGTGTGGATTCTTCAGAAAGATTATTTCAGTCCAAATAATTCCCAAACAAAGAGTAAGTTTGCCACCTGATTCATGTCAGGTTTTACTTCCAGTGTGCACAGGGCTTCCTTGCAACCCTACCTCTCTTCCCTCACCTTGTTTTCTTTTCCCGGGTTGAAGGTCATATTTCTTCCTAGGAGCTTAGCTCAGGACTGCCACTATGGTGGGCATTCCTCAGCTAAGGAGAACCAGATGGCCACAAAGAGACATTACTGTTCCCCTGCATGTCCTCTGGGCAATCCTTCTTCACAAGGGACAAAATGTGCTGACTTGCCACCACTCTGATTTTTACCCTAATCCAAACACAAAGGACAGTTGTCCTCTCTCAATGGCAGGCGCAACCCAGAAGGTCCCAACTTTATGTAGATGAAGTCAACCTGTTTGGAGAGCTAACTGTTTGGAGAAAACCCTCAGTTGTACCAGGTATTATATGTAGCACTAAGGTAATTTTCTGACCCAATTAAAATACATGGGCAAAATAGTAATAAAGACAGTATGATTTTACATTATTTTGCTCAGATATTTGCAGACTGAAAAGAGTATGCATCTATCAAGAGAGAATAAAAGGTAGCTATATTCATAGCAGTTGTGATAATGGAGACGTTATGGATAATTTTAAAACTCTAATATCTCTATCCTCCTTCCTTCCTTCACCTTCATCAAATGACTAAGAGGTCTTTCAGAGTAGTTGAAAGGTCACCCAGCAGGGTAATAAAAGTTAGAAGAACTGATGTGAATCTTGGCACCTTCACCAGCAATCTGCCTGCACTTGGAGGAATTCCTGGCTTCTCTGAGACCCAACCTTATCATCTTTAAAATGGAGACAAGTGTCCTGGTCTGACTTGCAAGATGGATCTGAGGATCACATGAGAATACATTTGAACATGTATTAAACTTGCATGCAAAAACCCCCACATAATCAGCATCTTATTTATAAAGTCACACTGATTTCCACATTCTATCCCATTCTTTTTCCACCCTCTGGCAGAGGGGCCACTAATACTTGAGCAACAGAAGAATAAGGAAGAGAAGTGAAGTCCCCTCACCCCCCAATACCTGCAGTACCTTCATAACGTAGAATGACCTTTTGTTGCAATATCCTGGTTACCAAAGATGTCCCTGAGAGAAAACCCCCTTGAAGCTCTGTAGATTAATGTATTTACTTTATGAAGCCAGGAAAGGAGAAACAAACTCTGGAATAACCCATCAGACAAACACATGACAGCAATACAGGCCTCTTTCTGGGGCTCAGAAGCCAAACAGACTTTGTACCTATTTGTTCTCCTCACTCCTGTGGTGTGAAGCAGATAGGAAAGACAAGGTCATTTTGCAAATCATCTGACTCCAGCCTGAAATCAGTAACCCAGAGAAGAAGCACTCGGGAGCACAGAGGCACAAAAGAGGGGCCAGGCCTGGGCCTTCTGATAAGGCCTAAAGTGGAGTGCAGAGTTGTTGATGCGACTCCAGCCTTCATCTCAGGAAGCCCTGCTCCAGCACAGACAGATGTCTGGGTCCCCTCTCGGGATGGGGTGGGGAATTAGGGAAACAAAGCCACTCTCTCAGTCAAACAGTACTTTGATATCCAAAGTCTAAATTCTGAACTTCTTAATACTGAAAGGATATTGCTTTTTCTGTAAAATAGTTCCACATGGGAAGCTTTCTGTGTTAAACCATGGAAATCCTAGAGAGTGAAACTATGATTTATCTACAGCACCCAACTGGTAACCCAGCAGTAACTGGCACATGGAAAATGTTGAATGAATGAATGAATGAATGAATGAATGAATGAACCAACAAACAAATTGTGTAGAACACCAAATGTAGTAGTGACCTTTAATTTGTTTACTATGGAAACTATAAAATAGAAACAAAAACAGAGAATTGTGTATTGAACTCCCATATAACCATCGCTCTGCTTCAACAATCTTGTTTTATCTATTTCAGTTTAAGGGATTGAGTACATTATTTTTAAAAAAATCCATGATTTCATAAAATTTCATCCATAAATACTTCACTTTACATCTCTAATGCATAAGAACAATCCATGCACACACTTGATAAAATTAACAGTAATTCCTTAATATCTTCTAAAATCCCATTATCTTTTAATGTTGTTTTTTAGAATCAGAATTCAAACAAGACACAAAGTTGTGTATTCTCATCATCTTTTAAGTCTCTATGAATCCATGACAGTCTTTTCCATCCGACCCCACTCCATTTTGTTAACATCATTGACTCGTTCAACAAAACAGGCCACATGTCCTGTAGAATGTGGACATTCTGGATTTGGCTGACATGCCTGGCGCTGTATTTAATTTGACCCTCTACTTGTGTGTTTCCCCTGCACTGGTAAATATACCTAGAGGCTTGATTAGATTCAGTCTACTTCAAATTTGTTTTAGTGGATCTGTATTGGAGTAGAAACTATGCACAACTGTTTCCTGGAACTTGGGACAAGAGGAACAGGGGAAGAAGTTGGGCAAGGATCCCCTTGCTAAAGAAGGAAGGCCAGGCCTGCCGGGATAAGCATGTCCAGTTTGGAAGAGTAGGTGAAAAGGAAAAGTTAAATCATATTTGGAGGCAGTGATGACCAGGCTCTGTCAGGTGGCGATAGATGCCATCTCACGTTCAGTGACACCACATGACACTTTGACGTAAGTCACGGTGGGAGTAGTTACCCAAGCAAATCAGCAAATGCTATCAATCTGAGCTTTCCTAGTCAAAGACTCAGTTTACCAACATACAATTGCCTGTAACTCAAACTCACTCACCACAAAATATAATGGGGGGGATGGAGTCAGATGGAGAGAGAGAGAGAGAAGACAGAGATTGTCATCAAATTCCTAGGTGTAGTTAATGTCTAACATTAGTTTTAAAAATTGCCTCAAAATAACAGAAAGTGTCCAGTTGACAGGTAAACACAGAGAAAGTTCACGGTTGCACATTCTCCAGTTGGCCTCAGTGAAGAGACTGTAGGACTTGAGCGTTTTCAGCAACAACCGCAGAGCCGGGCACCGGTTCCCCCTTCTCCCAAAGCCACTCCCAGCCTCGCCTTCGCAGACGGTGGTGTTTCTTCAGCAAATGCACTTCTGGTGAGCTCGCCTCTTCCAGGGGAGACTGAAGCCACAGCAATCCGGGCAGAGGCCTGATGCATAGGTTTCGGGAGCTTTGGCTCAGCTCCCAGCAGAAGCCAGTGATAAGGTTTCCTTCCCTGGGCTTGCCTGGCGGAATGCTCCGCCCCAGGAGAGAGATTGGGGTGGGGGTGGGGCACAGTCGGACCGTCAATCAAAGTAAGCGTGATGTCCTCACCGAGGGAGAAAAGCAGGGTAGCTCCACTGAGACGGACTGAGTCCATCTGAAAGCCAGGTAGAAATTATTTAAGGATTATTGGTCATTTTGGTTCATTCCTACAACTTGTATGTTACACCAATATTTCTTTTAAAAAACAGCAGTTTATGTCTTGAACCAACACACACACACCTGCTGCCACCTCTACTTGTACCTAATCTCTCTTAAAACTTTTCTCAGAGAAACAGTCATTTGTAGTGGTTCTTTGTTGCCGATCTCTCATTTTCCCTCCTCCCTCTCACTGACCATTATCCAGCGAGGGCCAAGCCCAGTGTAACGTCAGGACGGAGCTTTCTCCTTATGGTCAAAGTCTAGACACCGGATACCACCAGGAAAGAGTGCTGAGGTCATGATCAAAGCCCCCCCACAAAAGATGAATCACAATGAGGCCATTGATTCAGGGAGGAGAAAGGAACAGGAGCGGAGGAGCCCAGCCCAGTGAGGGGTGAGGAAGGATGAGGAGCCCAAAGGGCGCAGAGCGACGAGGGGACACACCAGCGGACTGTGATCGGCATGCGTTCCAACACTGCGTTGTGGAGTCGGTCTTGTCATGTCTTTGTAACATTCTAACGGGAGTCAGTGTGGCGTAGGGGTTAAGTCACAGACCCTGGAACAAGACCACCTGGGCTTAAGCTAGGCTCTGCCATTGACTAGCTCTGGGAACTTAGTCGGTTTCCTCAGTTTCTTTATTTGTGAAAGGGAGATAATAATAGGTGTTAGCTCACAGGATTGTTATGAGGATTCAATAAATTAAGACCTATTAGGAGCTTTAGCAGAGCATTATATGACATAAAGGTAAAACAATATGCACCCATGCTCCCTGCATGAAACCATATGGGGAAAAGTCACCAGCACGATTGGGGCTTCTGTTCAGTTACCTCTCTTCCTTCTCTCAAAGGGAACTGCCTTCTTGAATTTGTTATTTGCCATTCCCATTCATTTTTATATTCATTCACACGAATAGTTGTATCTCTAAGCAATGAGAAAACTGTATTTTTCATATTTAAAACCATATGTAAATAGCGTCATGCTTTATGCATTCATCCAACATTTGTTCTGCCTTCTCAACTCATCCTCGCTGGTCCAAGCAGTTTGTGGTCACCCCTCCATGTCAGCGCGACTATTGTTGGGGTATTACTGAGAGATGTACGCACTGTGATTTATTTTTCTGCTCTCTGTTCATGGACACTTGTGTGGCTTCTAAGCATTCTTTGACATATTTCTTGGCAGATGAGTTCTGATTTCTATATGCTGACTTAGAACTGAAATTTCTGATGTTTAAGGCATACTTATTTTCAAGCTTACTTTTAAAAATTAATCTTTTAAGATGTTCCAATAAATTCACATTATCATCAGCCCTCGACTATGCGCTAACTACTACTGCAAGTCTTTTAGGCAGGTTAACAGATGAACTCAAAACACTGTGAAGGAAGCCCTATTATCTCTCACTTTATAGAAGAGAAGTGTGGCAATTTTCCTCAGCCCACACAACTGGTGAGCTATGGGGCTGGGATTTACACCCTACACACTGGTTCCAGGAGTGGGCCAGATGCAAAATAGCATATAATAAAACGCTGAGCTATGCTGACCAAAAAGTATTGTAAGGTCGTTAAAAAGTGTCCATGGGAGGTGAGACTGCATATGGCTTCATCTTAGCTGATTACATCTACAGCACACAGATCTTACGTCCAAACAGACCCATTCTTAGGTTCCAGGGCGACACGAGTCTTGCAGAGACACTGTTCAACCCAGTAGAGGATCCCCTTCTGCCATCTATGGCCAAAGACAAGAGTCTAATCTTTTCATTTCTGTCACTGGATTGTTTAAACTGTTTATTTGAAAATAAATTCTAGACTTAGAGGTAAGACACAAAAGTAGTACAAGAGTTCACATATACATTTTCCCCAGCTCCCCTAACGTTACCAGCTTATGGAACAGAAGTGCAATGATGAAAATTAGGTAGTAATATTGAGACAGGACTATTGACTCAGTTACAGACCTGATGCAAATTTGACCAGCATCTCCTCTAATGTCCTTTTTCTATTCCAGGATTCAATGTAGAATCCCACATGACAGTTAGTTTTTGAGCTTCCTTAGTTCTTTATCTGTGACAATTCTTCCATCGTTTATGACTTGTGAGGAGCCCTGGTCAGGTCTTACGTGGAATGTCTATTAATTTGGATTTGTCTAACATTTTCTCACGATTGGGTTGAGGTTATGCAATTTGGGCCACAAATAGCACAAAAATGATGTTGTGCCTTTCTTGATGCATCATACTGGGGGTACGTGATGTCTATGTGATATTTGCTGGTGGAGAGGAAGACTCCTCTTTCCACCACTTTGGAAACCACCATCTACTTTCCACATGACAAGCTTTTGGATATTTGGAAAGAGCTCTGCTCTCCGTGGGCCTCCCCTCCCTAACCAACCTCAAACGCCCAAGATGTCTCTTGCCCTGGCTACACATGCTCAGTTGAGTCAGGCCTCATCGGTAGAGCCCCCAGTAGTTCTCAGTTGCCAGGACATTTCCCTCACTGCCCACGCAGCCCTGCTGTGGACACCTTCCATTTGTCAGGGTCTTTTGCAGGAAGGAGTATCTGTAGCGAATATTCTTTTCCAGGTGTAGACAGACCAATAGAGGATACTGGAAACCCTAAGAGTTGTCGCTAACCGCTACAATTACGGTTGGGCCATGAGTGCATGAGTGGTATGTTCTAAGTCATTCCAGGAGAGTTGAGTAATAGTTTTAGCTCTGTCCCTACCTCTGTAAACAAAAGTAAGTCAAGGTTTTTGTGCTTACATTTCTAAACCTTTAGAGAAAGAAATACTTGCCCTAACCTGTTTGACGATAATGTTGTGAGCACTGATATCAGATTAGTGCAAAAGACTCCAATAAAATCCTCAGATAAAAACCGATAAGGAGAATTTAGCTCTACACCTGTACTACAGCGTGCTTTAACCTTGTTTTGTGTCACGGGGTCCTTTGCTAATCAATGAAATCTAGGGAGCACCTCCTCAGAAAATGCATAGAAGCAAGGGTACACACATGTTCATGAGCTTCTAAATCTCTAGGAAGTTAAATTACCCTGGACTCCCGACATGTTTTATCTCCATTCTCTAATTAAGAAACAATATGGAGCCTGAGTGTCAAATGAGTTCAGCAAATACTATTCTTTTATCATCCACAAGTGGCTGCTCCAGTTTGGAACTGAGGCTATTGATCCAGCCCAGGGACCCTCACACGACCCGGGGCCATAGAGGGAGCAGAGTGGAAATGTTTTTGGATTGAACTGAGCATCTATGGATGGCGAGGCACTTTTCTCAGCAATCACAACAGATCTTCAAAGAAAAATAGGTTGGTCTTTAGTGCCCATTTTCTCACTTTCTGCCTTCCACCCCACTTAACTCTCCCCCTTTCGGCACAAAGTCACGGTCTCTCTTTGGCAGGATGAAACAGATCCGCTAACGTAGTGCTCATTGATATGTCAGAAGATCATGGTCTGGTGCTGTCCTACACGAGGGGTCAGCCTTAGGAAAGGCAGCATACAACCAGGGCAGCATGGGTGTCTGAGCACATAAATTACTAATGACGGAGTTTCTTATATTGGTGGTGGCAACAAGTGGGACAAAAACACCTTTCTAGTAATAATGGAGTTTTCTGCATAATTTTTACATACTTTATAGTATTTATGGAGTCTCGTACTTTACAAAGACCTCTGAGAAATATGACTTTGCTTCCCACCAAAAGCCAAAATGGGAGGGGAAAGCCGGGAATGCCCATTTATAGGGAAGGAAATGGAGACGTGAGAAATTAGGTGACTTGTCCTCAGTCTTGCAGTTAGCGAGAGATGGAGCCATGACATTCACCTGGATCTGATCCTAAATTCCACTTTCTGTGCAATATCATAAAGGCAATCTTGTACATAATATACAGTTTCAATTCTCCAATGGCCCCTTTGAAGCCAAGACGGAGTGTCACTTCAGGGATAGTACAGGGTCGTCCCAGGAGTTGGGAGTCCTATAATCTTCTCTTTTTCTGGGTAACTGTAAGTTGGGTGCAGGTTAGAGTTGACAATCTCTTCCACCTGGTCAAAAATAGGGGAAAAACCTGTTGCTGCTCTGACTGATGGCACCCCCGGAGCCAGGCCACAGAGGCTGCTGAGAGCCAAAAGGAGGGAGAACGGCCAGGGTCTGAGGTGATGTGCCCACTTCCTCCCTCCTAACCCTGTGGTTCTCCCTCTCCGCACAGTTCTCGTCCCCGTGCAGAGAACAAAACGAGTGTCCTCTGACTGCAGGAGAAACGGGGCATTTCTGAAAACGCAGTCTCCAAGCCTGCAGCGGCTGAGTCACTGGAGGCACCGAGTGAAAGCACAGGTTCCGGGCACTTCACACCCGGCCACCAACCTGCCCTCACGCCTCTCCAGTCCGGGCCTCTGAGGCTGGGCCCGGAGTGTGCCCTTGCGGCGAGGTTGCAGGCCGGCTGTGTTGGGCGCTGAAGTTTAAGAACTATTGCTCTGGAGACCGACTTAGCACACCAGAACAATGGTGAATACTCACTTCCGAAAGACCTTGTGGACAACGCGACAATGAAAGTTATTTTATGAGATTTGACAACTCTTCTTCTTTATCTTAAAATCATTTGGCACATTTAAAAAATTGCGCAAACCTGCGCCTATTTCATTTCACGTAGATGTATAAACATGATTGACATCTACGTGCAGGCACTTTTAGTTTCTTTTTCCTTTAGGCACAGCGTGTCCCCCCCCCCCCGCTTTCTCTCCCCTGTCTGCTCTGACCTCCATTGGGTCCCAGTAATCACTATTGCCGTCCAGTCTCTAGTCTCCCTGAGACTCACACACCCAAACACGTGTCCTCACAGCTAGATGAGCAGGTGTTGCGCTCCATGTCACTAAAAGCAAAGCATCATCTACACCTTCTCTATATCTTGCTTTTCTCACTCAACGATACCTAATAAATATCCTTCCACGTTACAAGGTTGAACTCCAATTTATTCCTTTAAATGACTGAATATTATCTCACACACAGATAAATCATAACTTACTCAATCATTCTCCTATTGACAAACATTTGTTCCCAGGCTTCTGCTGTTATGGACAATGCAGCAATTAACACCTTTGTATTTTACATAGATGTTTATTTCTAGGGGACCGATTTTATACATGGGATAGTGAACTACATGTGTTTGCTAAAATAATAATTAATATTAATATTATGCAGATTACTGTATATGCATTTTTATTTTTAATAACTCTTTCCAACTTACTTTCTAATAAGATAATATTTCAACCAGTAATTCATATGAGTATTCTTTTTATTATTATTACCTTTCATCCTCACCTGAGGACACGCTTATTGATTTTTAGAGAAAGGGGAAAAGAGAGGGGGAGGGTGGTGGGGAAGGAGACAGAGAGAGAGAGAGTGAGAGAGAGAGAGAACCATCACTTGGTTGCTTCCCACATGCTCCCTGACTGGGAATCGAACCTGCAACCTATGTACATGCCCTGACTGGGAATCAAACCCACCACATTTTGGTGTATGACAGCCCTCCAACCAACTAAGCCACTTGGCCAGGACTGAGTATTCTTTCTTAACTTTACTCTTCTCCTTATAAAAAGTCATCTTGGTAAAAAAAAAATGTATTTGGTTACATAAATGCATCATATTGAACTTTTAAATGTTCTTCACTTTACACCATTCCTACTTTTCAAGTACCATTGAGTTTTACGAATATTTCCGATCACAGGCAAATAGCAAGTATGGGGTTCTGAGGGCAATACAGGTGTAACCAAGAAAACAAACAAAAGCAACCTACAGAACAAAAACAAATTGCCTTCAATGAGGCTACCCTCCCAGTATTTTCAATTTTAGATTTTAGATAGATAGGCAGGCAGATAGATGGACGGAGAACCCTCCAATATTTGTCCTGCCTTGTCAAGAGTCAAATCTGGTAGGGCCAGTTTCTCTGCGTCTATAAATACGCGGGACCTGTCAAGGTCAGAGAACATTTTCTGAGAACAATAGCTATTCTCTTCATTTTTAAAGGGCGCTGAGGAGGTGGGAAAGAAAAGATGTGACCTTGCTAGCCCCACAGATGTCAGCCAGTCCTTGTCTTAGGCGAACAGCTGGAAGTGTCCAGCGAGGCACCGAGGTGCACAATTTACCTGTGGCCACGTCCCAAGTGGCAGTTCCAGTTCACGGGAAACAGCAGGATTCAAAATGGATGTCTAAGGGAGATGAGGGCAGCAGGGAAGGGGGAAGAAGAAGCTCTGCAGAGGAGAGAGAGAGTGCATTAGTTCTGGGAGCTACGGGGGGGAAACCAGCTTAACTATGGAAGAAAAGACATACACACAGGATAGCTCGCACAGAGTTGCTGTGGAAGCACATTCCAGGAAAATCTTAAGAGATTACTTTAATAATAAACCATGCATTCTTCAGCAAGCCATCACGGGATTAACTACCCCTTTCTGAGGCTGGGAATGCAGTCGTCAGTTTTCTTTTTTTCCCTTCTCCCTCACAGGCAGGTTTTGTGCATGGGGAGGAGCCATGCAAGGACCAGAGTTTCCAACACTGCGTTGAACTGTCCTCACTTTAACTTTTCAAACATTAAATCCAGTGGCAACAAGAAAAGACCTCGGTTTAGGCAGAGTTAACGTCTGGGTGGATCAGGCTGCGATTCTCAGCTGCGAGGGTGTTGGTTTGAGTCCTACAGAAAAGTGAACAGCATCGCTGGAACAGGGGACGGTGCGCTGCCAGGGAGAAGAAGGGTTAAATGATTTTCATTTTTTTTCTTCAGGGAAGCAGGACACTGAAGTTCTGCCAGAAGCAATATCAGCGCCTTAGAGAATAAAAATGCACTTCAAATAGAGTTCTCCACTGTCGACTCCTGAGACTTCTGTGCGAAATGACAGACTGTCCATTTGAAGCTGTCTGTGGGGATGTGTGAGCCCGCTGCTCATAAAAGCCCTGTTTTCATCACAGTCCTCCTGAAACTACAGCTCATTGCAGATGAAATCATTTTCTTCCTCTGGCTTCTTAGGCAAATCCTGTCCATCTGCTGGGGCAGAGCAAACATAAGCTAGCATTTCTCAGTAAGAGTGTTTTTGGATTCAAAAAAATAGGTTTGTGGGGCCACTTCTGAGCCGAGAAAGTATTGCATATTGAGGATTAATATTTGTTTTTGTTTTTAGTTGTCAAGGCCTTCCTGCACCTGAAATCAGCTGTCATTTATGTCTTCAGCTACTTAGCCTACGAAATGAAACCACCCCTTGGGAAAGCAAAGGGCTAGGTCCTAAGATGTGCTCGAATCTGCATAAATGTTACAAATACCATCCTAAGACTAAAGTGTGTACACCTCTTATTCACACAAAGTTCCTTTAAACAAACAATGGCCAATTACCTCACAGGAATATTGAAAACTGTCATGGAAAGCCTCCTTGCCCTGTGCACCCCTAGGTGTGAGGGGATGAGACAGGTGGCAGAAATAGGAAGATCCAGGAGAGGCGGGATTCCCACCCTCAAGGGGCTGGGCGGCTCTCTGCTCCCGGGACCCTGGCTGTTCCCAGCCTGACCCACTTGCGAGCGGGGGCTGCCACTCACAGTGAGCTGCCCCAAATTGCACAGCGGCTTTGCCCTCGGGGCCAGGCTTGGACCACAAAATACATCCTTGGTGTCCCAGGAACCCCATGTGAACCCCTAGCTTCCAGAGGTACAATGCAAATGCACTGTGCCTTGTCAAATCAATAACCCTTTCCCATCCAACTTGCAATTCGGCATTTTCATTTATTTTAGTACACGTTGTCTCTGCATAAAAATGAAAGGAGGGGGGACATAGACATGCTTTTCACAAGAATATTTTCCCAATTCTTAAAAAGCACCAAAGCTTCTGGGGGATGTTCTGCAAGTGTCCACGATTTTTAAACATGGAGAAAATGAACCCCCAACATGATGAGGTTCACTGAGACACGGTATGGGGTGCTTTCTGCCTCTCGGCACGTACGCAAAAGTTTCAGACATTTTATTTCCCATATTTCCCATTTTTTCACACAGATGTAAGAAACGCCATGGAAATTAGTGCCGAAAAGCCCTGCTAAACGCCCACCCACGGATGCACACGCACTGTGAGGGAAGCCAGTGTGTAATTAATTAGTCGATATCGGATATATAGCTTATTCAGACAGGTTATATAGACACGAACATTTTTGTGTATATCGATTTCATAGAAAGAGAACTGTGTTCATATCTGTATATACGGGGTTATATTTCATATGTAAATACAGTAGGTCTTACATATAAACACAGAGATTTCCCACCGATTTAAGTGAACCCCCATGTGCAACGGAAGAGACCCCGATCCCTTCAAAGGAGGCAACCACAGGGCCGGCCGCGGCAACGGCAGATCTGAGCTGGGAACTGCCTCTTGCCAGGAAAGTCAGGAGTAAAGGCAGTCCTTTGTTCCCCGAGACCCAACGGGTTAGGACGACTTCGTGGGCCACATCGCTCCGACCGGCAATCCGGGAAGGAACTGGTGGGATGAAGGTCGGGGTCCCACCCCTTCCCTGAGGAGCTTCCCTTCGCTGTCCTTACTTGCACCCTCCCCGGTGCCCCCGGCTCCGGGCCAGCCCCGCGGGTCTGAGTCTGGGGTTTGGACGGCGCCCTGCTGTCCCCTCCCCTCCGCGCCGTTGGGCTCCCTGCGATCGCCCCCCGCTGGCGGGGCTCGCGAGCCGGGCGCAGCCGTGTCCTGTGCGCGGGGGCACCCCGAGTTAATAAACAGTTAAGTTTGGAAGACTCAGCAGACACGTTGAGGGGGAGTTACCGAGCCCAGGCAGCAAAAACATCCCGGCGCATTCCTGGGGAGTCCTCAGCTGCCAGCATCTGATTACAACCATATCTCGCCGGGAGTGGCCCGCGGCGGAGGCTCCCGGGCCCGCGGCTATTTAAGCGCGGCCGCCGTGTGGGCTGCGCGGCTGCCTGGAGGCTCGGCGCGGGCGAGTCATGCTCGCTTCGCAGCGGCGCTAGCTAGCCTGTGAGTAGCTTTCCAACCCTTCTCCCCTTTGGCTCCATGTTTTGCGACCTCCTTCCCTCCTTTGCTCTTTCCCCCCTTTGGGGTGCAGCCGGGGGACTGTTGGGGAATCGTGGCCAGGAGGCGGTGGACTTGGGGACACCAGCGGTTGGGTTGTGCGGCCTGACATCCCAGGAATGCTGCCCTGGAATGCATTTACCTTTGGGGTCGGGCTCCAGATGTCCAGCTTGTGACATTTCGCAAGCGCCTCCCTTTTGTGTGTGCGCGCGTCTGCGTGCTCCTCGGGCAGCCCCGGTAGGGCTCCGGGGCGCCTGCCGACCGCCTCATTAACTCCTCCAAGGGTGTTTATTTTTGCCGTGTGACAAAGGCTGGGGACCTGGTGTGTGCCCCGAGAAGCTTTTTCCTGGTGATTGACAACGCAGGGCACGAAAACGTGAACTTTGTCTTACACCCGCAATAAGAAAGTATCTGCCCGAGACACTGAACAAACTTGTTTTAAATCCACGCAGCCCAGAGCGGTTAAAGGGTGTTTGCCTGCTTGCAGTAAGACGGCTGGAAAGATGAAGTAAGAATTGTAGAAAACGGGGAAAAATGAATGGGTTAAAGCCTTGGAGCCCCGGTCAAAATAGCGGTTTCCACAGCATAGAGCTGACTCTGTTATTTGTCTCTGCCGTCCTTTCTTCCTGACTTAATTCTTAGCCGGGAATTCAGGTCCCCAGTCAGTTCCAGCAGGGAGCTGTTTGAGTCCAGAGGGAAATTTTACTGGATTAAAAACGCTTAAAGAATCTGGATGTTATCTCCTCCCCAGCCGCCCCCACCTTTTCCTCTTTCTCTTTAGTTTGTGTTTGGAAGGAAGAGACACACTCTGTAAAATGAGCAGAGCAGAAATAAGCTTCCAGACACATGGAAAAACTTAAAAATTATGGAGGGGGGACTTCATGAATAGTAAATGTTGTTATTGCACTATAAAGTGACTTAATGAAAAAATTTCTGGCCCTAATCAGGCAAAGCGGGGGAGTGGGGGAGAAGTAAGAAGACAGAGGTAACTCACACAGAAGGAATGGCCGAGCAGGAAAGAAAGCAGTTACAAAAAAAAATGTCTTCAAGACATCTGATAAGGCTCCTGGAATGGCTTTGATGGGATGGATAATTGGCCTCCCTTACAGGCTAGAGGTTGACTCCCCACACAGGAGCCTGAACTGGCTGCTGGGGAGGGAGGCACTAGCTGGGATGGGAGAGCACGGCAGCCACCAAATGGCTTGTCTCCGCTCTCTGTGCCGGCTCCACACTTGTTTCTTACACCAGCAGCTGGACCTGGACTGGGCTGCGCCTCTCTGGGCCCCGTGCCCGCCCACCCCAGGCTCTGCCTCTCCCTCACTGAAGGGCAGATGAGCCTAATTGGGATGCTGTAAGAAAGTTTATCATCTTGAGAATTCAGGAGTGTTTGGGACTGAGCTGTCCTTAATCTCTGGGGAAGGACCATAGCAGACAACACAATTCGACATAACACAACACGGAGTGTGCACTGTGGACAGTCTGGAGAAAGCACAAAGGAGACCTAGCGGTGTGCTCCGATGCGTTCTTCTGGGGCAGGTTTTTTCTCCTAAATCCTTCATCAGTTTCCTCCTAGAGCAGAATGGATTATTTTCCCTGTTGTTGAATGACTTGACTTCTCCTTTTCTTTCCCACCGCCATCTCTATCACTTCTTATCCAATGACTTGCCCTAGAAACCAGTTCTTCCTAAGCTACAACCTCCTACATTTTAACGTCCGACCAGAAAAAGTAGATGGTAGGGGCCGTCTTCCAAGTTTGAACAGGGACACGTGTGGGGTTGCCATTCTGGGGATCTCGGACACCGTTGATCTGTACCTGAGGATATAAGGAGAAAAGGGAGACACAGCCCTTGTTAAAAGCCTTGCCTAATTTGTTAAAGATGATCTTGAGTCTGCATTTCCACTCAAGGATTTTTATAGTTTTAGATTCAACTAAAAGTCCAAACTCGTATGCCTTAAGCTTATTCTTTGCCTTGCTCACAAGGTTGAAAGGATGTCAGTCACTTTGTTTGGACTGAAAGGAATTGCTCTTAAGACACTTGTTGGCATGAAGGTAGTAGGACAGGGACCTCTGGAAGCTGCTGGCTAGCTGGTCAGGGTGATATTTATTGGCCTGCTTGGCCATGCCTCAGTTAGCTGAAGATTAAGAGAGCAGGATAGCCAATGCCTTGCTGAGGGCTCCTGGCCGGCAGGAGGCTTTGTGGAGACGTGGACTCTGGGTGGCCCAGCGAGCATGGTACAGCTGCTTCGTCTCATGTCTGCGAGCTTAAGCCTTCCACCACCAGTATTTTTTACCGGGATAGGTTTGAAGTCTTCATGTATTTCTCTTCCTCAGTCTCTCCTGACTTGAAGGCTTCAGTAATGCTCTTCTTAAAGACAAAAAGCTAAGAGGCTGAACTGCCTGAGAAGGCTGCACTGCAGACTGGGCTCTCCAGGGGGTTCATTGCTCTCCTCGCCCTCAGAACAAGCCTCCCCAAGTTACAAGGCCTGGAAGCGCACTGCACTGGTTGGGAAAGTTTCAGTAACTGATCTAACACATCAGGTTTCTACCCTGCAAACAGAACCAGCAGGAGAACTAGATTGGCAACGTGACACACCTGAGTAGCAGGATGTGGTCATTTAACATTCTCCCCGGTGCTGCTGTGTCATTCTAAAGTCGAAGCGCGCCACTGAGCGGGTCAGAGGTAGGCCCCAATGGCATTGAGATGAAAGAGCTGTAGCATCAGGTAGGTGTGTTTAAGGGAAGCCTAACTCGTGCGAGCATTTCCTGACTCGGTGGATTGTGTGAATTGGAAGGGAAGCAGGCCAGCAAGCCTCCTCTCTTCAAAACACATGCTATCTTCTGCTGAGGGGAGCAAATGGCACTGAGTATGGACCCAGAGGGCTGGCCCCTGCCGGTTTCTTCCTCCCGCCCAGCCCAATCACCTAGTAGTTGAGCGTGTGGGTTCTGGAGTCCCATGGCCTCCCCTGGCCTTGGTTGAAATCCCAGTTACAGCACTGCTGCTTACCTGACCTTGGGCAAATTGCATAACCTCTCTGCAAGCTTTCTTATCTGCAGAAAATAACTTACCTACCCCTAGGTTTGTTGGGAAGACTTAATCTAACATGCTTAAAATACTTCACTGTCTGACTTAGAAATTGTTTTGTTTTGTTCTTTCCCTTTCAACAACTGAATTATGCTATCTTAGTAAGAACCGAAAACAAAATGGAGAATTTCTTTGTCAAAACTGGACACAGCTTGACTACCTGAAAGATGTTAATCATTCAAGCACTTAATATTAACAAAACCAGCGTGTTTGCTGTGCTCACGCTAGAACAGACAGGGAGTTACTCTCTGTTCCCTGCCTGGAAGCCTGCAGTCTGGTTCGATCAAGCTGACCTCCTCTGGACTCACTGAAGTCTTCCCTACCCCCATCTATGACTCCCTCCAGAGAGGGGACAGCCCTTCCCCCTGAAGTCAGCATTATAGCTGAAGGAAGTGGGAAGGGAGGGACATCCGTGCTAAACTGAGAAACTAGGCTGTAAATAAAATGTCTTCCAAGTGAAGGCAGCCCCATACTCTCGTTGCCCACATAGCTGGGCAGGTTGCCATGGTTATTCCTCTTGCTGAATCCTTCTCCTACCTTGGAAGGAAGCCTGGCACTCTACGGTAAGCAAAATCTGAATAAGTTGCTTCCTGGTCTAAAAATGGAAGTTATATTTTTATTAAGTGAGATAGAATCTTCCCTCTACCTACCTCATCCTTTTCCTCTTCTTCTAAACTTGTTTGAATCCTACTTCTTAATTGTCTCACTCTTATCTAATTCTTACATCATCAAGGTAGCAAAACATTAACGCTTATGAAATTTCAGGAACATAAAAGCTATTGCCTCAATATAGAAGCAGCCTAGCCATTTTTCTCTGCTACTATAATGTATAACTTAGGGCAAGTAACATTTAACTGCCTTAAACTGCTAAGAATTCTGAGTGAATGGAGCAGACTGAGTGTGTTCAGCTGTAGGAAAGTTACCAGGAGGCAGAATCATGAGGATTTTCACTTTGATTTTTTTTAAGTAACCACAGAGTAAAGGAAGCAGGTAGCACAGAAAGTAGCAATCCTGAAATATCTAGGTTTGAAACACTGTACAACCTGGAAGGAATTTGGGTGATGTGCTTTACGGATATGTGCTTTAAGGTTTTCTTTGGGTAAAAAGCTACCCTATTTCTTCCTAGCAATGTGGTGCCAAGTATTACAATGAAATAGGCTTAGATCTTTATGTGACAGATAAACTGCCCTAAGTTCTCATTTAACAATCCAATTAATTGACTCTTCAACATTGGACACTTGGTTGGCACGGTGTGTACTTCACAGCTCCAAAACTCAGATATCTGAGACAGTGGTTCTCAGAGTGTGGTCCCCAGACCAGCTACATCAGCATCACTTGGGAACTTGTTAGAATTACAAATTCTTGGTTCCCATCCCAGAACCACTGAACCAAACTCTAGCGATAGGGTCCATCCAGCTGTATTTCAACAAACCCAACCCATGATCTAAGAGTAACTTTCATAATTTAGTTGTTTTATAATTCAGTTGCTCAGTGGAAAGCGTAGCAAAGTATCTGAATTCCTACAGTTATGGAAATAATAAAGCAAAGCCTTTAAATATAGCTCAGTGTAACTGAATCTTGGGGTGCAGGAGGATGAAAAGGCACAGACCTTGGCATTTTTCCTACTACCTCAACAATTGCTTTCTTGGTCTTAGGAAAACCAGTGTAGCCCTTAGTTTTATCACTCACTTCCAAATCCTTTTCTCTCCTCTGAGGTTTTTAAAGAGCATAATTAATCTCCATTTATTAGGAGACTGTCCCAGTTACTTCTTTAAAAAAGATTCCACAAAACTAGATCATTACTCTTGAACCAGAGGGTTTTCTCTAACCTATAAAAGTTTTTATTTTGTTTCTCGTGCCATGCCCAGAGTGCAGACAAAGGCCTCCCCATCATGGTGAATGAACTTACTGCTTTTAGTTTTTATAGAGTTTTATGGTTTATGAAGTAATGTCCCATTCTCCCATTCATTTGACGTTCACTTTAAATAATTTAAGATAGAAAAAACATCTCCTTTTTTTTTAAACTCCATTAAGATCAGTAGATATCAGCTTGCCCAAGGTCATATCATTAAGTGCTTGAGCCAGAATTCAAGCATGAATCTTTATGATGTGAATCTTGGTGTTTATCGGAATATTTACTAAGTCCCTATTATGTGCTAGGTTGGCAGTGGAGGAACTTCCAGTGAGTTGAAATTGAGAAGAAACTCTACATCCTGTGAAGCAAAGAATGTAGACTACGGGCCTGCCATTCCTTAGATATGCTACTCCGTGTCGATGCCCCTTAGTTGACTCACCCACCTTGCAAAACAGTTCTAAGAATGGCTGATGTTAATCAGAGACTGATGCTTAGCGGAGATCACACTGTAGACTGGGAAATACAAGGATGGGACCTAGAATTAGAGAATTGGAGTCTGGCTTCGAACAGGCAACAAAAGTTAGGGGCCACAAGCTTGGGCTCTGAACTACGAATGACTGTGTTCACAGCCCAGGCTGCAACTTAAGACAAGAGGTATAACATCTGAGTTTCCTTTTATTCATCAGTAAAATGAGTTGCCTCAAAATTCAAATGAAAGGGGAAGTCATTCAAAATACCTCTTCAGTGCTGCTGCTTCAGAAACATACCTTGTTCTCTCATGAACATTTCTCTGCATAGCAGCTAAGCTGGTATTAACAAATGATCTTGTCCTCATCGTTTGTGAGGCAAGCTAAAATCTAGACATGAACACACACAAGCTGAAAATTAGAAGACCATCTTTCCTACATATCTTGAAACAATTAAATGTGGGGGTCAAGCAGGAGAATGTGGCAATGCTTGAATAAATGAGCACAGGCACACAAGTGTGAGCTCTTAAGGTGCCGCTCACATCTCATGCGGGCAGCACAGTTGAGTCCTCCTGAGGCCTAGAGTGACCCCATACGCAAATGTCTGGAAAGGGATGGATAACTTTACTAAATGTGCCCATATTGGGTGCAGCTGCCCTTGTTGTTCTAAACATTTCACCCCATAGTCTCATTTATTTTTCATATTTTAAGTGTCCTCTTAGGGGGCCAAGACCTGTTCTAATCTTCTGTGATATCTAGTACAGATACTAAAGCGCTTTTTGTTACCACTGAGTGCAGCAGAAATAAGCCAGGTGTGTTTGAACCTTTGTCAACAGCGCTATGAAGAATGCTGAGCCAGTTTGGCCTTGGAGCACAATGTTCATTGAGACAGGAAACATAACACTGACCTCCAGATTAGAGGATCAGAAGTCAGAATGGTACACATAGTAGGTGTTCAACTATCTGTCGTTTAAAAGAAAGTCTCAGCTGTGCATCAGTTACATCAGCGTTGGGGGTGGAGGTGTTATTTTTGCTTTGGGTTTCTTATTTTAACCTTTGCCTCTAAAGTCAATATCTTAAATGCAACCCCATTTCTGAAGTAGAAAGCAAATATGTACCTGATAGAACAGGCTCTTCCATCCTTAGCTGGTTGATAATAAGGAGATTTGGTATTGATTTCTGCCTGGACCAAGGGTCAACTATAGCTGAGGGTTTTCAGAAACATACATGTACTTGAATTGCAATTTTATTCAGTGTCCAAGCTGTCTTCTGAGGATATCCTGATGCAGAGATGCTTGCTTAACTGCCTGATAACTTGTTATTTGGGATTTTGGATTTATCCAGCTGGTCTAATGTTCCCAATGACTGAAAGCTGGTTGTAATTGAAAGTTGGATGGAAATATTTACCTAACACCTGCTAGTTGACACATAGATGTCAACAATTCCTGCCTATAAGAAATTTCAAGAAAATGACAGCTACTCAACTAGCATTTGGTTATGTTCATATTATAATTAAGTGCTACAGAATAGAGTCCAGAGGAAAAGACAGACACCAGTGAGATGATGGACTTGGCTTTTAAAGGAATGGCAGAAGACAGGAGGAAAAAATCCATTCTAAGGAGAAGCACATAAGCAAATGGGTGTCAAAAGAATTGGAAATCTGGCTTTGGCAACATAGATTCGAGGTTAAGCCTTGGGCTCTAAGCTATAAATGACTGTGTTCACAACCAGTTTGGTCAAGAGCAAGTACAGATGGCAGAGAGGTATCAGGTGAAATCATTTGGCAAGGAGAGCTGGATTGCGCTGAGTGAGCCTCAGATGTCAGGGCGAGAACTTAGATCTCTATTTGCTAAGCCATAGATCTTGTTCAGTGAGGAAGAGAAAATGCTGACTCAGATGAACTAACCTGGCTATACTGGCAGGATGGGCTTGAGTAGAGATTTCTTAGCAGTTGAAGGAAAACCTGCAGTCAGCAATGAAAAGTCAGCAATCAAAGTGGAGAAAAGTTTTGTTTAACTCAATCAGAAAAAATGGAAAATGTGTATTTCCTCCAATGTTTTAAGTGCACTGCTCTTTACTGGACTGTGTTGGGCTTTGGCAAGTAGGACAAATGATTCCCTGATCTCAAAACTTCACTGAGCTGGGGAAAGAGTTGTACCTGAATCAGAGCGCAACAAAAGGTGATGGCAGCTACAGGGAAGCGGTGGGGCCGCTGGGAGGTCAGAGAAGACTTCCCTGAGACAGTGCACCTACAGCGGACTTTGAGTGACAGGTAGGAATTCAAGTAGGTGAAGGCAGTAATATTACAGGTGCTATAGAGTAGGGAGGCAACATGAGAAAGGATAGTGTGTGTTTGAATGTGTGTGTGTGTGCAGACTAAATAGAAGAAATTAGCTTCCCCAGGGAACCGGTGGAGATATGTATACATATACTGTTCTTCTGCCATGCTCATGGTGAAGGGCTTTGAATCTCAGGTTGACTGTGAGTCTGGAATTGACTCCTGGTGCTTGGTTGGTACAAAATCGGGAAGACCATGATGTCTGATAGGACATCACGACAATGATTCGGCCATCACTGTAGGTCAGGTGCAGCTAGAGTCTCTTACAACTTAGATTCTCATTGAACCCTTTGGAGAAGATGAGGGAAGAATTTGCCCCACACATATTTTCTTTACCACAGGTATTCTAAATAGATTCAAAAGCACTTATGTCATGTGTCTAGAAAATATCAAAATAGCACTGCTGTCCCTAACTGTGAGGGACAGCACAGTATAGCTTGTTTGGATGCAGGAACTTGGGGCAGCAAGGATGCAGGACTGGGGAGGAATGCTAGAACTAAGAAAAAATTGATGAGGAAGAAAGGTGTGAAAATAAAGAGTAATTATGGAAACTAGAGGGTCAAAGTTTCATCAGTTTCAGTAGATAAAATCTTAGCCACGTGCTAAGCTACAAATAACACTGTTGTGGATCTCTTAGGTATATTCATATTCAAAGTAAGTTCTGTACTTCTATTTCCAGGTAGTATATGGAGATACAAATGTTCAGTTTTCTATACAAGAACTCTAATAGAAGTAATGCATGCAACCATGTCCTGTTTTAGGATTTGGACTCTTCATATCTCCTGCAGCCAACACTGGTTGAGGGCTTATTATTGGGGGGTGATACCCAGGCCCATTTTCTGTGGAAGGCTCACATTCATTACGGGTTACCTGATATTCCCTTGCTAAAGCTCTTGTAACTAGCTAGTGCTCCTAAAATAACCAAAGCCATGACAGGGTGGTGGCGATTACATTTTCATCATATTGCTTTATTTAAATCTGCAATTCAGTAGTTTGGCCTGATCTGAAAGTGACACTGTTGTTCTCTTAGAAGACCTGGCCATTAAAAATGCTGAAGAACGTGTTTGGTGCTAGAGTAGAAAGTCTTATGTCATCTCTGGATTGCTTGCACTTCTTCAGTGTGAAAACTGAATGCCAAAGGAGTATGGTGTTTCCTTCTGGTGTTTATGAAAACAGCGTTGATTTAAAAATACGGATTTTAAGGTAACTTTGCAGGAAACGTCATTGGTATTCTTTCATAACCTAATGTATTATGAGGTCCCTCCCCCCAATGGCTCTGTCACACACACTCTTCCAGATCACACTATGCTCATAAGAGACTTCCAGACATTAAATGTACATATCCCCCATCTTAGGAATGTCCCATGGAAATGTCATAATTTTAAAACTGTCTGTTGAGGAGGGTAATTAAGCTCTTAAAACAAAAATTTGCATCTTTCCATGGTTGATATTACTAAGAAAGTGACCTATATAAAATTCCTTGAAGTATGCAGCACTAATTTTGATCTTACGAGACCAACACTTTCTCTAAAGCACGTAGCTGTGATGATTATTCCTTGCTTCTTGCCTCTCCCCTGCCTGTACTGTAAGCCCTGAGAGCAAAGCCTGTGTCCATTCCGCCACTGTGTATCCTGCAGAATACAGTGCTTGGCACACAGTAGGTGTTCACCAGACAATAACCAGGTGGTCAGGTGAATGAATGTCTCCAGCTACTCATTTGCAACATTAATTGTACATTTTTATTATAGAGTAAGCAAAATGGGAAACTTCAGCTTGCCTTATTATCTGTTGCTATAAGTAAAATAGTTCTGAGTCCTTTTAAAAAAAAGTTAAGGTTATTTATAATGAGTAATATCCATATGTTCCTCTAGTTTATATCTGCTCAGGGCCTGAGAAAGGCAGACAAGCTGTTGCTGAAATTCTCCAGATGGTGTGGTCTTTTCAAGTCCTTGGTTTAAGTTCTACCAATGGAGTATTCATCAGAGCGCATGCATCTGTTTGTCTCTGTGGTGTAGTCACCTGGCTAATAATAATAGCGGTGAGCAGTTTCTACCTGGCATTTCATCCACGGAGAACTCCTTATTCTCCTTCTGTTTCTCCTTTTTAAAGATATTTGCTACACTGTTTACTAAAGAACTAATAAAAATTGAGAAAAATAGATGAAACCTTTGGCTCAATACCTGATAATGAAGGTCACTATTTTGACTTACTGCAATTTCTGCCCAAGTCAAAGAAACTTGTTTTTTTTAATTTTGCATGTGCAGATGTATTGTAGGTAAAGATGTGATGTCCATTAGGCTTTTTAAAACTCTTAACTTAGGTTGACAACTGACTACTGTCTGCACAGACGCCAGCGGTTCCAAGAATATCAGTCTGGAAGCCAGCAGTAGACCACACCCTGATCAACTTTCAAACTCCTAGCATGAAAGAGTTTTTCCAAACCCCGGTTATCACTTACTTCAACACTTACTGTTCATTTTTGAATATATCAACAGCTTTTCTCAGCAGCTTTGGGTGGGCAAGTACCAGTTGATGGCGTCTAAGATGACAGTGCCCAGAGCTACTGTGACAGCATCCAGCAGGCCCTCAGACCTGTTGGCTTTGTAGGTTCTCTTGGCTGTAGAGTGTCATTTCACGTAACTGAACCTAGAGCGTCTTCACGATGTTACCTTTAGCCAAAGTTAGGCCACAGATTGGCCTATATTTTAAATGTTGCTGAAAAATTAGTCTGTCCCCGAAGAATTTAATTGATAACATCCAGAGAGTCACGTGTCACTTTAATATCACTGTTCTAAACGTGTATGAAGCAAACATCTGTCTGTTACTCTGCTATTGCTCTTCTTAGTCAGCGTTTTCTTGGTCCTGATCTTTCTAGTCGTTGAGTAGTTATGTGGAGAAACGTATATAAAATATGAAGATACTATATATTCTGCTTCAGGCAGGGAGCTGGAATGACACGATTATTTTTTTAAAAAGATGTTTCCTTTAGGTGCTCCTGTTTCAAAATACCATTTCACTTATATAAGTTTTTATAAAACTGATATAATGGACATTCTATTTTTAGGATGCAATGGATATTAGAATGAAGGTTATGAGGCACAATGACCTTTAACTTTTTTTAAAGCCACCTTTAGGACACATTGTTTATTTGAAGTTTGAAGGTCACCCGGCATCATAGCTTGGCAAGAATGGGATCACCTTGAATCTAACATTTAAGATTTTTAGACCTTAACCTTTCCATTAAAAGGGTTAGTTCCCCAAAGATTAGCCAAGTATTTAAACAAAGGAAACCGGGAGTGTGGGATCACTCAAAGTGGCAAATTGATGCAACTGTCATACTACAAAGCTATCTGACTCTTTGATGCCATGGCTCTGTCCTGGGATTTGTCACCACACCATTGCTCGAAACCTCAAAGTCTCCCCAGTACCATCCAGAGAAAATATAGTTGTGTGGAGGACTCTAATCCAGTCTGACCTACCTTTCAACCTTGTCCCCTGGTATAACCCATCATGGGGTCCTGTATTCTAGCCAAGCTGACATAAATATCCTTTAGGCATTGCTATCAGTCACTCTTTCCCAGTGTATTTTCTGGGTGATGCACATTGCACCTGTCAGAAGAACTAGCTTAGTTCTCCCTTTCACATGTGTTTTTCTGACACAGAGCAGCTAAGAGTTTACGTGTTAGACCTGTGTGGCTTTCAGTGGGCTGGAGAACAACCCCTGAGCTTCTGCTCCTATCAGAGAGGGATGATAACACCTTCCCCGTAGGATCAAGTGAGAACGTCTTGGCAGTCCACTTGGTCTATAATAAATGCTCAATAAATTTGAACCAATAAATTTAACTTTTAAAAATATAGTATTCCTTCTGTGTTTCTAAAAAATCTGTTTAAGCCTTTCCCAACCCTGCCCTCCCAATTCACTTTGCGCTCTTTTGAGCACTTATCACCTTCTGAAAGACTAATCTGTGTATGTTTCTCCTGCTAGAGCGTAGACTTTGTAAGAAAATAGATCCTTGGTTTTCTCAGCAACATATGCCAAGCTCTAGATGAGTGTCTGGCACATAGTAGGGATGTCGGTTTATTGCAGGAACTAACTAGCTGGCACGCTGATCACTGGCACTCAGGGGCCAACTTTGTTTCCAGTCTCTAATGGCTCTGAGCAGGGATCGATTACCAGACCCCTGTGCTGTGAACAACAACGAAAAAAGGCTATCCATCTTTGCAGGTGTTTTAAATTTTCTAACAGAGAAATGCAGGGTAGCCAATGACTTTCTGTTTGCATCAACACTCTGGCCAGGCAGTGTGCAACAGATGGCACACTCTTTACTGTGAGGAGGGATGGTATGTATTTTTCCCCCAAGGGATTGTCACAGATGTAGGTGCCTGTATAGAATGGCATTTAAGGTAAGGAACCTCAACACTGCAGGGAGCAACCCTGAGAAAGAAACTTGACTCACATCCCACTTCTGATAATTAGCTCGAAAAGCAGAACTTTGCTTCGGTTAGAGGGACAAAGCAAACCTGTTAGTGGTGTTGCTCTCACTAGTTTCCTTGGAGGAACGAATTATCCACATAAAATACATTGCTAGTTAACAATGCATTGCAACGATAAGCATATTCCCAACTTCAAATGTCGCTGCCCTTGAAGGTGTCTGTCAAGTGCAGGAGGCCTTGATCATTACTTTTCTGAAGATGTGTCTTAACCTCCTTGCCTGCATTAGTGAGTCTTTTAAATAAATTTTGGATCAGGAGTGTAACAGTGGCTTTTGAAGAAGGCGTGTCTTTGCACAGAGCTACGGAGTTCAGCTAAGGAAACACGCGATCGGATTGCATTCTCTGATGCTAAAAATGCCCACATAAGAAGACTAGAAAATAGTAGATGCCACAGTGGAGTGAACCTGTCTAAAGCTTCAAGGACTGACTCACGTTACTTTCATTTAATGACCATAACAGAGATCACAAGGAGAGGGTACAAATGGAGCCCATCCCTAGTCACGTATATCCATCCTATGTTTTCCTCAAGTACCCATGTGTCCATTACTTCGCAGGCACAGAATTTTTCCACAGGCCATTCCTGGTTCAGAGAATGGACAAGATTACTCTGAAAGCTAATGAAACATCTTTCGTAAATATTACATTTTTTTTAATGAACCAAAGGAACTTCCTTTACAGTGAGTCACTGATGTTGACATTCCTGTGCAAACAATGCCTAGACAGAAGCCTTTTGGCTGTTCCATGGAAATGTGAATATATCATAATGGGCCAGGAGATCTTGGCTGAAGTCCAACGAAGTGGTAGACAGTACAAAACCATTTCTACTCATTCATCAGATGCTAGAACAACAGACCCCAGAGAAACCCCCATGAATTGCCATCTTAAAAAGGCAATGGAACCCTTCAGGCATGGTCCACATTCAACAAGCCTGGGGGAAGAACGAACACTCATCCATCCTCCTATTCTGGAATGGCTCCCCATGGGAAAGCAGATTTTTGACCAGCCTCTTGCCCTAAAACCAAGCCTTGATCATGAAGTAATACTTGTGACTTTGAGTGCTAGGCAGGTATAAATAATACCTTCATGCAAAGGACAAATACTCAACACAATTTCTAGCTAAAGCTCTGAGAAATAGAAAACAGAATATAATTCATGTGTTGTTTAGTGTGATTATTAGACAATACAATAGTCTCACCATTAACTTAAATCAAACTCATTCAACACAGAAGGAGCAAGGGTCACCCAGCGTTCGATTCACTCTAAAACTATCTAAGCTGTAGATGATTTTGAATAACACATTTTAAGAGACATAGACATAGATCCAATAAATATCTTGATAGTCTAGAAAACCAGAAAAACTAGGTTGTCCTAGTATGTAAATGTATCATCTCAAATAAGTTAAGCCCTTTGGGAAGCAGCAATTTCTTCGGCACCTATGAATCACCTATGATTCTTCGGCACCTATGAACAGGTGATTTGTTTTGTTAGTGCATTTATTACCTTTTAAAATATCTAAACTGACTTGTTTTTCAGGCTAGTGGTATAGCATTTATAAGAAACAGCATATTGTGTAGAATATTATTTCATATTAATACAAAGTTGAAGCACTAATTACTTTTTTATCTTATAGAATAATATCTAGATAAAAGTGAAAATAATTGTTGGGTTTGAAGAAAAAATAGCACTTTTATAGTCTCCTCAAAGTGTTCAGTTAATGCCATCTTAGGAGCTTTTTTTTTTTTTTTTTTTTTTTACAAAATGGTGAGGGGGGAAGAAATGAAATATTCAAGACTTGAGCATTTGAAAATGTTGTCTAATGACATAACGAGGACAATTTTCTTAGATGTCCTATTTTTATGCAGTGGGTATAAGGTTTGATTTTTTCCCCTCCCTCAGCCCTGGAAAGATTTTAAAGTTAGAAGAGGTGACTTAAGAAAGCAATCCAGTGGAATATGTACTGGTATGTTAGGAAACCTTTAAAGTCACTCCTTAGATCCCGGAATAAACTTGTTGTAGAAATCTGTATGGATTAAGGCAATACCTCAGGTCTTTCCTTCTGTTCTTGGGTTATCAACCAAGAAAGCAGACTGGTGAGCTATACCTTTATTTCCCGAGAACTCTTCCCTTAGTTCTCTGAAACGTCGCCATCCATCTTCATCATATCGGCAGAAGTCACTTAAATGACTTGCCAGAAGGGATTTGGAAATTGACTTCCTGAAAGCTTCTGTCGATTAGTAACAATGTTTTAATGTTTAAGATCACATAAGAGTGACATTTTCTTGAAAGCTCTACTAGATAAGAGGGTCCCTGAATTACTCCCCCAGCTTGCTGATTATGTTTCATGATCCCTAAGATTGATGTCTACACATATTTGCAGAAGGGAGGATTGATTCATGGTGATGACTTAAATGATTCCAACAGGTATAATTTTGATCGTGTTAACTTGGATTTATATACAGAATTCATGCAACAAAACCTGTCTCACTTACTTACATTTTGTAAGTCAAAGTCTATATTAAGTGGTAGGATTTTTTATTGTAGTTGGAACTGCCTGTGCTCATTGACCTCTGCAGTGAATGAACTGTACACAGATATTTCAATACATCAGGACGCTTCATTGTTCAAGGTGGTGGTTTCAGTTGTACAGCAGTTAAACCCCCAGATCTGTTTCATTTAGCGTGGATTAACGTATGGCTGTTGAGAATTTTTTCATCCTTCAGTTTAAAAATGAATTTATTCACTCCCATGTAATTATTTGGCCCAATACTGATTCCCAACATGAGAGAACAATGACAGCGCGTGAACCTTAGATCCCGGACGCATGCATTTCTGCCGCTCTGTCCGTCCCGTGCGCGCTCTGCAGCCACTGAGTGATATAACTGCACAGTTTCAAAGCAGGTGGCCTAGCTACTTCAGGACCTTTTTTGGATCCTGTGCCTTACATTTTTAAGAAATCAGTAGTGTTGATACATCACATCAAGAAGCAAGAAAACAAGAGGGCACATTCACTTTTCTGCCTTGTATGCCAGAACCTGAAATTACCTAGGGATTTCTCCTCTGCTGACCTGTCTAATTTGGTCAGCAATGAAGAAGTAAGCAAATGAGCCTATATTCTTAAATCTTCTAGAAGAGATCCCCTGGCTTTTTAGATAGCATTCTGGGAACTTCCTAACCTTCAGCATGCTAGAACGCTCGTATCAGGAGGGCAGGTTGCTGGTTCTCAGAAAACCTGAAATGTTTAATTGACTCCCATGACTCCTTTTTGTTTTGTCTTTTTTGAGAGCAACTAAGTCTTTTCTAAAGGAAATTAACTAAATTATGAAGAATCGTCCTTAGAGTGATCTTTGATATATCAAGCACAGAAGATGCGAGTAAACAGTAATGGTTTAAAAAAATACATTCTTGATGGGTTCAGTAGGGAGGGCCACCGTTCTTTTTGGAGATGAAGCCTAAATGCCCGTTGGCATTGGACATCTTGCCCAACTAGCACAGATCATATCAGCCGTGGGAAGGTGAGCCAATGGCAAGTTTCTCCTGGAAGGGAACTGCCAACCCTAAAGGGTAGACTGAACATTACAACAAAGGGTGTATTCTACTGCAAAAGCTACCTAGAACCCAGAGACAAGACCTTAGAATCAGATGACTTGAACTGGTCTTGTGTAGAGTAGAACATAACGTTTTCATGGGTTTGGTCTATACACAGAAATGTAACCAAAAAGAAGTTCTACCTGTCTTTAGCCACTTGCTATATGTATACCCCTCAGTTTGACTACTCTGTGCTGATGTCACCAAGCAGCCGGATTCTTCTTTCTCTAAACTCTTTGAAAAACAGCATGTATCTGAATCGTGAGTTGCAAATGGGTACAGAAATATTCATGCAATGGCTTGGAGGATTATATAAATGTGAGACCCTGCCTGAAAGGAAAACCATACTGGGATTTAACATAATTCAGCCAGGCTACTTAAGAACAAACCAAATAGCAAGCTATGCTTCTTGCACTGGTTTTTGGAAGAGGAAAATTTAAGATTACCTGCCTTCTTTTAAAGTGCCCTGATGTGGTTATATTATAAAATAATTCTACTAGTGTTTATAGTTTCAATGTTCAAATGCAGATGCTTCTAAATAACATGCTTTTTAATTCTTTTAACATCACATAGATCTTCAAGATGACGATTTAATGGCACTTGCATAAGATGGAATGTAGTTAACAGTTAAGACTTTTGTGTATAAGCATTGTAGGTGAAATCAGGGAGACGCAAGGGAATAAACTATTGTATCCTGACGTCCACATGCTAGATGTACTCACATCATACTGACTTCGCTCAGGATTATTTCATTTGGGAACGAGAAAGCATGCGTTGATGTTGCATGTTCTAAGAAAAAAACTTTTTAGACTCATTTATATAATTTATTTAGTGACTAGCTGGGAACTAGGTAGCAGATTTAGTTTTGGTAGAAGTATCTATCCTAACTTAGAAAGGATAGACATGAAAACAATGAGATATTTGCAGTCAATCTGGGTGAGTACAGAGAGACATGAGGGAGGCGTTGTTAAAACGGGTGTGAATAGTGTCGGTGTTCTGGCCTGGGAGTCCGTGGGTATGTGGTCACACAGCCCTTGTCACACAGCCCCTTCAGCGTGTGCACACATGCCACCCACCAACCACCGTACGGAGGCCTGCTCCAAGGGCCAAAGTGTCTTCTTGGCTGGGTGAGATCGGAACCCTGACATCTGAGCCCAGGTTTTAAGTCTAGATGTCTTGCCTTCTACCCATTCTCCAGCCGTGAGGAGTTTTCCTTCTCCTGTACCCCTCCGCCCCGTGTTGGACCACTCAGTCCACTGGCCATTTCCCAGAAATGCCTTAGCTTACTGTACACACTTACCAGGCTATCAGCTACCTTTGAGCCCAAAGCCCAAGGTATATGGGGAAGAGTAGCTTTTGTCAAGGCCCTCCCACGCCCCAAAACCCATGTTATCCTTTCTCCCAAAGCAGTGGATTCCTAATAGCCTTTCCTCAGAATTCATGGGAATCACTCATGGCTTCTTCCACAGGTGACGCAACATCTCTCTGACAAAAAGAGGAGTGGCTAGTGCACATGGACTTATATTATGACCTTGATCTCAAGGATGCAGTTTTTACCTTGCCAATCTCTCTTTTCCACATGACAAGTACAAAAGAGACAGAAGCAGTAAGGAAGCAAATACTATATCCTTAGTAGGATCAGGGACCGATAACCCCAAAATGTAGAGCGCTGGTGAATCTGGGGTGAAGCATACTGCCCACTAGACCAGAAGCCCCCCCTTCCCTCTTCTATGCCAAATTATGCCCACTTATTGTTGTGCCCTGATAACCTGAGATACGCAGAGCACACGTGTCAGAGCCTGGTTGAGCCACGTCCAGATGGTCCCCGGTGTCAGGAGAACCACATCAGACCACAGCTTGAACAATCCAATGCCAGCACTGTGAAGCAAGGATGGAAACGTGATTTCTGAACCTGAAAAACTTCAGTGTCACTTCCTTCCTTTTGTTGAAGTGACTTAAAAGATAGAAAGTTGGATTTCAGTTTTTCTGTTCTGTTTAGTCTAAACTAGAGGAAGTCACACGTAAGAACTGGGATGGAATGAATAACTGGCTGGAGTGTTAAAGTTGGCGCTCTCCAATTTCAATCAGTCCAATCACAAACCGTATGTGTCCATCTTCACAAAAATGCCCCTTGGTCAAAAGACCTCAGGAATATTCCAACACCACGTGCTTTCATAGAGCCTCAGTAAGTGTAAAGAAGGATGCTAGACTCAATCCCCTCTGCAGGTCTTTGTTCGTATAAGCATTTTGTTGTGTGCCTCACTTTCCCAGGAGGCTAGAGCAGACTCTCACTATGAATCTACACGTTCTACCGTTTCTTACCCCAGAAAGTGTTCAAAGTTGTCATTGTACTGAAACTGAGTAATATGATTGTAAAGCTGATAATAAACTTAATACTTCAGTTCAACCTGTGAACAATTTTTAGACATTTCCAGTGAATTGGTTGCATTGCCCAGTCTAGAGAATGGACTTCCATTTGGATTGCATTAAGCTCATTTTTAAAGCTAAAACTCTCCTAACCACTCTCTAGGCCTGGTAGGAAATATTCTTAATAAAAACATTTTAAAAACAAAATGGGTGGGGGTGAGTACCAAATTAGGAGAGGTCATAATGACTCAAGAATATTGAAAGTTGCCAACTCAAGAACTCAAACTTCCTATCATGCTTGAAAAAAAACAATAACAAAAACATAAAAGGCTAAGCACTGAATCGTAGAGAATGTCCTGAAATAAATTTGAGTTCTTTGATCTGCGAGTTGCGTCTCAAACCTAGCCAAATACTTTCTTCCCTGCAGCCAAATCAACATTAATGAGCCAGTTCAACCAAGTAGGACTCCAGCTACCTAGGCCAGAAAGAATCCAGCGACTATGTATAATTAGACCACATCAACCCCTTTTTCTGTTTTGGTGCAGAAAACATCTGTGAAATTCCATGTTCAAACTATTCTGCTGAGCTATTTTCTTGTTCTTTGCTTGGTATGTCTATGAAGTAGAAGTTCAGTCTGTATGCAACAGGCTTTGTACAACTTTCTTAAAATATAGTTGTTGTTGTTGTTTTAGTAGGACAGTAGAGTCTCATGTTAAGATCGAGATTTCTCTTGGTACCAACACTATCCCCAGTCAGCTATGTAGCCACTTGACAAGTATACCCTCTTTCTTGCCCTGAGTTTCCTGATCTTTATAGTGAAAAGGTGTGACCAAATTATTCCCTACATTTCTTCCAGCTCAATAGTCTAACCCACTTGCTATTTCTTTAAGGGCACAAAGGATTCTGAAAGTTGACCATTGGATCTCAAACTTGTCAGTACATTAGAATCATTAGGAATCTTTAAAATATATTGATACCTGCATTCCCTTCCCAGAGATTCTGATAGAATCAATTTGGGTGTGGCCTGGACAGTGACATTTTAAGGGCCCCCCAGTAAAATTTCCCCACGTGATATGAGTTAGATGTCTAAACTGCTGGTAGCAACGATACAGACTTAGGCTTGACTCAGGATCCGGTAGAACAGACTTCTCTGGAAAGCTCAGAGCAGATTTCACTCCCAGAGTCCTGTTTCCATCAGCACCTGCCTCTGTAGGCCCAGAAGCTTGCATCGAACAGGACGTGAGTCCAGCATTGGCAAACTCTCACTTCTCACCCGGGCCTTACTATTTAAAGCACTGCGTCCCTCCATGTTTCTATTTACCAGCTGTTTACTTATTGGTTCCAGTTGTTCTGAAACTATTTAAACACTAGCTGTGGAAGAGCAATGTTGGATGCAACATAAGGCTACACAAACATAGCACCTGTGAAACCCGGCTTTGATGTGATCACAGCCACCATCTGCTGAGCACTTTCTAAATGCTGGGTACCGGCTTCTCTACATAAGTTCTTACTGACTTTTTGTAACAGCTCTGCCAAAGGTGAAGAAATAAATATTAGTCAAGTCGACTCCGCCAGAGAGCTAAAAGGTGGTGAAGGTCTGACTTGGCTCCAAAGAGAAGGAAAAGCTCCTTGGTTCAGAGCTCTGTGTGTCCCCCAAGTCCTGCAGCATCCCTCCCGAGGGCGAGACCCAGTGACATTTGCTGTCTGTGAATGCCCGACTTGTGTATGCCTCCAGACTCAGACATGTTCTGCTTCTGAGTCCGGCATGGCTGTGTCAGCATTTACGAGAAAAATCTTCAATGGACTCCTTTTCAGTGAGCATCAGTACAGTCTCATCTCCCCAATTAAACAGGCTGCACAGATCTGTCTGTCTTCTCAGCTTGGCCTTTGCGGAGTAGAGGGAGTCTTCCTAAAAGCATAGGAATCCAACAGTTAAGGGAGAAAGCTGTTACATCCAGTTACAGAAACAGCCTAATGTCACTGCATCATTGCTGGCAACCTGCTTATTCTCAAAAGGCTATTTTGAAGGTGGGTGAAGGCCGTGTGCTGCCCTCTGGACCCTGAGAACTGCCTTAGAGGTTAATATTTCACATGTCCTAATGCAGCAGCTCAGCTGAGACAGACATAAAGTTCTAAAGGACAAGGAAACACGCTCTCTGACCAGTACAAAGTCCTGGACACTCTTGCTAAAGATGTGTATGTGGCTTTGTTTGTGACTCCCCTTAACCCCTTTTCCTGTTTCCTATTTACGTGGCTCTCCCTGAAAAGTTTGCTGGTATCTTAAAGTCAATGGGATTATGGCTTTGAAAGCAGCTTATAAAACACAGGTTAAAATCAAGCACTTTTTTTTTTTAAATTATAGTAGCAGCATATATACTAGAAAAAGAAACAGATCATGTTCAGTTTCGAGCCCAGCCACTTATTAGCAATTGGTCTTGCATCACCAACTCCATTTCTTTATGCATCCATAAGATAGAGACACACTCTACTTCACGGAGCTGTCAGGAGAAATGTTCACAGTGTTGGGTAGGCTAGGGTTTGTCTCATTTCCCTGAACATTAAAAACAGATCCGCTACCAATTTTGGAGTGGGTCTACCATTAAATAAGTTCTTAAGACAAGTTACTCCTTTTACCAGCATTTTGAGACTGGCCAAACAATTTCTTCCCTGTTCTGTATAATTAGAGTTAGCAGGTAGACTAGGAGGGAGATGGCAAACGGGTGTCCTGATACAGCTTTAGACCCCTGGAATTATTAATGTGTGTCATTGCTGGTACCAATACACTCCTGCTGATGGAAAAGATAAGAACAAGAAGGTGCCAGCCAAGTTTGTCTCCACACAAATTTGTCCTTATGCTGAACATTCCAGGGCTCTAAACACGAGATGTCTTGTATGCACGTTAAAGGCTAAACAAACTGGAGCAGATTTTTTTTTTAGTGCAAAGGACATAGTTGTCTGAAGATGACTCACGCAGGCTTCTGGTTTACAATTTTCATAGCCTTCTCAGAAAAGATGTTGCAAGCTCCAAAATCTCTCCTAGTCATCTGATTCTTAGGCCATGGAAAGGGGAAGTCCCCACATTCCTATAAGGGTGGTTTGTCGAGTCCAAAATCCAAGTTAGATGTCTTTGCCCAAAAGGAAACAAATGTTATTGACTTAGCAAAGTCTCATTTACAACTTTCTGTTCTACATTAGGCTTCAAGGAGTCAGGAATATACAATAACTTCAGATCCTCATTCAGTTCCAGATGTATTTTCTTATTTTTCTGCTCAAGATTCTGATGAAGGAAATAGCCTGTCCTAAGAACTAGAATCAGCTAGGTTTAGAGGGGAAGCAGTTCATGTAACCCTTTGTAGATGTTTTGAGCTTTAATTTGCAATTCCTACCTTAAGATAATATTTATTAGATGTGTCTCCCGATTACTGTTGTGCTCTTGGTCAGAAGGGGCCCTGGGACCAAACCTGATGAATGAGAAAGCTATATGCTTCCTAGTTTTCCTACACCCACTTGTTCTCCCTTATAAAAAAATCTTTTACCTTCCTAGAGCTTTAAAATAGACCCAATAGCTTAATGCAATCAAGATTTTCTTTTTAAATCTATGCCTTAGAGAAAATGATTAGGGCACCTTTTGGCCCTAAGATCCCTTTCCCAGCCCAAATCCTTTTCAAAAATCAATTTATTATAAAACCTGCCAAAGGTTTTATGAAGCAGTTGACAATTCTGTAATACTGTTGGAAGCATTACCTATTTGAATTTTAAGTGTTGGACTGAAGTTGATTATTCTGTACAGAGGGACTTAAGTCTGGAAATAAGGCTTCTGTTACCACGTGTCAAATGGTAACTTGGGAGTTTGGGAAGTCTGTCATGGGGGATGTGCTCTTGAAACTTTGGAAAAAAGGGGAATGTTTATCACTATGGTATATGTATGACTGAATGTACACTTTTGCTAAAATCTTTCAAGAAATCTTTACTATTGCTTTAGAAAGGAGTTATCTTTGAGTTGTAGGGCCTCTAAGCAAAGTCTACGTTCCAGTCACTTCAGGGCATATAGATACGTTCCAAATTGTATGGCCTGCAATGGAGACTTACTCTTGGCTATTGCAATACAACGTACACTACAATATACACATACCTTTGCTCCAGGGAATCTATATTTTAAAAAAACACAACCTTTTCCCCCTAGTTTTTTCTGTCTTGCCCCTTATAACAACTCATTCCCAAACAGTGAAAGGATGTATGGAAAGATACCCACACACCTTTAAAACAATTCCAGTGTCATGACAACTTGTAATGAAAAGAGAAACTTTCCTTCAAACCAAAGTACAGTGGCACTGCTCACTTCGGAACCCCTCCATCCTGGCCCCATCCGACAACATTAGATTCACCACCTGGCCTCGAGTTAGAAGGTTGTTACGTCTTATATCATTTTTAGGACTAAACCACACACTGCCATTCCCTCAAAGTGCTTTGTGGCACATCTCAAATTCCTTTAAAATATTCTCACTTTAGAATAAAATTTGCCAATAAAATGGGCTTAGTCGTTTCTTGTCAGAAACAATATACTGCAGAAAAGTACAATAGCAGGCTTCAAAGATGATCAACAAACTCTCACAGCCAGGTGACCTTACTTTTCTACTGGAACTGGAGGGGAGGAGGGGAAAGCTTTGGGGGAAGGTCTTATCTATGGGCTTCAGGGACGATAAGGCAACTGGGTGGGCAGGCTGTGAAGGGATAAGGGAGCTCAGAAAATTGGAAAAGTTAAGGAGTCCAAAAACAAAAAGTGTTCTGAGAGAAAAGAAGAACTAGGGGATGTTATACAAGAATGGAAGGAAAGGGAATTGAAGATAAAGAGGAGTAAAATATTTGAGTCTCACAAACAAAACGTCTGTTATCTTTGTCCTAAATTCAAGGGGTCCCCACCACAAGACTAAGCAGGAAAGCTTCCAAAGGTATTATAAAATTTAGAAGAACTTCATTATTTAAAAAGAAGTCCAGATCATCCCAATTCAACAAGCACAAGCCATGGACTGGAGCTTCAAGTTTATCATGGGAGCAAAAAGTAGGGGGGAAAAGCTCACAAAATGGTATCAGCATCTGATGCATGCAGTCCGATACCCTCAAAAGGGTGAAAAGCAAAGTAAATGGATTTGGTCAGGAGACCCATCAGCAGTTGAAGTTGACCTTCTGAGACTCAAATCGAGATGAACATTCATTTGAGTGGAAAGGCATATGAAAAGGCACAGGGTAGGGGACCATCAATTTTAGATGTTTAATCATGAAGGGATCATGAGATGATGATCAGAGGGCTACAGGGTCACAGGGAGTGTTTTCCATATTGGAAATGGCCCACGGGGAAGAAGGCAAGGGCGCAGGAGGATCAATATCAATGTATAGCTCCCTAGATCAGAGCTTAGTCTCACCCCCTGGTGGTGTTAATGTGGGTAGTATCCCTTGCATTGGAATAAATTCTCTGAACTTAAGAAAATGGCTGTTGGCTCCCTGAAACTGGAAGAGTGTGGATATGACTAGGGATTTATCATCTCACCAAGAAACAAGTTATGGGAGCCACAGAAACCAATCAAGGCATACAAATACAGGGGCTGTACTGGTTTCCTAAGGCTGCCGTAACAAATGACCAAAACCTTTTAAAACCATAGAAATTTATTGTTTCACAGTCCTGGAGGCCAGAAACCCTGAATCAAGAGGTCAGCAGGGTTTTTTGTTCGGGTGACTCTGAGAGAGAATCCATAATATGCCTCTTCTCTTGTCTACTGGTGGACATTGGCACTCCTTGGCATTCCTGATTTTTAGGAGCATCAATCCAATCTCTATCTGTCTTCCTATAACCTTCTCCTTTGTGTGTCTCTCTGTCTCAAATCCCCCTTTGCCTTTCTTTTAGAAGAACACCTCTTATAGGATTTACGGTCTTTCCTAGATCCAGGATGATCCCAACTCAAGATCCTTAATTACAACCGCCAACCCTTTTTTAACAATAGGGCCACAAGAAAAGGTTAGTGTGTTAGAACTGGACATATCTTTTGGGGGACACTACAGGTATATAACAGAACATTTCTGTCACTAGTATGAGATTTCACAGATGCAATTCATGAGTGTCACTCTGGAGGAACTCTGAGTTGGGGCCAGACAGTCTGGGCTAGACCTGGGTTGTACTGTTTGCATCTGTGTAGGTTAAAACATTTATGCCTCGGCTTTCTCTCAGGAAAAGTGTAATAACTCCATTATAATACTCAGGGTCACTGTAAATGTCTCAGAGTTAATACAGGTAAAGGCTAACTGTGCTTGTCCTCCAAAGGAGTCTTGGGTAAAAAGAGCTTCGAGTCCTCTACTACGTAAGATGTCCACCTGCAAAGAGACTGCTCTCTGCTGCCTACTAGTCAGGCGTCTTCGAGCAAAATGAACTACTGAGTCTCCAAATGAATCAACTCATATAACATTAAACACACATAGATTTATGTATTTATCTACGTACGTGTTTTTTAAGACTATTAAGACTACAAGGACTATTTAAAAACTCTTAGAGAGATTAAGTACTGACCTTCAGGAAAATACATTGATATTCATGAAGCAAGTAAATGCAACTGAAGCTCATTGGTGGACTTGGCCCTTGAATTAAAAAGGTCAAATACATGGGTGCCATAGGCACAGAATTAAGAAGACCTTTTTTTTAGGGGGGGAGCCTATGGGTGGTCTTACTGGGATTACAAAACTATGAGTAGCTTTTCTTCACCTTTGGTCTTCCGTAGTATAGAAAGGTAACCTTTCTCTAGTTCTCTCAGGAGCTGTGTAGAAACTTGGACTCATGGAGGTGAAAAAACCTTTGGAAACATTAGTTCACTTCCGTGTGCTCACAGTGACTCTGCCTTTTTCTGTTTCACCGACTGTGATACATGAGGAAGCTTTACGACAGCACACACCACAACTGTTTTGAGGATGGTAATGCTAAATAATAGCATAAAAGTATTCATACTCTATGAACTGAACAATGGACACCCCACAAATTCTTTTTCTCCCTGATACATGCAAGTGTTAAATGTCAAAAATGGATGTTTTTTTAAATGTAGTGGAGATCATATGCAGAATCGTAATATTTTTTTAAAAAAATTAATGTAAATAAGCCCTGGCTGGTGTGGCTCAGTGGACTGAGCACCAACCTGCGAACCAAAGGGTCACTGGTTCAATTCCCAGTCATGGCACATGCCTGGGTCAAAGGCCAGGTTCCCTGGTGTGGGTTGCGTGAGAAACAGCCATGCATTGAAGCTTCTCTCCCTCTCTTTCTCCCTCCCCTCCCCTCTGCCTAAAAATAATAAATAAAATAAAATAAGTTAATGTAAATAAGATAAGATTTATAGCTCTACTCTTGACACAGCCTTTACAGTTCAAAGATTTTTTGAAGAACCTGGATTTACAATTCCCAGTTTCACATGCAAGTTGCAATTTTCTCAAGCTCAGCATTCAATTTATTTCTATTTTACTATGAAACCTTATTTTCCCATGTGTAACACACTTTGACCCCCATCTTTCTCACGAGGCTTTTATGCCAAAGATCCAACACAAACAACTTAGCTAGATGATCATTAAATGTTAGCAGATACCAATCGATTAAAGAAAAGTCTGGTAAACACCTTCTTTCCACTTTGGAAACTACAAAGGGAACACTCCTACCCACTCCCCTGCTTCCAGCATTTAGTCTAATAGAGAAGAAAGAACAAAATGAGTCTGAAGAACTACACTGGCCAATCACTGGTTGCCGGCCTCTTGGGGCCCAAAGTCTGGGTTTGCTACTGCGTTATGATCTCATCAGGCCCCTCATCTCTGCCTACAGGTGTCTGTAGTAGGTTATGCTCATTTGAGACTTCTCCGTCGGGGATCTGCTGCTGTCACTAAGTGTCCACTGGTGCTGGAGTTTGCCGTCTGCCTTCCTGCCATGTCTAACGAAGCAGAAACGAGCACAACCAATGGTCAGCCTGACCAACAGCCCGCTCCAAAAGCGCTGTCGAAGAAGGAAAAAAGGAAAGGTATGCAGAAATAAATCCTCTTTCAGCCAATGAGCGGAGCTAGCGGTGGTTACTGAGAACAAATGAGAAGTTCAGAGTGAAGTGAGAGCTGGCGCTGGCCTTGCCTAGACCTCAGCCTAGTCTCAAGGACTCCTGAACAGGGGAGTTAGAGTTTGGTTCACCCCACATGTGAGACACGCCTCTGAATCCTGGGACTGTCCCAACTTGGGTCCTGCCAAGAAGCTCCCGGACCATCTTGTTCAGCTGATAAGTGCAGCTATGGATTATTATATGGTTATCTTTCAGTAACCTACTTATTACTTTGCGGTTTTTTAAAAATCCAAATCTTCATTTTGTTAGACTTTTTTGACCTGAAGTACAACTAAAAAGTGCCAGAGTTCTTGATCATGTTTAGTTTGAGAATATTCCGTGACTTGCTTGCCTTTCGCTTCTACACTTTAGCAATGGGGATGAGGCTGCATAGGCCTTTTAAGAGAAGCAACGGAAGTTATAAAGATGGGATAATTATCTTAAATGATTTTCACATAAATTTACCCGTAATTCCTTCCTGCCTTATTGACGGTTCAAAATGTTAGTAAATTGTGTGTTAGTAATTGTGTTAGTAATGCTTTCATTGAAGAACAAAAGCATTATCTCTTTAGAAATTATTTTTAAAAAATGTTTAAAACTATAATGAATAGCCCCACATGCTACCTCACATATTTCCATAAGTTTCCCATAATTCAGTCCATTTTGCACCATAAAGAGTTTATTTTCTTTCTACCCCAACATCATACATAGCACAGCATTACAAAGCATGATTTCGCTCAAAGGAAGTAGGGATAGACTATCGCACACTTAATCATAGCGTGATCAAGATTTATATTACTCTGATTTGGAGAATCTGGAACATACTTGATTGTACATGGGGTCAACCTTTAAATACTTTTATAAACTTTATCCTATATTTCTTTCTCTTCTCAGGCTCAGAAAAGACAGATGAGTACCTTTTGGCCAGATTCCGAGGGGACGGTGTCAAATACAAGGCCAAGCTGATCGGCATCGATGACGTGCCGGATGCAAGGGGTGATAAAATGAGCCAAGATTCTATGATGAAACTGAAGGTAAGAGGGGGAAAGCATGCTCTGTCTCTGTCTTCAGCCGGTATCCAACAGAGGGAATTATATCAGAAATTTCCCTTTACCTGTATCTTAGTTATTCGAAAGAAAAATAAACATTTCCACTCACACAACTGACCCAATGGCACCTCAGGTTCTGAGCCGCCATGAGCTCGTTTGTGTACGCCGAGTGTTGTTCCGGTACAACAGGACTCTGCATGCCTTTCCCTTCGGGCAGGTCGAGTTTGCAACCCGGGAAGCATTCAGGTAAAAGTCAGGACTCCACCTGGAAACCGGGGTTCTTTCCTGCCAGCCCATTTGGTTTTCTGAAGTTTTGGATTCTAGTACTACCACTGTGTGAAACTAATCAAATGGTACTAGTTAAAGAAGACAAGGCCCAGAAGAAACATCTTTGAAGATCTTCTAGCGCAGTCTCCTTATCCCTACCAAGGGCTTTCTGAGGTGAAGAGAATTAGGAGGACTTGCCCAAGGTTGCAGAGCTAACCAGGGATGCCCTGGCTCCACGTCTTCGATTCCATCCTGCTGCCTCTCACACAGGGCGCCTAAGCCTTTCATACATGGGAAACTCAGCCAGAAACAGAGCTGTCCTTTAAACTTTTAGTATCCGAAGCATCGTAGCGTGCTTTTAACTGTGTTTTCCTTGTTTGTCCAACCTCATCAGGGCATGGCGGCAGCTGGTCGGTCTCAGGGACAGCACAAGCAAAGGATCTGGGTCAACATTTCCCTCTCTGGTATAAAAATAATTGACGAGAAAACTGGGGTAAGAATTCACTTTCACTGACACTTTTCTGACACTGGAGTTTGACAAATAATTTACAACTAAGTTTTAGCTTCCTGTTTCTCTTCCTGTAGAAACAAATTCTATAGGGAAAAGAAAATAGCATATATTACTTCTCCAGAGGTAAGGGCAGAAAACAGGGTATGAGATGGGGAGTCAAGACACTTTGTTTTGAAATGTATTTCCTCTAATAGATGGGAACTACAGGTCTATGAACACAGGTATGCTATAAATACCACTTGGGTATTTTTTTATTTTTTTGGACCCTGAGTACAAGAACTAGATTACCATATTTTTCAGACCATAAGACACACCTAGGTTTTAGAGGAGGAAAATAGGGAAAAAAATTTTGAAGCAAAAAATGTGGTAAAATATTTAATTACATAAATAACATAATATTTCACCAATATAAATGTAAACAGAACTCAACAGCAGCATTAACAACCATTATTCCTCCCAAATTTGGAGTGGCGGGGGGATGTGCATCTTATAGTCTAAAAAATACGGTAATTCTAACCTCTGCTTTGTGATGCTATCATAGCTATATGCATGGGTCTCATTTTAATATACAAGGGTGTGCAAAAGTAGGTTTGCAGTTGTATTTAATTAATAATAAATAATACATAGTGATATAAGAATCACCTCTGTGTTTCACATACTCACAACTGTGAACCTACTTTTGTCCATCCTGTATTGAACACATGCAAACTATTAGCTAACCTAATGCTAGAATATTACCTGTAATACGGATCTCTGTTTTTCCTTCTTTCTTTTTCTTTCCTCCTCACCCCACAGAGGTAACTTTGATCATTTTTGTTGTTGCTGCTGTTTTTCTATCACGTATGAATAATCGTGTTTGATTGTTTTTGAGCCTTATCAACGAGCTATCATATTTTACGTCTACAGGACTTCCTTTTTTCCTCTATTCAAGATTCATCTACTTCAAGTGTGTGTAGCTTATTTTCATTGCTGTAAAATACTCCATTGTATCAGGGTACTGTGGGGGGACCTCCAGTTGCTACCTATCGCTTCCTAGAGATGCCTTCTATCTAATATGCAAAATCCATTGGCCAAACCAGGGTCCCATGCACACTAGAGCCCTGGTAAGTGCTCACTCACCTGCTGGTCCTCCTGCACTGCTATTGCCATTCCACCTCATCTCTCCTGTCTTATCTTCCCAAGTCCATCAGAGAATGGTGGCAGGTTTCCATCACAAGAATTCCCGCATTCCCAGCCCTCCTACAATAGCCAGAATAAACTTTTCAGTGGCCTTTGGAGTTTGGAAACAAAAGCAAAGACACATTCTGACTACCTACAGATATTGCCGAAGGGTTGAGCCCCGCTGTTCACTTGGAAGGACCAAGAGAAAGGGGGAGGGGAGTAGAGGGGAGGTAATACTAACCCCATCACATATAGCTCTGGATATCTAAGTGGGGTTAAGAAAAACTTGAAGATAGCATCTGGCAACTTCTGGAATATACTTGGGATAATTGTTCAAATGATACTTAGGTAATTGTTCTCTGGCCACTCTGAGCCATTGTCAAAGGAACCATGTGAACACTTCTCCAGCTTAGTTATGCTCTTCACTTGAGCTTGTCTTTGAGCTGGGAGAGTACGATTGCTTGGAGTAGGTTATACATCCCATCCTCACCTTAGAAATTTTTGGTCTTCCAATCCTCAGTCCTTCCTTCTATGTGACATCACATCTTTGGGAGAGAGATGCAAGTATCATTTTTTCAAGAAGGGGCATTTTCCCCCCCTTTTGTCTGCTACTCTTTGTTCCTTTTGGGACCCTCCCTAATCAGGATAAATATAACTCTAGCCTTCAACCAGAGGTAAAAAATGTTTTCTTCAAACGTTTTAGCTTTTTCATTTATTTGATGCTTAGTTGTGCCAGCCTACAAATAGATTCTAGTTTTCCCAGGAAGTCACCTTTTTCCGGTTCCTTTTGCAGGTGATTGAGCATGAACATCCAGTAAATAAGATTTCTTTCATTGCCCGTGATGTGACAGACAACCGGGCGTTCGGTTATGTGTGTGGAGCGGAAGGCCAGCATCAGTTTTTCGCCATAAAAACAGGACAACAGGTAAGTGCTAAGCTTTCAGATATACCTGGACAGAGAACTTGTCCTCAGTGGAGTGCAGGAGTGTCTGCCATTCAATTAGAGAGCTTTCTAGAAACAACTGGAGATAAGAGGAAGAATAAACAATGATTCAAAGGATGACTATCTTCATTGGTCTAAGGAATCTTTTTTAAACGTTGTTGGGGAGTGTATGGCACATGGATTATGGAATGGGCTTTCTGATGAGGTCAATACTGATTTTAGAATAATAGTGAATTATTCCTAGAAGTGCCGAAGGAGCTTGGAAGATGATCATGGTGTTTCTCATTTTATCTAAGTACTTATTAACCCTGCTGTCTTTTATGGGAATGAGGGTGGCGGTGATACCCTATGAAACAGGGGAGGGTAGTAAGGAGCTTCAAGAGAAAGGAAGAAAACAGTACTAATCAGAACTGATGGGAGACAAAGGGAAGAAACTTATAAGATTAAAATACCAATAAATATGCTTTCTGTTACTTCAGGCTGAGCCATTGGTCATTGATCTCAAAGACCTTTTTCAAGTGATCTATAATGTAAAGAAAAAGGAAGAAGAAAAGAAAAAGGCAAGTACTATCCAATACAGGTTCTATTAAACTTAAGTCAGTATTCAGGACCATATTTGAATATTATGTAAACATATAACTTATCTGGAGAGTTGGCTTCTATGGGGTTTTCCAAAGTGTGCAAAGCAGCAAAATGTATTATCTGCTATTCCCAATAGAGTAATGAATAGATGGTATCCTTAGACACTTCTGATTTCCGGTCCCTGATGCCTGTCTTTTCTCCCTACAAGCGTCACATTGATTCTAAAGACTATACACAACTACCAAGTTTAAGTCCAGTAGCTCTATTCAAATCCAATGTTAATATGAGAAGGGCAGGGGAATGTGGGGCAGAGATAACATGCAAGAGTCTCTCTTGCTTATGCCTGTGAGCCCATAGGTATGTTTGTGCTTTGATTTTTAAGTCCCTTTAACAACTAAGATCACTGAATTTCTGTCCTTTTTTTTTTTAGATGGAAGAAGCCAAAAATGCAGTCGAGGTAAAACTGCATCTCCTCTTCTTGTGAATTGTGCGGGTATGATGTGTAGAAGCCTTTGTCTGCTGCCTGCCCAGCATGCTTCCCTTCCGGCTAATCACTCTGGTCATGACCCTCTGGCCAGGGGAGTCGTGCAGTTGAATGATCAGTGCCAAAACTGTAACTGCTTAGCTAGCCAGCACACTAGGAAATTAAAACTCGCCAACTAAACCCATAACCGTTTGCCATCTTTTCAGAATGGAAGCGAGGCCCTAATGACTCATGATGACCAAGCTAACAAACTGAAATTGGTATGTATGTGACCTTTTATGATTCTTACTTACCTGATCGTGGGTTTTACTTCCTGTAGATGTTGTAAATACAAAATCTGTATGAAAATCCAATTGCAAGAACTATTTCCCTAAACATTTGTATAACATTGATATCAATATACAAAGTAATCTTTTTAGTAAACAGATCTGAATCTAATCCAAATATTTTTAAAGAGTTTGGACCAGATGGATTTGTTTGGGGACCTGTCTACACTTCCTGACCTAGATAGCCTAATATCAAATCTGTGTGAGTTAAATGAGAATCCAATTGTGACAGGTGGTTTCCTACACTTTCGTTTAGTTTAGGAAACAACTTCGACAATATACAAAGTAATCTTTTCGAGTAGACACATCTGAATCTAATCCAAAATACTTTTTTAAGGCTGTTGACCAGATGGATTTGTTTGGGGACATGTCTACACCTCCTGACCTAAATAGTGCAACAGTAAGTGCCTGTTTTTAAATTTGCAATGTAATGGAAATGACATCTATGACTCAGATTGGCAGTTAGCCAGACATCTTGAGCATCTCATTGAAACTTGGAAGGTGACTGCTGATTTTTTTTTTTTTGCATAAAGTGTAAATGGCTACTAGAACAAATTTGCATCTTAGGTCACCACGGGGACCTATCAGCATTAATTCAGATATATTAGTATTGCTTAGTTAAATCTGAGCAATAGGTCAGGCAATGTAGTCCCTCTTGGTATTATTTAGGATCAGAAGGAGGAGCTGAATAATAATTCTTGGCATAAGCCTACTTGGAGGAAATATGCTTCTTAGATGATTAATTGTAAAGCCTCCTGGCCTCTCCATTTATTGTCTGTTCTTTCTCTTGTGATTTAGCGTAAGTGTGGTGTGAAGTAAGACTTAAAATAAATATGAGACCCAGTTGCGTTTTAAAAGTTTCTCATGTTTTATAGGATGCTATAATGTATCGATCTTAATATTGATTGATTCATTAGAACTTTGTGAGCATAAAACAATATTTTTCTTTACAGATAAGGAAATAATTATTCAGACAAAAGCTCATTTACCTAAGAAAAAGGATTCAAATGCAACACTAAACACCAAGTCTCAGAACTTTCAAAACAGGCCTAAAGTGAAATTACCCATGTAATTTTAAACGGCTTTTTACAACTTCTATTACTTATTTAACACTTTCTTGAGTATTTACTCCCTGCCAGGCACAGTGGTGAGACTCGCAATGTCAGTGACATCTTGAAGTGTAGTATCTCGCAGAGAGGCCAACATTAAAACCAATTACTAAGTTTGTTAGTGGATGTTAATTATAGGGTATTTATCTAGTTTTAGAGGGTCAGCTAATAGCTCTGAGTGAGTTTCTGGACTTGAACATGAACAAGACAAAAAGGGCATCACTGTCTATCTAGGAGTCTCTTGTATCAGGGAATTAGCGAGCACATCTATATGACCAAGAAGGTCATTGGAATTAAAGCCACAGCAGAGGGAGGACTGGGTAAGTCTCACTGCCCCGAGTGTTGCCGAGAACGCCAGGCCTGGGAACGGTTACGTACATGCCCCAGCCCAGGAGATGAGAAGGATCAGGGGCTTCCACGCTCTTCTCAGCCCTCCACCCCGTGAGGTTCACCCTGTATAACAGCACTGCGGAGGCCTTAGAAGTCCTGCAACGGAGATGCCTGTTTAATGCTTAGTGTTCTTTTAAGCAACCAGTACTAACACACTAGTCTACGGGACATTTCATTCTTCACAATGTTTGTTACCATTCTAAGGATAAACTTTTTGAAAGGCTGACATAGAAGCCCAAAGGGTCCGTGCTAGCTCTGAAGTCCGTCTGATTCCTAGGCAACTTCACCCTTCATCCACTGGTAGCCCCCTTCCCAAAGTAAATTCATGTCTGAATGATGCACTTTCTAAGTATAACTGACCTTCAAACAAGTTTACTGAACGAGATCAAAGCACTGAGGCTATGAAGTAGAATTCCAGTGGGGTAGGCAAGGAAGCACTGACTGCTTCATCTGCTTCTGTAGCCTTCTAGAAGTTTCTGAAAAAGGAAATGAAAAGCAACATGAGTAATCCTGTGTCTCATTGATATGAGACTTCACACATTCTAAGAATCTTTGTTTATAAAAATAAAATTCAAGTTTTAGTTGCACTAACAATAAATTAAAGGAATGAATACCATCAAAGCACATGGTATCTGATAAGAGAATCCTAACAGTGCTAATTATGTGCTGGTCAGACTTTGCTGGTGTTTTCTTACAGAGTGACTTTATAGTCATAGGTCATAAAATAGACTTATCTCTACTTGATAAAACAGCATGTTTAAAAATGTTCAAATCTTACAATAGTTGCTCCAGTACAGATGAAGAGATGAGGAAATCTAAATTACCTAGATTTTATTGGTCATGCCCTGCCCCTCCCCCAGCATTTATACAGAATAGTTTTATGCATTTCCAATAAAACTCATGTTGCAAATTATGTAGCATTCCTTAGGTTGTAATTTTTATTGGAAAACCACTTGGACAATATTCTTCCATACCGATCTCAAAACTTAAAAAAAAAAAAAAAAAAAAAAACAGGAGAAAGGGGGAAAAAGGACATATTCTAACTTGAAAATTTTGACCATTCAAAAGCAGTTATTCTCATAAAATGTAAAGCGTGGGTTCCCATCAGGGAGATTAACTCTGGTGCAGGGATGGGATCAGGGCAGTGTTAGGTAAGTAAGACGCCACGAACAATCTGCACTTGAGTGTACTTAGGGTCAAAGTAAACTGGATCCCCTTGTGGGACATTTTGAAAGTCGAGCTCATGAAGCTTGTTTTAACACAGGAGCAGCAGGAGGCCCCAAAAGCTTTGGTTGGGGAAGTCCAGGACTTGGCAGGCTGAAATAATAGGTGAGACATCTACGTGGACAAGAGCGAGGCCATGCAACTCAGTCTTAAAAGCCTTGTCTCTGTACACACACCTCTTGAGTTGCCTGCTGCCCCTCTTACAGGGGGTCCTTAAAAGCAGGGTCTGTGTTTTACTTTCCTGGTGCCAGGGCTTGTCTCTCAGGTCCTGCGATGGTGGCCAAGTGGATGCAGTGTTGACGTCCAGCAAAGAAGTCATGAAGCTCTGGCCTGGGGTGGGGAGGAGGGGTGGATGAGGGGGCTTGCATTTTTCAGTTGTAGCCTGTGAACTGGACTCTGAATCTCAAATTAACAGCATCCCTGCCCTGAGGAGAGCCGTATACATTTTGCTTATAGGGTGACTATTCAGAAGTCTAACATTGTGGCTCCTGTTGGGTGTCCTAAGAACTTCTTCCGAAGTATTTGAGAAGGAGAACTCTACCAGCTGTGAACACCCAACTGTTCTAACTGGAGGTGGCTCATAACCAAGCAATAAATATTGAAATCACAAGCTTTTGTAATATGCTTTCCCCTACCTTTTGATTATTAAAGATCCCTACATTAAGAGATCTTCCAATCTATTTCTTTGATTAAAAAAATTATTTTTAATGACAAGCTCTTCTTCTGACAAATTCTTTTGGTTATAAAAAGAAAAGCTAGTTTTTGAAAATTGTGTTTTATACCTAGCACTAAAGAAAGCCAAAAGACAGAATGCCAATTAGGTCTGATTTAGGGCCTAAACTTTTTAAAGATGTGCTCTTTTCTCTTAAAATCAAAGAGGCTTATTCAGACCTCCTTTTTACTCTTGAGAATTTCATATTCCCTTACGGTTACTCTTGTTTCAAGGATCAAAATATTTAGTTGTCTCTTCAGGGTAATGCTAGAATTCCAATTCCATTCTATAGGTGTTTTTTTTTTTGTTTTTTTTTTTTAAAGATTTTATTTATTTATCTTTAGAGGGAAAGGGAAGGAGAGAGGGAGAGAAATATCAATGTATGGTTGCTTCCTGTGCATTCCCTACTGGGAACTGGCCTGCAACCCAGGCATGTGCCCTGACTGGGAATCGAACCGTGATCTCTTGGTTCACAGGCCCGCACTTAATCCACTAAGCTACACCAGC
>CM052540.1:184480550-184544470 GCA_028533065.1 Trachops cirrhosus | reverse complement strand
AAAGATTTTATTTATTTATCTTTAGAGGGAAAGGGAAGGAGAGAGGGAGAGAAATATCAATGTATGGTTGCTTCCTGTGCATTCCCTACTGGGAACTGGCCTGCAACCCAGGCATGTGCCCTGACTGGGAATCGAACCGTGATCTCTTGGTTCACAGGCCCGCACTTAATCCACTAAGCTACACCAGCCAGGGCTATAGGTGTTTTTATTGTTTCTATTTTTCTATGGCTAGCAGCATTAAGTGTTTAGTGGATCAAGGTCGGTCAGGAGGAAAGTCCATCAGTATGACAGCGGGTGGACTTGCACCCAGGGTGAATCCTAACTAGTTATAAAGACGTGTCAGATTAACCAGATTTGCTGCTTTTATGCTGAGAAGGATAACTTATCTAACAACTGTGAGTCCAAACAATTATCATACCAGAAAATGATAAAGGATAAAATTTATAGAAGAGTGCATTTGGTATGTCTTTCAGATGAACTCAGACCCATATCTCCACTTTATTCATAAATTAAAGATTAGATTATACATAAATTAAAGATAAATTAAAGAATAGTTGAATTTGTCCACTAAATAGATGAGATTGCTGTTACAACAAAGGTCACGCTAATGTGAGAGGTTAATGTGATGTGTTACATTAGATTAGATGACTATTTTGAGTATCACTTTCTCAGAAAGCTTTAGACCGAAGGGTGTGTCTGGACAAGAGACTAGGATGATGGGGATGAGAGATCTAACTGGGCTAGCACTTTCCAAAAGATCCTTAAATATTTTAAAAGGCATACATGACAGTCTGTGATGTGAGAGGAAAATTCTACCCCCAAAAGGGAAGACCAATTACAGGGAGATATATTTGACCTTAAACTTTATTACAGTCACAACTGTTAAATATGACCGTATTAGCCAATAAATGCGCTCATTTAGAGAGGTGAGGTTCTGTGCCCAGGGCGTACAACAGAAGGGACTGCATCAGGTAGGAAGTGGTCTGGGCTTTGGAGATCTTGTCTTCCTTTCAAAATTTGTTCACCTAGATAATCACTTGGAGCCACTCACAGTCGATTCTCTTTAAGACTTTCAAAGACATGAATTGAAACAAGGATGATGGTGAACTCAGCTAGTCTTATGAGTAAAGTAAACAACAGTAAAATTTCATCTAATAAGGGGCCAATGAAGTTGAGACATAAATAAAAGGGCACGGGATGGGGGAAGGGCAGGGAGGACCTATTCAACTAGTAAATGCACTCACAGAGGCGATGGGAAGAGGTCATGGTCAACCAGTTGGCCAAGACCAAAAAAATCTAATGAGAATTTTGATACTTCCGGTCACTTTATGTAGCTTTCTCATTTGAAGTCACAAAATGGACTAACACTTCCTTTTTTTTTCTTTTCTTTCCAAATGTGATAGGAAAGCAAAGATATCCTGTTAGTGGATCTAAACTCTGAAATCAACACCAATCAGAATTCTTTAAGAGAAAATTCATTCTTAACAAACGGCATCACCTCCTCCTCTCTTCCTCGACCAAAGCCTCAGGCACCTTTCTTGCCAGAAAATGCCTTTTCTGCCAATCTCAATTTCTTTCCCACCCCTAATCCTGATCCTTTCCGCGATGATCCTTTTGCACAACAAGACCAATCGCCACCCTCTTCGTTTGATTCTCTCAAATCTCCAGATCAGAAGACAGAGGATTTGAGTGGCTTGTCTACGCCCCTGAGTAATGGGCCCCTGAATGGGGATGCCGATTCCTTTGGTCAGCAGTTTGACCAAATCTCTAACCGGACTGGCAAACAGGAAGCTCAGGCAGACCCGTGGCCCCTTTCAAGCCCACAGACACAGACCCAGCCAGCAGTGAGAACTCAGAACGGGGTATCTGAAAGAGAACAGAACGGCTTCCATGTCAAATCCTCCCTGAACCCTTTTGTGGGAAGCCCTCCCAAAGGACTGCCTGTACCAAATGGCATAAAGCAGGACTTGGAGAGCTCTGTGCAGTCCTCAGCACATGACTCCATAGCCATTATCCCACCTCCACAAAGTACCAAACCGGGAAGAGGCAGAAGGACTGCTAAGGTGACTGATCTTCTCCGCATGGCAGATTGCATGTTCGGTATCAAAGGGTGGTAGGATGCCAGCTGTCTCCCCTGCCGCGGTGTCTCCTGGGTGGCTGTAGAATAGAAGGCGGGGCGGGGCCCCTGTCCTTCAGGAACCCCTTCCTCTAGTCGCCACCCTTTGGAAGCTCCTCACCCTGCAGTGTTTGTCACCCCTGCTTTCCGTTCGCATGTCTTGTCTCTTATTATTAACTAAACACAAGTGTTTTTTTTTTTTCATTTTTAATGCTGCTATGCTTCTGTACCTCTGGTAAGTTCGATGGTCACACTGGGAGAGGAGGGCAAGGGTCCTTGTGAGTCCCTTCATACCTTCCCCACACTAACCCACGCCCCGCACACACCCCTCACGGTGCATTAACGTCCAAAGTGGTGCTGTTAAATTCTTGAGTTTGTCTCCTGTGTTAAAAGTTGACCGACTAATCCATTATCTTAAAAGAAACACGTACTTACTGTTACTGTTCCATTCAGAAGCATTTCATTTAAAAGGCGGTTTCTGTATGCTTTTTAAAATCTCATCGGAATATGTAGGCTGGCCGGGCAGTGAGACCACTGTGTCAATGTTATGGATTCAAATCCACTAGAATGATCAAAAATATTTAAGCTACTTATTTACAGTTGTCCCTTCTTTCCCAGCTTCAAGCTTTTAGCAGATAAGGAAACCAGACAGAGACACACGTGTCAAATAAGTAAATTAGATTTCCTTTGGAGAAATAGTCTGCCTGTTGCAGAGATCCTTGTCTTGTCTGGTTGGTTGGCCGGTTGGCTTTTTGTAGTAGTCGATCGGTAATCGGAAACAGTTTCCCTCCGTGTGGTTCCCCAATGGGAAGGACAGAGCGGGAGACAGAATAAGGCTGCATTTCTCTGCCCTGCCCAGTAACTCCTCTCCGCCCCTCTCCGCCCTGTCAGTCTCCAGCCAACGACTTGCTGACGTCAGACATCTTTGCTCCTCCCGACTCAGAAGCTCCGAGCCAGGCGTCCCCCACTGGACAACCAGCAACCCCGCAGGCCAGCCCTCTGGATCTCTTCAAAACCAACGCCTCTGCCCCCGTGGGGCCCCTCGCGGGTCTTGGTAAGTGCCCGAGAGGGAGTCCGGCTTGGCTCTGTGACTTTCACTATTAGGGCGATTGTGCATAGGGCCAAGGCACCGCGTATGCACAGAGGTTTCGGGGACAGAAAATTTAGCAACCTAGGGAACCTCTCTCCTACTTTTACTTCTCTACCAGCCCACCCGCATTTGGTACCCTTGATTTGTAAATGAAATTCATCTCCTTGAGTTGGCATGTGAGAAGAAATCCATTCTCAGTGAGGCACTTATGTGAACCAATGGATAATAGCTTACTGAAGACAATTACAGGGGAGTGTGAAGCTCAAACCAGCTTTATGGGAGTAATGGGGCGGAGATGACAAAGTCTTAACTATCGTCTCTGTTGATAAAGTAACAGCGTGCATGTCTTCCATGTAAGTTGCCATCACAAGATCAGAGCCCTGTCCCCTATTAAACTGATACCCTATTGGAAGGTATCTTGGACCCCAAGAGGGATGTGATTGAAGTCTGAAGCAAGTGTAAGTCATAGAATGACAGTCCTAGGTTCCAAGCCCAGCTCTGTCCCTAGGCCTAAGGTGGGTGTGGGACAAGCATATATCCTATCAGTCTCTGCATAGGTAAGTTTTAGCAGCTCCTTGCCAATATTTTGCCTAGCTGAGTGTCTTAATAGGGGAAGAAGACAAATACTAGAAACCTGAAGCTGAGAAGAGCACAGAGATAAGGGAAGAAGTGGGATTTTATCAGAGAACTAGGATGTGCTGGTGCTGTCATTTATAAATGTGTCCTTAGCTCAGGACGTGAGCCACGGAGCCACTCTGCGGCAGACGCTGGGCAAGGTCACCCGGCTGAGGGCTGTCCCTGCTGCTCTTTGCCCACGGCCTCCTGGTCTTTCCTGCCCCTGTGGCACAGTCTTCAGAAGCCTCGATGATCCCCTTGTCGTCCTGCTGGGGATCTACTTCGTATTTCTGCTTCTTGGCACCACTATGAGCTCCAAGTCGACTTCATCCTGGGAGGGGGTGGAGGGGGCTCTCTTCCTCATTTTGTAAAATTTAATCAGGGATCTTCCTCTGCCTCCTGCAGGGTCAGTCAGCAGGACCCTCCTTTATTGTTTGCTCTGCTTTCCTGCAAAGGAACATACTGTGGTTCTGTCCTATTGCATCTGTCTAAGCATATCTGGAGTAGGGTGTGGCGAAAGGACAGTTGTTATCCAACTGCCCAACGGCCGAAACCCATGCAGGGGTGAGAAACCAACGTGTCCCAGGGTTCTGCTTGCATTTGTACCATCGAGAGACTCTCCCTGAGCTCTTTGCATCTTCTGGGGGCTTCCCCTTTCTGCTTTGCTCTTCTCCCTGTATCCCCAAGTAGAGTTGGTTAATGCTTTTCCTTGCAGAAGAGTGGGGAGCTTGCAGGCGGTGTCTGTGGCCAGATCACATCCCAGAGCTTTGTAGTCTAATATCATGCCCTGAAGAATTTTTACAGCCAATATTTAACAAGTCAGCCTGGAAATACAGCTGGACCCTATAACTGTTAATTTATTCAGACGAAGTGAAGCTTTTTGGCTAGGTGCCCCTGTGGAAGCCTCGGGGTATACAACTGTAGAATACTGATGATTCTTCCAAGTTGAGACATGGGACTCAAACTGAGCTCTACAGTGTAGCCCCTGTCCACTCGCAGGGATCCTCAGCCAAACCCTGGAAGGTTGCAGGTCTGGCTTCAGCTGAACCCAGCTGGAAGACTCTCTCCTCTGGAGAACTGGGGGCGGGGGGAGAGGATGGGGAGACGGTGGGGACTGTAGAAAGCTGAGCCTTCAGCTTTGACTAGCTACCCTGTGTTTTTATCTAGCATCAGAAGGAAATAAAATTAAGTTTGTTTTTTTAACCAAAACTCTCCTTTTTTTTTTTTTTTAACCTCTTGCCTCTTCCGGGGCCTTAGATATGTATCTTGGAAACACAACACATGGAATCTGGTAGATGGGAATGAAGGCTGGCATAAGTATACACTGGGAAAGCCTTCATTTCCTGGCTCATTCGATATCTTTCTCTTTCACCACTGCTCCCGCTAACACCGTCTATGACTGAGGCCACACACTTCCCTAAGGGAAGGCAAGCCGTTCAACATGGAAGGCGATCAAATTCTACTCAGTTGGAACATCCAATTGGTGTAAATTATTAGCGAGTGACTCTGGGTTCAGTTCATGACATTCAAATGAATTTGTTTTAAAATGCTAGAAATAACTTTGTTCAAAATCAACTCACTTTTAGGAGCCTATATTATGCAATCTAAGAGAAATTTCCCTTTGATTAGTTATGAAAGGAGTATGTATATGCTTTAGTGTAAATGACATCTAATGCTGCATCTGTAAAATAAATATTTGAATAAGCATTCCATTAAAAACAAATAGCCCTGCCTCTCGATGCCAAAGAGGCAGAGCAGGGGGATAGGCTGCTGGGTCCGGGGCCAGCACGCCTGAGTTTTGGTCTGTACTGTCACAGACTGTGACTTTCCCAAGTTGAGTCATTAATACCTTTGTACCCAGTTCCCTCACCTCAAAAATAAGCGTGTTAACTGAGTAAGAGGACCTTTCCCGAAACCCACTGCTCTCCGTGAGCACACCATATGCGCGCACGGCCAGATGGCTGGTGCTCGTGTTGATACAGACTTGAATCAACACCGTCTCCAGTACTAGGGAAATTCAAGATGCAGTGCCCTGCTACATCAGCCCCTGCATACCATTTTCAAAATATTTCTCACTTTGGAAACAAAAACATTCCTCAAGTTTGAGGGCCTCGGTTTGGTTAGAAAGTTTTCATGGTGAAAGAATGCTCAGCTCCCAAGCTCAGAGCAAGTAGGTTTTGAGAGCAGAGCATCATTTGTGAATAGGTCTGAGGCCAAGTGTAGGTTTTCTATTAGTGGTGACCATGTAACCAGGTCACTGATACACTTGGGAAGAGGCAGGAGGGAAAACGCCCTCCAGATTTGAACAAGACGGGGGCAATGAGCATCTCCAGAAGAGGGTGTTGAACATGGGAAAGACTTGGATTTTAGTGGTTTCGGCAATTCCTGGTTGATGCAGCCGGGAGGCAGGACGCGGAGCGCGTCCGCCTTTGAGATCAGATCCCCAGGCCATCAGTTACCTCGGGCGGTTTTCCTGCTTCACAGTGGTTCTTCTCCCTCCCCTCCTCTTTGCTCTGGTCTAACTTCTGGCAATGCTTTGTGAGTGACACATGCAGGGAGCACTTTTATTTGAAGTCACTCTCCCAGGATAACCAACCTTTCCTCCGTGTTTGTACTGTCTTGGCACCAAGCAAGTGTTTTCATCCTTTTATATAACTATATCAACCTTGGCAGCATTTAAAAGCAAGGCAACTTTGAAAGGGTTTCTTGAGGATGCAAGCATGTTGAGGCCTAAGGCACATGCATACTAGCTGGTTTCCATAAGACCAGACAGGAGACAGCCGCCAAATGAAAAGATGGAATCAGTGACTCAGATACCCCGTGGAGTATCTTAATTAATCACTTCATAATCATCCTGGTTTGTGTATGTAGGTGTATTCATGCAACAAATAAATGGATCAGATTGACAGGCTCTGTTCTAGCTACATAAAATGCATCAGTGTCTGTATATAATAAGTGCTCATTTTTTCATGACTAGGTACTTAAGGTAGAAGAAAGGGGCTCCAGGCCTGCCCTGGCTCATGTGGCTCAGTGGATTGAGAGCTGGCCTGCAAACTAAAGGGTCATTAGTTCGACTCCCAACCTAGGGCACATGCCTGGGTTGTGGGCCAGGTCCCCGGTGGGTGGCGCATGAGAAGCAACCACACACTGAAGTTTCTCTCTTCCTTTGCCCACCCTTCCCCTCTGTCTAAAAATAAATAAAGTCTTTCAAAAAAAATTTTTTAAATATATACTCTGCAATTGGATGCTAGCAGTACTATATTAGCTAGTTAATCTTCAGGTGATTTCATTGCTCAGAGATGATTTTCCGTGGCAGCCTCAAGGCTGAAGGAAGGCATTTGCCATGTAGATGTTTATAAATGCTTCCCGGAGTCGTGTTTTCTGAAGCTGAACATCCTCTTCAAGACTGTCTCCTGATCAGCCCTTTCTCTCACTTCCTTCAGGTGGGGTACAGATGACACCCCCCCAGGCAGGACCCTGGAGCCCGGCGTCTTTAGTGTTCAACCAGTCCACTTCGGTGGTCCCAGGAGCCATGGTGGGTGGCCAGCCTGCAGGATTCGGTCCGCCAATGGTTTTTACCACGAGCCCAGCTGTTGCAGGTTGGAGCCAGCCTTCATCCTTTGCAGCCTCAACTTCCCCTCCAGCCCCTGTTGTTTGGGGCCCAGCAGCATCTGTGCCACCCAATACCTGGTCATCAGCAAGCCCTTTGGGAAACCCTTTCCAGAGCAATATTTTCCCGGCTCCTGCTGTATCTGCCCAGCCCCCTTCCATGCTCTCCTCTCTCCTGGTCACTCCTCCGCAACCACCTCCCCGAACTGGCCCTCCAAGAGACATCTCCACTGATGCCTTCGTTGCCTTGGACCCGCTCGGGGATAAAGAAGTCAAGGAAGTGAAAGAAATGTTTAAGGACTTACAGCTGCGGCAGCCTCCTGTTGTCCCCGCAAGGAAGGGGGACCCGACCCCTTCTGGGACCTCAAGTGCCTTCTCCAGTTACTTCACCAGCAAAGTGGGCATTCCTCAGGAGAATGCAGACCATGATGACTTTGAGGCTAATCAGCTGTTGAAAAAGATCAACGGTAAGCTGCCCACTTCTCTGTCCACTGTACCAACCAGTATTTCCACTGTCACGTGGGCCCACAGAGTCCCTCAGAAGAACTGTCTCCCACCCACCAGGAGCCTCACTCTGGCTTCATCTTAACCATTTACCTTAGTTCTTTCTAAGGTCTGGCCCAATGCTGCCCTCTTGTGACAAATCCCAGAAGGGCTGCCAAGAGCTGCTGAAATTCCGTGGGGTCACGGCACCCCCAGAGGGCTGTGTGACAAAGTCTCAGCCACACCCCCACGGTCTTCAGTGAGGGAATTCGGGACCTCTTCCACTTCAAGCGAATAGTTATGCGCAGCGCTCTCTTCTGAGAAGGGAGGAATTTCCCTGTGATCATTAGCAGTCCTAGTCTACTTTGGGTGGTGATTTTTGTGCCATTGATCTAAATTTCGGAAGTATGGAACTTAACTTGCTCAGACAAGCCTGACTGGGGACTTGGGCCTGTGTTCGGGGAAAGTCTGTGTACTGACTCCTCGGGTTTTTCCCCTTTTAGAACCACCAAAGCCAGCTCCCAGACAAGGCGCCCTGCCAGTCACCAAATCTTCTGACAATGCATCTGAGAATCCTTTCTCTAAAAATTCTTTCAGTTCCTCACAAGCCTCTGTAAGTACCCACTGCTACACGCTGTTGTTCCAACAAATGTGCCGCATAAAGCCTCTGCCTCCTCAGTGAGCCTTGCTTGTAGGTATAACAACTCTCGGACGGGAAAGGACGTTTGAAGAAGATTTCTCTCTGAGAACCAGCACAGTGTAAACATCCACGCAGACCAGGGGAAGATTATTTTTGCAGGGATTACTATTCTGAACGTGAGAAATGAGTATCATACAGAAAACGCCCTTTGTGGCTCACTGGACCTGGCTCCTAGAAGCATTCTGGGAGAAAATCGAACTGAAATACTGTCTTAAAAAAAAGATCTTTCAGATTTCAGTTCCTGATTTCCCACCCATGATTCCGTAGCTCATAGAAATAATACTTCCCATTCTGGGGAGGCCAATATAATTTACTTGAACCTTGGCTTTGATGTAAATAATAAATATACATCACCAGGTACAAGCTGGCAAACACGAATCATTGTAGACCCTTTTGCTACCTAAGTGATCTTTAAAGGAATTAGAGAAGTCTTAGTATAGGTTTTTTATTTTTCTTATTACTATAATTATACCTGCTGACTGCGTGGTTGTTTCTCCACAGATGGCTTCTCCTCAACCCGCAGCTCCTGATGTATATGGGGACCCTTTTGGAAGTCCCTTTGCCTGACTTCTGTAAGTAGGGTGGCATAGCGGGAGAGGGCGAGGGTGGAATTTTCATTTTAGCCTTGGGAAGAGGTTAAATCTCTGTCATTTGGAAGTAATAGACATGGAAATCTATACTTAGCTGCTTTGATAATGGCTAGGCTGGGCACTTAAGAATAAATTCTTACCTCTATCAAAAATAGTAATATACCCATAGGCATATGGGTTTCTGTCATATCCTGTTTTTGATATTTCAGTTCTGTAGAGAAGTAAAGCACAACGTAACATAACAGCTTTCTAGTTTGTTTGGGTTTTGGGTTTGTTTTTTTTTTTTGTACTTTCCTATTTAAGTGATTGCAAAGCATCCTGATACTTATTTGGTTCCCATAGAAGTTTCAAAATCTGTGGACTTTCTGAAGCCACCAAACAGGTCAGCTAAAGAGGTAATGGTCACGCCACTTCTGCCTCCCAAATCAGTACTCATTTCTTTGTGGAGGCCTTCCAAATTAGTGTGAAGTGGTCTGATGACATTAAATCCAAAAGTGGTGACGGCTGCTGATACCTCCTTCCAAAGCAGTGTCAAGGGCAGACAAGTTGGCAGGGTGATTCTTCTGGCTAGCAGGTTTCATCCAAAGTAAGTTATTGGTGCGATCACCTTAGACTGAGGCTCTGGGAGGGCTCAGCGTGACCCTTTCTTTCTCAACAGGGAGTGGAAGCAACTTGGAGTGAAGCTAAAAGGTTGAAGTTAGTGGAGGAAAGGGGGCTTCTCTGCATTTTAGGGGAGGTGGAGCATAGCTGGTCAAGGAGAGCCATAGAAAGAGTGAAAAGTGCCCAAGCCCATTTATTTCTTCAGTCTTGCCCCATCCAAGTGGACTTCAACACCGTGTCTTAACCCATCTCGAGTTGAACTGTTTGAAATAGATGTCTTCAATCTGACAGCAATAAGATTGACTTTATTTGCAATTTGGATCATCTCCCTTCAATCCATTTCTACAATTAGTGTTTCCTTAAGTGCATTTTCATAAAATCTACTTCAGAGAACTGGGTGAGATTACTGAAAAGGCAAACTCCAGGACCCTACCCCAGCCCTAAAATATCCCCGTGTGGTGCCGAGGAGGAAAGATTGGTTTCTAACGAGCGTCCTGGTGGTTTCTAACACTGATGAGGCAGTGTGCTGTGCCGTGGCCCTGGGAGTCATGGCAGAAACTCGTTCTCACCCTGCTCTCCAGGAGAGACAAATAGAACATGATAAACAACACTCGCAGTGGTTGCACGAAATTGAGTTGACTAGAGTCCTCAGGTCATGAAGGAAGGATAATCTTGGCCACCCTGCCAAACTTATAGACTGGGAGGGGGGCTATCATGAGAGAAAATAGCTGACATTGATCTCTTGGGTTTATCCCTTTATTATAGGTTCTATGTTTATTATCTTATTTAATCTTCTTGCATCAGCCCGAGGAGATACCACCACTGACATTTTAAACAATGAGGTGATATTTAATATATTGATATTCAATCCAAAAGTTCTAACCACAGGTTTTTTTTGTTGTTGTTCTTGTTCTCCATACTTCTCTAGGAACTAGGCTACCTGACTATCCGGAGGAGCAAAAGGATGGCCAGACAAAGTGGATAGCCAGATAAGCCCTGACCTCTGCCCTTGTTCCAGCTTTGATATATTATCCGTTGCCTTATTTCTCGCTGCCTCTTCCATGTGTAAAATGCCTCTCCCTTTTTGTTTAGGTTAAAGCTAAACTGAATCTATGGCTTTAAATAAATTAAGAACCTAAACTCTCTAGCTTAAGTGTAAATGAAGTAGTTTCCCTACTTGATCCCTCGCCTATTGTGTCCCTAGCCTTCTAGAACACTCTACCATGTACCCTCTGGTTGAGTGACGCAGCCACCACAACCCCTCAGATCAGACTGCTTTGAATAAATCTCAAAATCCTCACTGTTCACGGTTGTGTGGGGGTTTCGTTTTAGAGCATAAAACCTAAATGAGGTAGAACAAGGCAATTTCTTAAGTCTTGCTTCAGACCATCACTTCCAGAGAGTTGTTAAAGTTAAATGGAAGCATGCGCAACTTCTCCCTGGACATGTTGGACCCCGACACACCCAAGAACCTTTTTAAAGATGGCACTTCTGCTGTTTCTGAAGATCATTTGTTGTTTCTCAAGGGCAAGATTGTCCTCTTTCCAATCTGCTAGCTCTTGCCAATGAGGGAAAAGCATTATTTGTCTCCCTCTCCTTTTCCTTCCGATTCTCTTTCCCATCAGTCTTGCTCCCAGTTCATATACTATTACCTCCCTTTCACAAGAAATGGAGTTTCATGGGACCAAAGTTCCAATGATTCGCAGACCTGAACCCTCACCACCTTCTCGGTAATTTCTAATGCCAGGAGTTAGAAAAGCAAATGGGACAACCTTTATCCTTTCCGTGGAATAAAGGGCCATCCTCTTGAGCTGAAGTCCCTGAAGAACAGTTAACGTTGAAGAAAACCTGAACTCAACTCAGCAGTGAAGGACAACACATCACAAAGATAAACGTGATTGTGCCAAACATATAAGGTGCTTATTTGGGGTCATGCTAGACCTTTATCAAGTAACGGGAAAACTTTTCTTGAAGCCACAATCTCATAGCTAGTTAGAAGATAAATAGGGGGGAAAAAACGGCAAACAATTACTTGCTCTTGCTCTTAAAAGCCTTATGTCTGTAATATTTTTCTCCTCATAGCCTTGGACAATTCCCCAGTTTGTGTTTGGTCCTGTTGTTAGCACAGTTCTGAAAGGTTTGTTCTTGCCAAAATGAGTTGTGTTTGTTTATGTTGGGTTTTTAATGTTGTCTCTTGACCCCTGATGCTCAGGTTCTGGTGGGTGTTAGTCGACCATGTACAATGTAACCTATAGATAAAAACGAGGATGATGGCTCAGGATCTAAGTAAGATGGTGGCTTCATGAACCTCTGTTAATTAGCCCCAAGGAGTCCAAGCTGAAGTCCTGTGGTTTTCTGTTTAATGGTAGCGAAATAGCTCATTGTATTTGGCATAATTTTCCATCTGGCTTCCTATTCAGTCATTACAAATGCAGACTTGAAGTAGTATTTTATATGTCCAAATACCTAAATGTACTCAACTAGAGACAATTATTTCCAGGTAGTTGAATTTTTGAAAGTAGAAAAAAATTTTAAAGTGATGATCAGCCACTCAGTTGTTTTATACATACTTGTTTACTTGTGCACTTTTCTGTATGCAAATAAAGCTATAAATTTACTCATTTCAATAAACTGGAATGGCAGAATCTCATGTGTTTCCATCAGTTTATTCTACCATTTGACCTCTGTTGTTTTGTGTTGATATATTAGGGTGAAGGTATAAAATATACCCATCTAAGGTGAGGAAAAGTTATAATACATTGTGGATTGTCACAAAGATGAAGAGAAAATGGAAATCCATGAAATAAGACCATGAGTAAATTATTGGGTGACATCTTTCCATTCTCCCCTCTCAAACTTCTGCACCCCCTTCCTGGGAGTTTAATGGGAGTCCAGTGGATTGGCCCTGTACCGAAACAACTTCAGCAAATGTAAGGAACAAAAGTCACTCAGTAGTGAACTCTTGACTCCCACCTTTCACCCTTCATCTACTCTTGTTCTTGTTTGCCCTCACCGAGACACAACTGTGGACCGGCGCAGGCTGGTGCAGGCCGGTCAGGGGGCCTTCTGCATGAGGTGGGCTGGCTGATGACGAGCAGGCACCTTTAGCAGTCGGACACTCTTTTTTTTTTAAATTTTTACTTATTGATTTGAGAGAGAGGGAGGGGGAAAGAGAGAGAGAGATCAACTGTTATTGCTCCACTTATTTATGCATGCATTGGTTGATTCTCTGATGTTCTCTGACTGGGAATCAAATCCACAACCTTGGTGTATTGGCTTTGCTCTAACCAGCTGAGCTACCTGACTAGGGCCTGGCAGTAAGACACTCTGTTTAACTCTCCCCTGTATAAAAGTTTAAGGCTCTCATTCTTTTCAAGAAGACCTAGATGTATGAGGAAGATGACCCCAAGAAGTCTTAGCGTTAAACTTGGCTTCTCTAGGAATAAGACAAACTTGGCGTGTGTGTGTTGGGGGGCGGGTCATCGATTGGTGTTTACTCTTTGGGGATGTTCAGTGTTTACTGCCTCACCTTTCCCCTTACCTTCAGTAACATCTGGTATCTTTCTGACAATGAGTAGAACACAGAGAAACACACTCCACACAAAAGCGGCTTCCAGAGAGCCACAGAGGGAGAAAGCTGCTGGTAAGAACATGTTGCACGAATTTTCCGGCTTATCCAGATGCTCTGCGCTGTATCCAACACACTGAGCCCGTGTGCCGTTTCCAGGTGGCTGAATCTGTAAGATCTTGCCAGAGGTTAACCCTTGCACATGTGTGCAAAAGGAGGACACTCACTTCAGCAGTCTGAGCTACTGTTGACCAAGCAGAGGAAGGTGTTGACTGAAGTGTCCAAGCAAAGAGGAAACAGACCTCTTCTTTACGGTCTCTTTAGTCACAGGTGCTACTCACACCTGTATGCTAGAAGCTGAGCGTTTATGGTAACGCTATCCTCCCTGGAAGAGGGTTCCAGTTTGGCATCAGAGAGATCTAAGCTAAAGCTTACCCTGAACAGTCAGCATGCCCCTATAGTTCTCACAAACAGGTGATACAAAGAGCGAAGATTCATATCTTCTCAAGATAACCTTGCATTTGTGAAGTGCTTTCCCATTTACATGACATAACTGCATCTTGTAGCTATTGTCACCCTGTGCTGCAGGATCTGCTTCTGTTCCAAAACGTCCGAGGAGGGCAGCTGTGCTTTAGCACGACTGCGACCCCGCTCCGACCCTGGAGTGAGTGGTTTCCATGGTACTTTATTGTAGAGCTGTGCGCTGTGGTCGGAAGATCCCCTCAGTCAGTGACTTCGACTCCTCCATCACAACGTGCACTGCGTGTCTAGAGAAAGCCAATCAGAGCAGGTTCTGTGCCTTTCCTGCACTCCGAGCAGGGAGGTGACACAGGAGTTGACTGACCCTGCAACGAGCCACTGAGTGAGGACTCTGACCCTGATTCCCGGAACAGGATCAATACAAAGTCTTCCAGCAAAAGGTGGGAGCTCCCCCAAAGCCCCTGGCAAATATTTAAGCTGTTAACCATTGGAAGAGATTGCTAAATAATAAAACACCTAATTCCTGCTGGGGAAGGTTTTAACTAATTCCCTTCCATGAGAAATAACTAAGACTCCCGTTCTAAGTTGATCTGTTCAACACGGACACCCACAGGGCTGTGTACTGGCTGCAGCCTGTTCGCATGCCCTGGTCACTACCATGCAGGTAGGCAGGGACCAGCCATGTGTCAGCTCACCCCGCGAGGGACCGAGGCCTTGAACGCCCTTCCTGCTCTGGAACTGTGCACTTAATTCCTAACCCTCTCCCATGTGCCGAAATCATCCGAGTGCCAGTCTCTGGGAAGATAACAGTATGGGGTCCTCAGTGGCAAGGAAACCGGACTTCTGCGGTGAGCAAAGATGAGGTGGTTATAAAGAAAAGGAAAAATCCCTGATTCGGAAAGTTTTCATGGCAAGTTTTCCTCATGATGTTAGTCCTGAAGTTTTCTCTTGTTTCTCTTTTCTTCTGGTTAAGGTCAATCACCATCATTTTACCTTAATTGTAAAAAAAAAAAAAAAAAAGGGCAATTATTGCCATTCTAAAAGTCGCCTGGTGACCCGAGTGGGCCGAAGCTCAGTTGTGGGTGTTTCTGAGGTGCCACCACCTGGTACCTACGCACACAGATTGACCAGCACAGAGCCTTTTGTTCAGAACAGGGGAGCTAATGGACAGGGAGGAGACAGAGGATGGCAGGGTGGATATGACATTCGCCTCCCTGTGTCCCTCACGGACAGAATGGTTTAGAGTCATGATGGTGGAAACCATAAGGCTAGAAGCCGGAGTTGTCTTCTCTTGACCCAAGATCCTGGGCACGGGCTGGCAATTCACAAACCACGAGCCCAGTGGTGAAAATGGACTGTAGTAATGGAAAGGCTCACAGTGGCTAGAATTAGTCAGGGGAGTGAGGCAACGGATCAGTGTTTCTCTCTCACCTCGATGTTTCTCTCCCTCTCTTTCTCCCTCCCTTCCCCTCTCTCTAAAAGTAAATAAATAAAATCATTTAAAGACATCTAGGTTAATGGCTGCTGGTTTGGGCTCAATGAGGCCCTCAAGGACATAGAGGTTTTCCTAGCTTTTCACTCCAACCTTTGTAGCCCTTTGGCTTTCTGCTCTGGTGTTTATTGCCTCATAGTCACAAAATGGCTGCATAGCTCCAAACATGATGTTAATGTTCAAGGAGGGCAGCAAAGGAAAAGGCAACACAATTCAATGTCTTCTCCTGATACTGGGCATTTTAGTTTTTCCCGAGGGCTCCCAGTAGACTTCAGCAATGTCTCATGGCCACTGCCAGGTGCAAGGGAGGTTGGGAAATCAAGCTTAAAGTTTAACCAACTTCTATAGTGAAGGTAGTTACAGAAGAGGCAGGGTTGGCTAGATCATTTGTGAGGCCTAGGGCAAAATAAAAACCCATTGTTCAAAAAGCAGGAAAAGAGTGACATTAAGGCACATTCTTCCATTAAAGGAAGAACTTCCTTTCTTCTTTCTGCAGTCTCTCTCGTATCATGACATATTTTACCTGATATTTAATGTTCCAAATAAAAAAATTAAGAGGTGAAGTATTCACATGAATTTTACCCCTCATCTTTAACTCATAAGTGGAATCGCTGGCATTCCAAAATTTGCATATCCTAATGCCTGCATTCACGTGCATTTCATTCCAACCAGAACAGCAGAAACATTGCACAAAACCAACTCAGCTGTGTTTAATTCACTTCCTGCCTCATGTACATCCCATAGTACACTCTTGTTTACTAATGAATGAAGAAAGGTGGGGGAAAGGAGTTATGGGTTTCTCTACCTTTTCTTCTCTCCTATGTCAGTACATTCAGCTTAAGTAGATGGCTAGCACAAGAAAGTTACATTGGTAAGAAAGATAGGACAGTGTTTCCGGGCCATTTGTCTTTCTTTTTGTGTGGAAGCGAGTTCTGGTTCAAAGGAGCGGTGTGACTCTCAGAGCCGTCACATCCTCAGTCACAGACATAATACACCTACCTGACATCCACCCCCTTTTCCTTTGAGTTAGAGGACTTCTGCACATCCTGGGTTCACCTGAATTTTGTGTTTCTGGGACAACATAAGCACCGTGTACACAAGGGGTGACATTTTCATGTGTATTTCCTCTGTTCGTGGGCATGCTTCTTTTTTCCATCAGACTTTGCTTTCAAAACAAAAGTTCAAACCTGAAATTAAGAATTTCAAGATGGCAACAATAGCGCATTCAACCAGGATGTGGTCCATCTGCGTGCTGAGCCCTGTGTGCTGGGCAGAGAGCACACCCACGAAGCCAGCCTTGGCACGGAGGCTTCGGGGATGGGTGCTGAATCGGTCAGTGTGGCTCCCACATGCCAGATGATAGTTGTTTTTTTTAAGCAGTATCTAGTAAATTTTTAATGCACAAACTCTTCACTCAATAATTCACTTAAAAATTTACCCTGAAGAATTCTCACACAGCAGATACATGTACAGACATGATTCTTAGGGACTGGTTAGAAAATTCAGGGCAGTTATTCTATTTGCTACCATCATTCCATAGAAGATTATGCAGCTAGTAGAAAATGGATTTCTATATTGACAGTGAAATGCATCCACAATATACTGTTAAGTTAAAGAGATTCAGAATAGTGTATTGTGTTCATTCAGCATATTATATAGTGATATATAGATATGTTGTTAACTATGGTTATAATTTTACATGAAAATTTAAATTTCTATATTGTACTCTATTCTTTACAGGCTTTATAATTATATTTTGTTTAAAGACACTAATATGCAAGCTTACATTTTTAAGCAAAAAGATAAAATTTCTTTTCAAACTAGGATCGTCTTTGTCACTTGCTTGGTGACAGTCATTAGATACAGCGGCGGACTTACAATGCGTACAGCTCACCCATTCCACGGATTCCAGAAAGGCTGGTCAACGGGACCCATAGTAGCCAGCCTCCCAGAGGGCCTACATAATTCCTGCCCCCTGGCATCCACACCCTTGCGTGAGCAATAGAATGTGGTAGAAATGATGGTTCGCTACTTCCAAAATTAGGTTATAAAAGTCTGTGCTTTTATCTTGAGCTTTCTCCTTCCTAGATCCCTTGCTCCAGGGGAAGCCATGTCATAGCAGCTGTACCAAAGTCCCCTGGTGAGGAACCAAGGCCTCCTGCCAGCCCAGATGATAGTTTAACCCAGTGCTGGCCCCCATCCCAATGCAGATCACAGCAGACTTCGGGCACCAGCACCCACGGGCAAGGTACCTTGTCTGGAAAGTGGAAGCTGAGGAACATAGCGGACTGGCTGCTTCCTGTGTCTGCTAGTCCCATGGGGGTTTCCAGAGACAGTAAAAATCGGAAGGAGGCAGGGAACCAACAGCCACTGCCCAGGAGGCGTTAACGTTGGCATGACCTGATCTGAGCTCCGGGGGACGCGCCACTTCAGTTGGAGGGTCACCCACCGAGGGGAGGACTGTAAGGCCCCTGAGCTCTCCCTCCTGAAGGCTGTGTCACTCCCCATTCCACTTCATCAGACGCCCAATGCTGCCGGACTGGAGAAACAACAGCGGGCTCAGGGAGGCATCACGGAGTCACCTACAGACACTATTCTGGCTGCATCCCAATAAGCAGTTTACGTAATTGTTATATCAGCTCCATGAGGTGGGCCGTGACCACCACCAGCACCAGCACCATTGTATAGAAGAGGACACGGAGGCACAGAAAACTTAAGGAACTGCACAACCTCATAGAGCTAGTAGGTGGCTCGGTGAGGTCCCACCCCAGCCGCCATTGTCCTCGCACTTCACCGCATGACAGACTTACCCCCTCCGTTGCCTCCCACACGGCACCGCTTCCCTGCAGTAACATACATATCTGACAGTCACCAACATTGCATTCCCTTCGTTGTACTTTTCTTACACTTCCTATAATCAAGATGCTTGTCACAAAAATAGATGAAAAAAATGTGTTTTTGTTCATTTTTCATTCGGCCAGTTAATCCCCCTTTAGCTTTTCCAGAGCTCCCTTTCAGATGGCATTATCACTTCAAAGTCTGAATGTTCTAGTTCTAAATGCAGTACATCAACTTAACCTCACATTTAGTCCAATCTCATTCAGGTTCTACCTGCCAGCATGTCCAGGTGTTTTTAACGCGAACCTCAGGCTGCTCACGATGACAGATGGGTGGTGAGCAGTGTTCTCCCACTTTCTTCAGCCTTGTAAACAGCAGGCCACCCAGCCTCTGCTTTCGGTCGGTGAGACAACGTTCCCGGCTGATGAAGAAGGCTGTTTGCACAAGCCCATTTCATATTGGGAATACTGGGTATAGTTCCATCAAAATCAACGTCCAGTGGTATCCTACTTTCCATTTTTTAATTTTTTAATATGTTTTGTTGATTATGTTATTACAGTTGTCCTATTTCCCCCCTTTTTTCACCTCCACCCTACACACCCCCTCCCACCTGCATTCCCCTCCTTTAGTTCAAGTCCATGGGTCAAACACATAAGTTCTTTGGCTTCTCCATTTCCTATACTATTCTTAACCCCCTCGTCTGTTTTCTACCTACCACTTATGCTACTTATTCCCTGTACCTTTCCCCCCCTTTGTCCCCTCCCACTCCCCTGCTGGTAACCCTCCATGTGATCTCCATTTCTGTGATTCTGCTCCTGTTCTAATTGTTTGCTTAGTTCATTTTTGTTTTTGTTTTTGTTTTTTAGGTTTGGTTATTGATAGTTGTGAGTTTGTTGTCATTTTACTGTTCATATTACCGATCCTCTTCTTTTTCTTAAACAAGTCCCTCTAATATTTCATATAATAAGGGCTTGGTGATGAACTCCTTTAACTTGACCTTATCTGGGAAGGACTTTATTTGCCCTTCCATTCTAAATGAAAGTTTTGCTGGATAGAGTAATCATGGATATAGGTCCTTGCCTTTCATGACTTGGAATTCTACTTTCCAGCCCCTTCTTGCCTGTAAGGTTTCTTTTGAGGAATCAGCTGACAGTCTAATGGGAACTCCTTTGTAGGTAACTGTCTCCTTTTCTCTTGTTGCTTTTCAAATTCTGTCCTTATCTTTCATCTTAACTAATGTAATTATGATGTGCCTTGGTGTGTGCTTCCTTGAGTCCAACTTCTTTGGGACTCTCTGAGCTTCCTGGACTTCCTGAAAGTCTATTTCCTTTGCCAGATTAGAGAAGTTCTCCTTCATTATTTTTTTAAATATGTTTTCGGTTTCTTGGTCTTCCTCTTCTCCTTCTGGCACCCCTATGATTCAGATGTTTGAATGTTTAAAGATGTCTTGGAGGTTACTAAGCCTCTCCTCACATTTTTGAATTCTTGTTTCTTCAGTCTGTTCTGGTTGACTATTTATTTCTTCCTTCTGCTCCAAACCATTGATCTGAGTCCTGGTTTCCTTCCTGTCACTGTTGGTTCCCTGTATATTTTCCTTTATTTTACTTTTCATAGCCTTCATTTTTTCCTCTATTTTGCAACCATACTCAACCAATTCTGTGAGCATCCTTATTACCAGTGTTTTGAACTGTGCATCTGATAGGTTGGGTATCTCTTTGTCACTTAGTTATATTTTTTTCTGGAGCTTTGATCTGTTCTTCCATTTAGGCCTTTTTTTTTTGGTCTCGGTGCACCTGTTACATAATAGGGAGCAGAGCCTTAGGTATTCTCTAGGGTGGGGCAACCCACATCTCTGTGTTGTGGTGCTGTATGTAGGGGAGTTGTCTGAGAGGTAACAATGCTACTTGTTAAGCTCTTTGCTGGTTTTCAATCACTCCCACCACCACCCACAAGCAAATTGGGTCCTTCTGGTGCTGATCCCCAAGTGGGTGGGTTTGTGTACATTCTAGGACCCTGTGGATCTCTCCAATGAACTCTCCTATGAGGCTGGGAGTTTCTCCTGCTGCCTCAACCCTCACAGGTTTTTTCAGTTAAAGATTTTAAGGCTTTATTTCCCTGTGCTGGATCCCTGGGTTGTGTGGTGTCTCACTCCCCAGTTGTTCCTCCTGGTTTATCCGCATGAAAATATGCAACTGCCCACCCTGCCAGCTGCGGCCTTGCTGTATATTCTCTCTGCCTGGCTGCCCATCTCTGCCCCACCTACAGGTCTGGATGAATGTTTCTTCTTTAACTCTTTGGTTGTTGGACTCATACAGTTCTATTTTCTGGCGGTTCTAGTTGTTCTTTGTTTTTAAATTTGTTGTTGTCCTCCTGTTGGTTGTGTGAGGAGGCACGGTGTGTCTACCTACACCTCCATCTTGGCCAAAAGTCCTGGTATTGTACTTTTAATGAACTAATCAAACATATGTATTGATTACACCCAGTTTATTTAAACTCCTTCCCCCTAAGTTAGTCAGGGTTTAAAAAGCCTATCAGTGGTGATGATTTTCTTAATCTTTTATTTTGACCAACACAAACCCTTGAACTGTAGAGACCGAAAACTGAACAGGTGAACACACTGCAGAGAGAGGCCTGGAAGCCCACCAACAATATACACAAAACCCCAGACAGGGAAAAGTACAAATCAATAAAAAATAAAAATACAAAGCCCTGACTAGGTGGCTCTATTTGTTGGAGCACAGTCCCATGCACCAAAATGTTGCAGGTTCGATCCCTGGTCAGGGCACATACCTAGGTTGCAGGTTTGATCTCCAGTTGGAGCATGTATAGGAGGCTGTCTATCAACGTTTCTCACATCAATTTCTCTCTTTCTCTCTCTCTTTCTTTCTCTCTAAAAAATCGATAAACATATCCTTAGGTGAGGATTAAAGAGAAAGGGGCGGGGCGGGGGAGAGAGAGAGAGCATAAGTAAGGGAGATGATGCTGGACCAGAGACAGGATTGAATTCCTGACTTAACTCATCTACTACTATCAACCAGCCCTATCCCTGGAGAAGAAAAATTAGCAGAATATGTTTGAGGAAGAAAAATACATTTCTTAACATGGCCAAGAAGTGGCTTACACTACACTTGGGTACCAAAAGAAATGTAAATTTCTTTTTTTATTCCTTGCTTTATTTCTCCCTGTCCCCAGTCTAATCTTCCTCACAGGCCTCTACTTTGCTGGGTGTGGGTGCCCATATGTAATCTCAATCCAGTCCTTATCACTCCCTCTATAAGTAACTCTAGCTCTTGGATTTGTACCCAGTATTTCAGGTGCCTTTCTGTCTTCCTGCTCTTCTCCACGATAATGCTTAGTATTATGGGGGTGCTGATGTGAACAGGGGTATTGAGAAGGTGCTGGATCCTCACACAGGTCCTCATGCTGTCCTCTGGTTCTTCCAGTCTCTATAGCATATACCTCATCTACCTGGCCAGCACCATGTTGATATCTGCACCTAAAGCTTTTGGCTGAAGACTGTACGCTCTGTTCCTCCCCCTACACTTGGGGGGCCTGTAGGGCCTGGTGGTTCTCCCTGCTACCTGGGCCCCTACCTTGGCCCTCACTAACACTGGACCCCTGAGGTCTGACCGTAAGTACTGTTCCATCCCTGCCTGCTCTGGGCCCATGCTGTCCTAGATTGAGCAAGCCTGCCAGCTACCCTTCCTCACCCTCCTCAGGTCAGAGAGGAACTTTAAAAACCTCTGTGGCCCATGAGTTTCCAAGAGACAGAGGAAGCCAATTCAGGGCCTCCCTCTTTGCTGATCGCATAGCACAAACACTTTTGTTCTGATTGGGCTTCCCCGTACTGGGAAACTCTGAAAGCTGTTCTCCCAGCACTGCAGACGGCAAGGACAGAAACATCTATCTTAGATGTTTCTCAAACTATGTACCATGCTGGCTCCATTCTGGAATTTGGCCTGAAAAAGTTTCTCAGAACAGGCATCTCCCAGTCTTCTTCTCCCACCTTCATCTCCCTGCCACAATTCCTCAGGCTGGCCGTCTGCACACTCTCTGCATAATGACCTGTGTTATACCACTGCTTTGAGCCTCAAAGGTGATCTGTTGCTTTCTTATTCTACCATCTGTTTTCCTGGGCAATAAGCCTCAGGTTTCACCCTTGAAGTTGCAGAGTGTCAAGAAAACATAATTTTAAAAGAGAAATATTAGAAGTTAAGATTTGCAAAGTACCATCCCCTATTATATTTAGTTGGGTTTACATGTTGTTAACTGATAAATCTGAGTAGTTTATTTTTATCAAAGTCTAAAGTTCCAGAAGCCAAATACACCTTAACCAATCGAAAATTAACTGACCATCTAGTAACTATGGAATAACTATGAAGTAACCACTATGAACATGGTTAACACTTTATATGCTGTCAAAAAATTAATGCCAGAAAAAGCAAAGATGGCTTTCAGATATAAAAACCAGAAAGACAGGGCAGGTGGTACTCATTAACAAAAATAAAGACTATAGAAAGATCCTCTTTGACAGGGAGGGGGCAAGAATTATGTGTTTGATTTTACACATGGCAAGTTTAACTATTACAGACAAATCAAAGTCACCTGGGGATTTAAAAGTACCTGAAGATTGTTAATCTAAAAGATTATAATATAAGCCTTGTGCTTTTTGAAAATTATCATTTGTAGATAAGTATACTTTCAAAACAAGAACCCAGAAGATTCTTGTAAAGAAATTTTAACAGAACACCATTTGAGAGTTCTGGGTCTGAATGGTAGGCTTGATCTTAAGAGTGGGTAAGAAAAGATTATAGATTGAGATGTGAAGAAGACAGAGGTTAGACCTGTGAGGAACACCAGTGTTTGTGTGATGGGAGAAGGAGAGGCGTTAGTAAAAAGTAAAAGAACAGGAGATGCTGTATCAAAGTCAAAGGAATAGAGTTTTAAAGCCTCAGAATAGCCAATAGGATCAAATGCCTCTATGGGACAAAGAGAAGGGCCAAGAATTGTCCATCAAATTTAACAGTAAGGAAATCTTCAAGGGAGTAAAATAGTCAAAAGGCAGACCACAATAAATCAAGTATAACCATGCAGTAATGTAAGACATTTGCTACAGACTGCAAAAATTTGGTTAACAAGGGCGTTAGCAAGAAAAGGAAATCAAGAAATCAGGTATATTCTTTAAATATAAAAGATATTTGAGCATGTTCACAGGCTGAGGAGAAGGAATTAATCAAAATGAAGAAACTAAGGAAATAAGAGAAAGAACAACCAATACAACTGAACCCTGGGAAGTCCAGGGCTAAGCCTACACTACTAGACCTTCCTGAACAAAAGCAGGCATGCTCTCCCTCTGAGAGCTCATCAAGGTGTAGGGAACCTGCAAGGAGCCCACAGGAAACCTAAGGTGTTTCTGAGTTTCTTGGAGGCGTAAGAGGTGAAAGAGCCGCCAGGAGAAATGAGGAAGGAGTGTCACAAAAGGCCAATGAAAAGACAGCTGATCTCCACTGTGTGACTTTAGCAGTGTCACTTCCCCTTGTCGGACATCATTTTCCACATCTACATGCGTTTATTCATTGATTAGTGCACGTAACTCACAATACCTTTGAAGCTTAATAGTTGCTAGGCACAGTCCTAGATGTTAGGGATATAGTAGTGAGTGGGACACACCTAAACCAAGGGTCCTGCAATGGACAGTCATCTCCAAGTTCTCCCTGTGATTCTAACTATCTCCAGCAAGTGCATGCAAAAGCACAACAATTAATTCATTGTCATGTTGTGAGGCCCACGGATCTTTAGGGGTTCAATTATAATCAGATATGGAATGAGACAGTGGCTCCCCACTGGAGGTCCCTGGACACTAAGTCCTCGAAATTATCAATAATGAATTTTCGAAAAGACCTGTTTCTATCACTTTAAAAGAGTTCAATGGGAATGATACTCAAATCATTAGCATCACCCCAGTAAGAATTAAGTGTTCCTGCCCGATAGCCACACATTCTCATGTACGTATGTGCATGTTTCTACCTGAAAATGGGGGCGGTATTATTATTATGCAATAAATAGAATTTGGCACCACAAAGTTCCCAAGCAAATTAAAACCAAGGGGAACTTCAAAAAATCTTTCTTAAAGGCTCCCGAGTGGTGAAAACTCGGAGAAGCCTCAGCAGCGAGGAGGACCCTGGAAGCAGTGTGGGAACCCACAGCTGGTTCCGATCCCACCTCTGGTTCCAATCCCACCTCGCCGCCCCTTTGAGTGGAGCCTTGGCGGTCTCTCTCTGAGCCTCATCTGTAAGACCGCACTAGGAGTGAACCTTCATGGAGTCGAGAGGATTTAGTGAGGCATTTTATAGTTTCACGTTGTTAACGTGACATACGTATAATAACAACAGAGTTCATGGTGCAGTGAGTGGGCGGAGCCTAAGATGCAGAGTCAGACACCCCAAGTTCAAATTCTAGTTACAGCTGGGAGTGGGTGATGCTGGACAAAAATGTTTACCTATTCTATTCTTTGGAAGCCATTAAGTGTTTTTCTCTTTCTCTCTTTTTTATTGTTGCTCAAGTACAGTTGTCTCCATTTCCCCCCCGTCACTCCCCCCACCCAGCCATCCCCGCTCCCCACCCTCGATCCTACCCGCCTTTGGCTTTGTCCATGTGTCCTTTATACATGTTCCTGAAATCCCTTCCCCCTTTCCCCTCACTATTTCCTCCCACCTCCCCTCTGGTTACTGTTTTAAAAGGAAAGATGTTACGATTTTCACTTTTCTAGCGCATCATGATGCTTTATTTCTCCTAGATATACACCAAAACATAAACCTCACTTCAAAACCTCATGTCAGGTATGTGATAGATGTCAAGGGCAAAGAAGAATAAGGTACACTGTACTATTTATAATCATTACATGGTAAGTATAACAGTATACTATTATTATACTTTATTGATCCCACTACTTTGCTACATTACACTATCTTGAACCAGGGGGATAAAAGAAATATTATTTCAACAGAGCAATTCAACATTCAAGTCAGTTAGCTAAGAAATTCCCTCTTACCTCCATCTCCCCTCTCACCCCCAGTGAGTCTCCAAGGAGAGTGGTAATTTTTCAGTTTCCCATTATGCCTATTTATCAAGTCAATTATCACAAAATCTAAGCAATTAGCATTAAGTCTGACTAGCAGAAAACATTGTCCTACCCTGACTGCTTCCCTGTCCTTTCCTTAGGTGTCCTGGCTGTGTCCAGAGAGGCCCTGTAAGAGCCTTCACCATTGCTCTGTTGTGTTTGATAGACGTCTATGGTACCTGGACACAGCCCACTTGTCTTTAGCGTAGACTCCCAAGAAGCGTCCTTTGGGCAAATATTTATTCACTAATGTAGTTACTGCACCCATTTGAATCACCTTTTACTTGGCAATTCAGCATGGCCTACATGTAGACCATATAAATTATCCATAAACAGCAAGCTCGAAAACTCATGACATTAATCCCATTAGGCACCACCAGCTCTCTGCACAGAAAGGAGAAAGGGCAAGAAAGGATGATGAGAGTAGATAAATTTTACTGTAGGTAGGACCATTTCTGGAGCAGGTAAGGCAGTACTGAACAAACTAGCTCTAAATCTGTTACCTCCCCAACCTACCCCTGCTTTATTGGCCTTTATGCATTAATGCTTGCAAATTGCCTACTGAAGGCCCTTCAAGTCCTATGACAGCACCTGAAAAATGCATTCAATGATACATCCCATCTCATGTCCTTCTTCTCAAAGTGGCCATTCTAAATCTCAACCCCGGCCACACATTTGCATGACTCAGCAAGCTTCGCAAAGCACTGATGTAAGGTCTCACCCCTGATTAATTATTAGAATCAGGCAGGTTGGATGGGCACTGATGGTTTTTCTCAGGTCCCCAAGTCATTCTATTGTGCAACCAGTGTTGTAAAAGCAGCTGTGATGTCCACATGCTCACTTATCTCACTTTCCAAAACACCTTACCCTTCCCCCCATCCTCGAGAACGCATGGAAGTCAGAAAGTCGGGTCTGGGGGCGTCCTTCCTGATGGCTTGGAGCAACTTGTTCCTTCTCGGAATCCACCATGCTGACAGAATCGATCACGTGTTTCTAGACCACATCCTCCTAGAGGATAATGTCGATGCCTTACGGGGGTTGCCCGAATTCTTCACAAGGACCGCTCTGCCTATAGAGAAAGTCAGGTTGTAGGTGCCTTTGACACTTTGCCTTGCCCGCGTGTGCAAATAAGCCACACAGCTGCCTTTCCCATTGGAACACGAGTCTGATGCCCTTCCCCGGAGTGCTGTTCTCTGGTTAATCTGAGTTCAGGCCTCTATGGGGATCGCCCATGGACCTCTTTGTCCCAAGTGACATGCTCCCTTTCCACCTCTCAGAATCTCCAAAGATGAGCAACACTGGGGTTTGTTTGTTTTGTTGTTGTTTTTAATACAACATCGCCGCTTATCTTAGCCAATTTATCATTTGCAGGCTGGTGGCTTGACAATACTTGCTAATACAAGAAGAGAGTAGACCAAGAATTATGAAATGTCTCTTTGATTGGACTTTGCACGTAGGAAAGCAGTTCAACAAAAAATCTGATCAAAAACAAACAATTGCTCTGGTGCTCTCACCCTTTGCTAATAAATACCTCGGCAGCTGTGTTTGGCCATCACGCTCGGAGCTGCCTAAGGATGCCGGCCGGCCCGGGGCTCGCCTTGGCCGTGTTAATATGCACGTTAGAAATCAGTGCGCTGTCAGCGGGGCCGACTCCCAGGTGAGCCACTCTTCTCTCTGTCTCTGCGATTTCACGGTGGGCTTCGATACTCCAAGGTGTACTTCGTAACAGAAAGCAGGTAAAAAAAAATTAACCTGCACTGAGCTATGTAGCCCCAGAATTTAAACTTTGAAAAAGGGTAAGAACAGACAAGGGTGTGTCTTTGAGAGTTTTCTGAGGAAACCCAGCTGCTCTTTCCAGGGATTTCTTGGGAACAAGAAATTCCAACGTTAAGGCTGAGATCGTCTTTCAGTACCTGGAATTCTCAAACAAAGCTGATTTTTACTAGAGCGCGATAAACTTGGGTTTATCAGTGTTAAATGTCCGAGAAGGTTAGCAGCTAAGGAAATGAATTTTTCCCACGCTCTGCCTCAAAGTCTAACACTGAACCACTGAATCCATGGCCCATTTGTCCCGCATTAGGCGAAGGTTAACCATCTTTGCTTCTCTTCCTTGACATCCCAAATTGTGCCCCAAGGCACACACTTTTATCCTTCGGATTAGGGTGGGGTTCTTCTATTCAAGAAGAATCAGGTAGCACAGGCCTGGTGCTCAGACATCCAGCAAAGAAACTTTCTTTCCTTTTGCTCTGATCCTAACTGGAACCACAAAGCCCAAGACAAGCTGACCCAGAAAATAAATCAACCAGACAAGGCTGAACATCTCCACTGTACCCAGAATTGCTGGAGAGCAGAGCTGTGTGACCCGACACAGCATGATCCAATCTGAGCGGGATTGAAATGTTCTGGGAGAGCTGGGGGAAAGTACCTTCCCAAACACTGTCTTTCTGCCTGGACATAACTGTGCCCCGCATTCAATTCTTCTTCAGTCATTTGACCCTTGGTTTAACCAAATTCTGTTTTGGACTCTGGGGTCCATCTCAGGCGTGTCTTTGCCTGCCTGTCAGCTGCGTAAGAGGCTGCTTCTCTGCCTGAGACCCCTCGGCACATGGTTTGCCCACAGAGTTTATCTTCCAGGAGCAGGCACTCAGAGGTGCTCCACAGACCAGCAAGGGCTTGAGTCGAGTGCTCCCCCAGGCTTTCCTTCATCCCGTCTCTTCCTCTTCCCCATCATCTAAGAAACACTGTTCCTCTTAGTCGGCATGTTCGTTTACTGGGCATCAAGTACAAAGTGGAATGAGGAAGCCAGTGCCTGAAAGTTGTGTTAGCCCTCTTACTTACCCTAACCTTTTCTTAAGTTAAAAAAATAATTTAAACAACCCACATTCCTGGACTGTGACTCCTGTTGATTAAAAATGAGAGGCTGTGGGGAAGGCTTCAGCTGCTTTGAAGTGTGGACCCCCTGGGTCCTGGCCACGCTCAGCTGTTCCAGGGAGGACCAGAGAGCCCTCCCCGCAGCTGGCCCCCAGCTCTGAGCAGCTGCACTGCGCAGTTGGACTTGGCTTTGGGCGCCGCTCTGCCGGGCCCTTGTGCGTTTGCTAGGGCGGCCCTGCTCTGAGCACTCCCCGCTCTGCCCTTCGGCACAGGCTTGAGGTCGAAACAGAGTGTTCAGATCAACCATGAAGTTGGACACATAGTTCAAACAAAGAACCGAAGTTACAAAGAATTATTTAAAATGCAAATTTGATTAGAATGAAGCACTAGGCTTCCCAAGCTCAGTTCAAGGCCATGACTTACAAACTGACTCTGCAGGTGCAGGCAAGCTATTCCAATCCTCCATACCTTTCTTCCCTTGTCCGTAAGATGGTGATTGTATTCGTTTCCTAGCATCACAAACTGGGTGGTTGCAAACAACAGAAACGTATTGCCTTACCTTTCTGGAGACTAGAAGCCCAGAATCAAGGTGGGGACAGAGCCATGCTCCCTCCAAGACTCTGGGAAGGAGCCTTCTTCGTTTCCAGTGGTAGCCAGCACTCCTTGGCATTTCTTGGCTTGCAGCTAACATTCCAGTCTCCGCCTCTGTCATCGCATGGCCATCTTCACATCCCCTTCCCTCTGTGCATGTCTGTCTGCCTGCCTGATGCTGAAGTCCCTCCTTTTAAAGACACCAGTCATATTGGGTTAGGGCCCACCCTGATGACTTTGTTTCAACTTGATTTTTCTCTGTAAAGACCCTCTGTCCCAATAACATCACATTCTTTTCTTTTCTTAATTTATTTTATTTTTTATTAAATATATTTGATTGATTATGCTGTTCCAGTTCTCCCATTTTCCCCTCTTTATTCCCCTCCACCCTGCATACCCTCTCCCACCCACATTCCCCCCCTTTAGTTCATGTCCATCGGTCATACATGTAAGTTCTTTGGCTTCTACATTTCCCATACTATTCTTAACCACCACCCCCCCCCATCTATTTTCTACCTGCCATTTATGCTACCTATTCCCTGTTCCCTGCCTCCCACTCCCCCATTGATAACCCTCCATGTGATCTCCATTTCTGTGATTCTGTTCCTGTTTTAGTTGTTTGCTTAGTTTGTTTTTGGTTTAGTTTTTGGTTCAGTTGTTAATAACTGTGAGTTTGTTGTCATTTTATTGTTCATATTTTTATCTTCTTCTTCTTAGATAAGTCCCTTTAACATTTCATATAATAAGGGCTTAGTGATGATGAACTCCTTTAACTTGACCTTATCTGGGAAGCACTTTATCTGCCCTTCCATTGTAAATGAAAGCTTTGCTGGATAGAGCAAAATTGGATGTAGGTCCTTGTCTTTCATGACTTGTAATACTTCTTTCCAGCCCCTTCTTGCCTATAAGGTCTCTTTTGAGAAATCAGCTGACAGTTTTATGGGCACTCCTTTGTAGGTAACTGTCTCCTTATCTCTTGCTGCTTTTAAGATTCTCTCCTTATCTTTAATCCTGGGTAATGTAATTATGATGTGCCTTGGTGTGTGCTTCTTTAGGTCCAACTTCTTTGGGACTCTCTGAGCTTCCTGGACTTCCTGGAAGTCTATTTCCTTTGCCAGATTGGGGAAGTTCTCCTTCATTATTTGTTCAAATAAGTTTTGAATTTCTTGCTCTTCCTCTTCTGGGGTCGGGGGAACATGTCAACAAGTCAGGTCTGAACAGTGGCCATGACAGCACGTACGTGATGAAGTTTTTGTGAAGGTTCAGTATTTACATGTAATGTACTTACAATATCTGTGCCTGCCACGTGGTAAGAACTTTGTAAATGTGAAATATTCTTCAACATAATAGCATTGCTTTTCCTTTCACTGTGATATGCTTTCTGGTTCGGGAGAGGAAGGGATGGAGTTACAGCTAGCATCCACCTGGCTGCGGGCATTTCTTCTTAAAGCCACAGCTCCTGAGAGCAGCTACTGCTGCTGGTGAACTGTGGGAGACTCTCAACAACCATTTGTTTGCAAACTTGAGTGTGCCTTTGAGAATAGGTCCTGAAGGGGCCATCCCCTCCTATGCCACTCAAGGTGGAATAGAAATGTCAGAAACCACTGTGCTGATAGAGCAACAATAGCTGGTGACATAGATCCTGGGGCCAGGGGACCTGAGTGTGATTCCAGGTCCGTAGTTCACCAGTTATGTGGCCTGAGGCAGATTCCTTAACTTCTCCAACTCTGTCCTTCACCTGACAAATTGGAATCAAACTGTGGCCTGCTGGGAGAAATCCCTCAGCCAGTGGCAGGTGGGGGTTAAGTGCACACTGAATATAGCTATCATTATATTTTTGTATTTTTAAAGTGTAAATGCCGAAATACTTGCATGCGTCAAAGATTAAAAACTGTAATGAGGTAGGTATTAAGAAGTTTTGATTCCTCACTCATAACTTTTCATGAGATCTATGTGATTATGGGGAAAGTACTCCGAACACTCCTGGCATCCACCTCACCCTTTGCCAATAGGTAACCACCTTGATTAGTTTATAATCTTCCTCCCTTTCTTTCTTAAAAGTATCATATTATATATACTATCTTGTACTTCACTTTTTTCTTTTTATGTTATGACATAGGCTGGAGACCTTTCTGTATCAGTATGGAAGGAACTTCCTCACTATCCTCACACCTGATTAGTTTTCCGTTGTTGGCTATACCGTTCAGATAACCATCTTTTATTGAAAAATTGGGTTGTTTCCAGTCTTTTGCAATGAATAGCCTTATTCATGTATGGTTCTGCAAGCAGATTATTGTACCTGAGGGCTATTCCCAGAAGCAATATAACTGGGCCAAAAGGTAGTCAATCACCTTTGACCTCCCCTAAATTGCCCCATGGGGAGTTTGCACTACTTTGCACTTTCACCAGGAGTGTACACAATACAAATAAGTGGGAGAACATGCTCTGCTGAAGGGTGGGAAGCAGTAATATTATAAAAACATCCTACTACTTAAAGCAATATACAGATTCAATGCAAGTCCTATTAAAACACCAATAGCATTCTTCTCAAAATTAGAACAAATAATCCTAACATTTATATGAAACCACAAAAGACCCCGAATAGCCGAGGAAACCTTGAGAAAGAACACAGCGGAAGGCGTCATACTCCCTATATGACACTGCAAAGCTGCAGTGATGAGAACAGCGTGGCGCTGGCGTAAAACCGGATGAATAGATCATCGGAACAGGATAGAGCCCAGAAACAAATCCTTGCTTTTGTGGTCAATTAATGTACAACAAAGTAGGCAAAGATATCCAGTGGGGTAAAGGCAGTCTTTTCAATAAGTGATGTTGGCAAAACTGCAAAAAATAAAATTGGGCCACTTTCTCACACCATACACAAAACTAAATGCTCCTTGCAGAACTTCCAGTAATAGCCAAGATAAGGAAGCAACCTAGGTGTCCCTCAATAGATGAATGGATAAAGAAGAAGTGGTAGATACCTCCAGTGGAGTATTACTCAGGAATAAAAAAGAATAAAGTCTTGATTTGCAACAACATGGATGGACCTAGAGGGTATTATGGTATGTGAAATAAGTCAGAGAAAGATAAATACCATATGATGATTTCATTTATATGGGGAATCTTAAAAAAAAACAAAATAAATGATAAACAAAACAAAACAGAAACAGAAACAGACCCATAGACACAGAGAACAAGCTGATGGATGCCAAAGGGGCAGGGGTGGGGTGATGGGAAAAATTTTTATAATTTTTTTAAAGGAATGCCTGTTTCCCCACAGCCTTGCGAATGGGAGCTCTAGGCCAACTTTTTTTATTTTTGCCAATCTTATAGACCAAAATAAGGTATCGTTGAATAGTTTTAATCTGCTTTTCTCTTGCTGAGTCAGGTGGCCCATGGGTTCATCTGATGAAAGGCCTCCGTGAACAGGCCGTATCTTTTGTTCGTTTTCCTGCGGAGTTTCTTGTCTTCCTCTCAGGGACTTCTGCGATCACTTCATAGATTAGTCCTTGGTCTGCGGGATGAATTACAAGCATTTTTTCCCAGGTTTGTCATTCACCTTTTGGCCATATAGGTGGTGGGTCTGTAGTACAGTTATAACTTTCATGTTGATTTTATTAAGCAGCACTAACCTGGGAGCTAGAAATCCTGAGGGAGGCTCCATATGTGCCCTCAGGAGGGGGACCGCCTGGTGTGAACCCTAACTTAGTCACCAAGTACCCTCTGCTGGGTCACATGAGGAAAACGACTTGCTGTCTCTGGGCTCGGTTCAGTGTTTTTAAAGTGTGGTGTTACCAGTGGTAGATATCTCGCAGGGCTGATGTAAAAACTGAGATGATGTGTATAAAGGCTTCAAAGAATTCCTGACATAAGCTAAGCACACATAAATGGCAGTAATTATTGTTCAATTTATCTTAATTAAATTTACCTCAGCAATCTGGAAAAATACCTAAACACTCATTAATAGAAAATGTGGAGCTTCACTACTAAATTGAAGATATCCAAAATGTCAGTTTTTCCTCCTTCTTTGGCTGTAGCCACCGGTGTTTGTAATATCCATATTCAATACAAGTTAACAGATATTTATCAAATACTATCGGCCAAGTATGGCCATCGGTTTATTCATCCATTTAACGCAGCAAACAGTCACTGAGTTTGCAACGTGACTGCATGTTGCATCGGGAGCTACAGTGTAGCACCAAATGCCTTACGAGGGCCCCGCCCTCACTGGGCTCAGAGTCAGTCTAGTGAGCAATACCAGTAGGTACATGGCAAAGGCGACTCCTCCAAGTTCTCTGAGTGAAGCCCGTGATGTTGGGGCAGACTTGTCCCCAGGAACCTAAGCAGCCCACCGTGCACCAGACTCCTCTGCTGTCGCCTCATCAGAACCTCTGCTCCTTGACATCTGCCTCCTCTCCTGCATCATCAGTAGCTCCCTTTGTTACCACCAGCACGCAGGCATGTTGTAACATTGTCATTAAAAGTTAGCTCAGGCCTCAGCCTCCGTCTAGACACACTCACTCACATCCAGCCTCGTGGTGTGAAACACCACGTGTGCTCTAACAGCTCTCGGATGTGTATCTATGGTGCACACCTCTCCCGTGAGCCCCATGTCTACATACTTAGATAACATGTTTCCTTGAAAATCTAACGTGCATCATAAACTTAAGGTGTCCAAAACATACCCACTGATTTCTCCACCTGTCCTCACACAAGCTGCATCACTGTTCCCCCACTTACTCGGGTAATAACTTGGGAATCACACGTGACTACTTATCTATAACATTTCTGCATATAACCTAACAGCAAATCCTGTCGGTATTACCTTTCCTTTAGTTCCCAGTCTTCCCAGTTCTCTCTGCATTCACTGGGACTGCTCTAGCCCAAACCACTACTGCTTCTGGCCTGTATTCATTCTTGTCCACTCCCCAGAAGCCAGTTCTCCATCCAGCAACCACACAAGTCTTTTCAAAATGTAAGTCTGAGTGTTACTCCTGCTGTTACAGTTTTCTAGGGATTCTAAACAAGCTCAGAATCAAATCCAAACTCTCCCCCACAGCCCACAAAGCGTGAGCTGCGCCTCCTTCCCCAGGCACCTCCGCCACTGTCCTTTGTACTTTCTGCTCAGTCACCGTTCTTGCTGTGCCTCCAACCCGCCACCTCAGGCTTTTGGCTTCTTTTTCCCTACCTTAAAACACTCTTTTTCCAAAAACCCTCACACAGCTTCTCTCTGAATTCATTCAGGTACCTACCTACTCAAATATTGCCTCCTGCTCTGGTCATTTTTTGCTGTGTAACAAACAATTCCAAGATGGTAGCTTAAAACAATATGGGCTCTTTCTTTGGCTCATGAGCCCTGGGGCTGACTGGGCTCCGAGGAGTGGTCTCCAGGGGTCTCCCACAGGAATGTAGACAGATGCGGCTGGGGCTGGGTTCATCAGATGGCTTCTTCACTCGCGTGTCTGTCGGCTGCTCTGGAAAGACCACATAGCTGAGGGTTGGAGCAATCGATTCTCCTTAGGCATCTCCCCTGTCTCTCTCTGTCTCACCGTGTGTGTGTGTGTGTGTGTGTGTGTGTGTGTGTGTGTGTGGACTCATGCATAGTACAGAAAGGCTCTGAGTAACCTCACTTTAAACATCACGTAGGCCTGCTTCCACGGCATGCATTGACCCCAACTTTGATGGGCACAATGTCAAAGAATTTGTGAGCATACTTTTAATTAAGTTTATTGGGGTGGAATTGGTTAATAACATTATGTAGGTATCGAGAGTACAATTCTATGATACATCATCGGTATATTGCACTGTGTGCCCACCACCCAGAGTCAAATCTCCTTCCGTCACCATATATTTGGCCCTCTTTACCCTTTACTACCCGCCCACCTCTCCTTCTCCCTAGAAATCACCATATTCTCGTGTGCGTCTATGAGTCTTTGTTTGGGAACATATTTTAAACCACCACATCTCCTCTGACAGCGTGCTTGCACTACCCTGTATGAGAAACCTCCCTCCCCGCCCCCCGCCAGCCCTAGGACCGTCTCTCTCCTCTTGCCCTGCATTATTTTCCTTCACAACTCGTATGTCTTAATTTATACTGCATGTGACACTTGGCTGGTGATGCTCCCTGTATCTCACCCACTGGAATGTGGGCTCCATGATGGTAAGGATGTCGCCCTTGGCCCCAGCCACTGGGACAATTCAGGACACAGAACAGACCCTCCATGAAGGTTTTGAACGTTGGCTCTTAACTGAGACTTGGGAAACCAAGGAAGGTCCTGAGAAAAATGAGAGTGCAGGACACTGCTGTTTTCATCTTGATGAACCACATGAAGTAGACAAACTGGCAGACCTGTGGGTCCAGAACGCAGTCCTAAATTTCTCCACTCAAAGGAGCCGCATCGTCTTCGTCTTCTGTATGGACCACCAGAGTCCTTCTCACAGCAGGTGTTTTCCTGCCTGCAACCAAGTGTCCTGGAGTGTGAGCTGCTCCCGAGGTTTTCCTTTTCTAAAGTGAGAAACCTCGTGGCAAGGGGGTGGGACTAGGCATACATCGGTGGTCCTTTATTGAGTGCATTTCTGGCCCAGAGTAACACCTTCCTGCCATGCTGATGTACCTCCTTTGATCTAGGAAGTGACTATCAAGCTGAGTTTGAGACACTTGAAGATAGGTTTCACTTGATAAACACGTTTCATCTAAGAATCCAGAAAGTGCTTTACAAGTGCTTCTCCACTCAGTCTAACAGCTCAGCGCGGTGAAGGGCAGATGGTGAGTGCGCACGTATGCAGTCCTTGGGCCATGAAAGTTACCTGCACAGTGAGTCACGGGGGTGGGGGAGGGCCTGTTGGGTTCACAATAAGCTATGCAAGATCACTCATCTTTTCTCTTATATTGATGCAGTGCAACACGTTTCTTTTGCATAATCTTTCATTTCCTCCTAATAATTTCCTCCAGTCCTGCCTTTATTTTAACTCTAAGTATCCAGGTACCTCATGCAAGGAAGGCAAAACAGCCAGGTGAAATGAATTTTCAGTTTATTTTTGCCCACTTGACATCATTTTGATGTAAGCTTAAAATTCCTCCAGGCAAGAATGAGGTTGACCAATTGATATGATTTACCTGGAGCCATTACACTTAAAAAAAAGTTCTTATTTACTCAACTGTCCTCGTTATCTCAGAATGTCTAAAAATGGTGAGACTGTTACATCCATAAATTATTGAGTGAGCTATGACTTTCTGGATTATTTCAAAGAGATTCCGAGTAAGCTGAGGGAGGAGGGAAGACAGCATAGGGGACAGGGGAGAACTGCAGTGAACTACAAGTGCGGAGATGCAGAGGCTAAATCCTCCTCTGCCGCCGACTGTCCGACTTCCGATAAGACCATAATTTTCTAGTTTTAGTCTTCCATCTGTAAAGTATAACTAATGTCCTCAGTGGTAGAAAGATTTAATGAGAAAATGAACTTTGAAATTTGTCCAGTAAAACTAGTAAACACATATAAGAAATCGCTTTATCAAAAATATTTATTTTTAAAAAAATTATATTTATTTATTTTTAGAGATTGGAGAAGAGAGGAAGAAAGAAAGGGAGAGAAATATTGATGTGTGGTTGCCTCTTGTGTGCCCCCTACTGGGGACCTGGCCTGCAACCCAGGCATTGAACCAACCGGGAATCGAACCAACAACCCTGACTGGGAATCAAACCAAGAACCCTTTGGTTCTCAGGCCAGCACTGAATCCACTGAGCCCCACCAGCCAGGGCTTCAAAAAATATGCATTGAGTGTTATGGGTTGAATTGTATCCTTCCCCCAACAAATTCAAGTGTTAAAGTCCTAATCTCTACTACTTCAGAAGGTGACTGCATTTGGAGATAGGGTCTTTAAAGTGGTTATAAAGTTAAAATGGGGTCATTGGGGTCACTAGGATGGGCTCTAATCCAATAGTCATATACGTGTATAAGACTTATAAGAAGAGTAAATCTGAATGCAGACACATACAGAGGAAAGCTCAGGTGAAGACATAGGGAGGTGCTAAAACAAAAGGATAAAATGATCATCTAAGTAAGTGATGAATACAAAAAAGACAGGAGGAGATAGTCCACTTGAAGGCAACACCACTAATACTGAAGAAATCAGAAGATACTGAAAAACTCTACAGGGACATTAATAGGAAGAGCCTAGAGCACAGATGGCAAACACAAGGCCCAGTGCCTTGTTTCTACCCAGCGGCAGTGCCGAGCTCTCACTTAACTGTTAAGGAGTAGTTACATTTATACAGTCCTAAAATTACATTCGGCCCTTTGAAGGCAACTGTGAGGCTGATGTGGCCCCCAGTGAAAATGAGTTTGTCACCCCTGGCCTAGAGTAATTCCTGAAACCAACTGTGGTCCAGCTCAGTTGTGGCCTCAACCTTGGGTTATTCTGATGGAATGAACTCTCCCACTTAAATGACACCCCATCAGACAGTGTGGGTGTCCACCAGTGTTGCCCGCTGGTGTTTCTCATCATTGTGTGAACATGGGAATCAGCTGGCATACCTTTTAAAAACTTTGCTGCCTACAGCCGGGCCTCAGAAGGCCGGATTTAATTGATCTGGAGTAAGGATCACAATTTTATAATCCCTATGTTTAATATCTGAGGGATATAAAATGCTACCAATATTGAAAACCCATGCTATAGGTCATATAGGGGATTCTGCCATTGCCCCTTGATGAGGCCTGTCAATTCTAGATGCCACCTTAGTTTTATGGAAAAGTTCTAGCAGATAATTTCTCAGTTTCAGATATGAGTTTCAGATATACACTAATAATCAGACTTCCAGGAAAGCAAGTTCTTCAAGGAGTTTTGGCATTCTGTGTAATATATTTTAATCTGTACTTTTAAAGGATTGATGCTTTTCAAGGACTCCCAATTTTCTGGATGGTGTAGGCAAGTGTCAGGCTTACAAAAATGTTGTCTCCAATCATAGAGCCAGCCTTAATGACAAGCAATTTTTGCATAAATACAGGTGAGTGGTTCACCATGAGAGCAAATAAAAGACTATCCAAGACAAAATGATGAAGCATTTCCCTTTCTTGAAGTTCATTGACTTGCTTAAAGAAATTTATTGAGCACTTACTACATTCTAGGCACTTGAAATATGCAATATGAACAAGATTTAAAAGTTCCTTAACTTACTGATATTTTTTTTCTAGAACATGAGCTCTGTTAGTTTGGGGATGGTGGGTTTTGTTTTATCTCATTTTGTTGTTTTGCATACCATTGTATCTTTGATGCCTAGCAAGTTGTAGGCAATCAATAAATACTTGATGAATCAATAAATGAGTGGATAAGTGGGTGAAAATAAATTAATTAAATGATATATGAGATCTCCAGAAAAAGTCCAGCCATTGTTAATATAACGAGAACAGTTTGTGCAACATCGATGTAACCTGGCAGCCAAAGCAAGTGGACTGGAATGCGCATGAGTGAACAATGCTGACTTCACTGCACTAGTCAGTGGGGGCAGTAGGCACTGTTGAGTGACCATGGGCACTGTGTGGCTATCGCATTCAAAATGACTGGGAATCTGCATCAAATTTTGCATTAAACTTGAACATTCCTCCATGGAAACTATTGGGATGATTCAGAAGGCCACAGCTATGGGCAACTGGTGATTGGCAGCTTCATCCCAACAACATGCCTGCTCATGCATCACGTCTGGTGCAGAGGTTTTTGGAGAAACATCAGGTCACCCAGGTGACTCAGCCCCCTACAGCCCAGATTTCATGCCCCGTGACTTCTGGCTTTTCCCAAAACTAAAATCACCTTCGAAAGGGAAGAGATTTAGATCATCCATGAGATTCAGGAAAATACAACTGGGCAATTAGTGGCAATTGGGAGAACTATGTGAGGTCCCAACTTTGAAGTGAACTGAGGCATCATTGTCTTATGTACAATGTTTCTTGTGTCTTGTATCTTCTTTAAAAAATGTCCCTATTTTTCATATAACATGGCTGGATACCTTTTGGACAGACCCACATGCATATATCATTATGAAAGAGCTTAAGATATAGAGAAAAACAAGATGCTATAAGAATATGTACACAGAAAAGTAAATTATACCAGAAGTTAAAGAAAGTTCTCAGGGGAAAAAATGTATGTCCAAGATGACATTAGTATGGGAAATCAGAAATAATAGGTTTAGCCATGGCTGGTATGGCACGGTGGATTGAGCGTCTGCAAACCGAAGGGTCTCAGGTTTGATTCCCAGTCAGGGCACATGCTGAGGTTGTGGGCCAGGTCCCCAGTAGGGGGCATGTGAGAGGTAACCATACATTGATGTTTCTCTCCCTGTCTCCCTCCCTTCCTCTCTCTAAAAATAAAATGTAATCTTTTTTATAAAAAGGCCTTTTAAAGGTCTGAAGGTATGAGAAAAAGTAGCTTATCTTGGAAATGTCAAGTTCATTGGGGCTGGAAATTCAATGGAGGAACATGAAGTTGAAGAATTAGGAGATACAGCCACACACAGTTCTCTAGACCAGCAGTCCCCAACATTTTTTGCACCAGGGACTGGTTTTGTGGAAGACAATTTTTTCACACATGGGTGGGGGAAGGGAGGGTGAGGATAGGATGGTTTGGAGATGACTCAAGTGCATTTCATTCAAGCTCACCTCGGGCTGTGCAGCCCGGTTCCCATCAGGCCACAGACCAGTATAGTCCATAGCCCAGAAGTTGCGGACCCCTGCTCTAGACCATGTGTCTCATTTTCCTATGGCAGCTGTAACAAATTACCACATATTAGTGACACAAATGTATCATCTTACAATTCTATCGAAGTCTGAAATGGGTCTCACTGGACTAGATTCCAGGGGCCAGCAGGGCTGTGCTTCTTTCTGGACGCTCTAGGGGAGAATTCATTTTCTTGCTTCTTCCAGCTCTCAGAAGCTGCCTCAATTTCTTGGCTCATGGCCTCCATCCATCTTCAGAGCCAGAAACCATCAGTGCAGTCCCTTCTCTTGCTTCGAGTTCTGCCTGCCTCTTCTTCTGTCTTCACATCCCTCTGAACCACTCTTGGGCTCCTGAGCTCACGTGTTTGGAATGGGCCCACCCAATAATACAGGATCATCTCTTAATCACATCTGTGAAGTCCCTTTTCTGTGTAAAGCAACATATTCACAAATTCTGGGGAGTAGGACACCTTGGGGTCATTACTCTGCCTATCACACTGTGTTGGGAAATTTTAACTTTATCTTAAAAGCAAAGGGAAGTCACTGAAAGGTTTTCAGTAGGGGAATGATATGATCAACTTTGCTTTTAAAAAAATCTCTCTGAATGTGTTATGGAAACTGGATTAGAAGGAAACTTATGTCATGTAGGAGAGATGCAATGTTAGTGGAGACCAGAGAAATGTCTACAGTAGATGAGATGAAGGAAGGATAGATTTGACAACCATTCAGGAGACTGTAAACAACAGGCTTCAGAGGTTGATTAGATATGGGAGATGCGCATGGGGTATTCAGGAAAACACAAGTAACACCCAAGTCTCTAGGTAGCGTGGCTGCATAAATGGAAGTGCTGTTTACCAAGACAATAAATGCAGGGGAGGAGCAGCTTTTAGAGAAGTGGAAAAATAGTTTGTTTTGAGATCCATTGAGCTCTTTGAGCCACAAAGACATTCAAGTGCAGATGTTCAATCGGGAGTTACTTCCAAGAGTTTAAAATTCAGAAAAGATGTCTGAATTGCAGACTTATCTCTGAGTGTCATTAGCATATACATGGAAATAAATGTGGAGAGAAAAAAATCCAAGCACAGGACTTTGAGGAGAAACAACTTTTCAGAGACTATCAGAGGAGGAAGAGCCTGCACAGGAGAGTTGGGAAAGAGGGCAGAGGAGAGAGGAGAAGTGAAAGGAGTCTAGGGCCATTCAGTCCAAGGGAAGGGAGTCTTTTAAACAGCAAGAGTGGTCAGTTACAGGGACCTCGGGGAAGAAGTCAACAAGATAAGGACTGAAAGGAACCAGGGAGCCCCCTGAAGGTCATCCTTGACTTTGGCAAGAACAGTGTCCTTGAGGCAGGAGGGTGGAGCCATGGTGGGGAGGTAAGGCACCAGAGACCAGGGTTCGACTGCTTTTCCAAGAAAGGTGGCTAAGAAGGTGAGAGGATTTGGGAGGCAGCTAAAAGACCACATACGGCTGAAGGAGGAGATGAAACTATTTTTATTTTGGTTGAAAGAGAAACATAAATATGTTTATGGCAATTTCTTTAAGCATCCCTGTGAAGGGAGATGAGGGTGGCTGAAAGAAAATGTAAAGTTCAGGAAGAGTGTTTCATTTGCTCACTCATCTGCCGATTTGTGTTTAACGTCAAAGACTTGAACACAATTTATCGCAAATGGAAAGGAGTTGGAAATGAGGGAGAGTTTTAAATGGAGGAGATATTCAATGGATCAAGGTCTCAATGAGGAGCTGGGGTCTAGGACTTGTGTGGAGCAATCCGTTTTAGCTGGCCAGCCCCCTGGACTAAGAGGCTGCACTGCACAAAGATGAGATGCCAGCTCAGGGATGTGGGAACAGGAGGTTGATAGAATTCTTGTTTGGTAGCTTCTGTTTTGGCCTCCCCTGCCCTACTCCTCACGCCCATCATTGAATGAGAGAGAGGTGGTGTTACAACCAGTGGAGATCCAAATGGTGAACCAAAAGGGAAAGAAAAGTTTAAAGCCGAAAACCACTGCCGAGCGTTGGGTCTGGGAAAGGAAGGGAAAGTTGTAAGTGCCAAAACATATGCTATTAAGACGCAGAAAGATGAGGAATGAGTCCTGAAGTGGAATATGAAGTGGTAAGGCTTCCAGTTTAGGAAATGCAGAATGCAAGGATGGGAAAGCCTGTTTGATAAGGCCCTTGCTTCTGGAATGACTAAGCCAGCTGGAGACCCAGCTGCTGGCTTAAATTTGCAGGAGACCCAGGCAGCTCCAGGCTTTGCCAGACTGTCAGCGGGGCAGAGGAAGGCAGTGGGGAGCAGGGTGCAAAATGAAACAAGGTTTGTCACTTCAGTGAACTCATAAACCCGCTTAAAATATAGGGCTAATCAATGTGAGACACCAAGCAGTATGCCCAGCTAGTTTTCCTCATCACCCTTATTTTTGGTTGTTGTTGATGGGTTGAAAGTTAAATGACAATTCAGTACAAAAATTAAACAAAAAATTAGTTGAAATTACAAAATTGTATGTGATAAAGTGATGAAGTAATGAGAGAGAGAATAAAAAGGTAAGTAGCATGATTTGGAAAGGGGAAAGACAGTAAATAAATTTAACTGGAAAACAGGCACACAGGACGGTCATGATGAGTTGACATTTTCTCTTATCTCAGTTCTTTCATAAAGCTAGAAAAAAAGGCTGACACTCCACTGCCCATAGACTGCAGACTGAGCCCGTGGAGTGAATGGTCGAGGTGTGACCCCTGCCTGAGACAGTCGGTAAGCATTCAACACTATTTCCCACTGACATCCCCAGATGGAAACTGTATTGCCAGCGTCCCCGGGGAAGTGCTGTAAGGCAGGGAGCCTCCAACCAAGTTGCAAACTGAGAAGGAAAAATAAATATTGAATAGGGATCACTTGCTGAGTAATCTGAATTTTGCATGCGTACTAAATGAGTGTCATGCAAACCATCCTCTCTAGAAGACACTGCCAGCCTAGAATGGGAGGTGTGCCTTTGAGTAACAGTGGTGACTGCTTTTGTGGCTCCCACCTTAAAACTGTGTGGGTTTGGAGGGCTGCGGTGGCGTGTGTGCAATTTTAGATCATAATCCCTTTTGGGTTTAGACATTCTAATATTTCCAGCTGGTTTTATATAGTTTCGCTCCAGGACAATTGAGGCCTTTGGACAATTTAATGGGAAAAAATGCTTGGCCAATCTGGGAGACAGACGGTCGTGTGTGCCCACGGAGGACTGTGAAGACGCTGATGAGGACTGTGGAAACGACTTTAAATGTGGAACAGGTGATCCTTGCGTTCTGACTCGTCATGGGTTTCTGTGTGCCCTCATGGGTAAAAGACAGAAACAAAACACACTTCCAGAAACTTGTGTTTCCAAACGTGGAAGGGGCCCCCAAACAGGCCATCTACATGCTCTGTATATTCTGGAGTCAGATGTGTGTGTGTTCCCTGTACTCCAGCATTCGACTGCATTTGATAACTCGAGAGAGAGAAAACGTGGCATTAGACACATAGTGCCTTTCTGATTTTGATTGCAGGCAGGTGCATAAAGAGGCGATTTCTGTGCAATGGCGACAATGACTGTGGAGACTATTCAGATGAGGACAACTGTGAAGATGATCCCAATAAACCCTGCCGGGACAGAGTGCTGGAAGAGTCCGAGATGGCGCGGACAGCTGGCTTTGGGTCAGTGTTCCACATGAATGTTCTGGAGGAAGATGAGCAAAAATAATCTCTCTCTCTCCATGCTAAAGTGGTACAGGGTCTGAATTAGTAGAAAGAGTAGCTTGTGGGTCTGTATTCTGCTTAAATTATGTTTGAGCTTGAAAGAGCGTTAGTGCTGAATAAGTAAGTATCTCAAGATAATTTGAACAAACTGCCTAACCTCAGTAGGTGTCTGTAAAATGGGCTAGACTATCAAGAAATTAGGTGATTACTTCTGAGTGCAGAAGAAGATGAAATACCTCATTTATGAGCCTCTAGAAGACCATAGCAGTGTTGAAATCACACGTTACCACTGAAAATTGAATTGTCAGTAGTAGGAATTGCCAATTCCATTCAAATGGCTGAATGGCCAGGAAGATTGTCTTCCATTGGAACTTCTCCTGGATCTATTCCTGGGTAGAAGTTCTGAGGAGGTTCCAGCATTCTGGGGTTGACCCCAGAGGAGAAGGACAGAGAAAGCCCCTCTGAGGACAGCTGGGGATGTGATTGAGACTGTGGTTCCTATCACAGAGCTGAGATTTCATACTTTCCACACAAAACATCTGGCCAGGTAAGCTCTGATGAAAAGTCTCAGCTGGTTTAGAACTCAGAGCTGTACAGAATAGATACCGTTTGCAGGAATGTGTGCTCTAGGAGTTGGCAAAATGACCCAGGACCGAAGTCCTGGACAGTTCTCTTCCCTATCGTCAGAGGACATCCATAGGATGTCCACGGCATCGTCTCCATGCATTGCTCTGAGTGGAAAAGATACCTTGGGTGGCTTTGTTGGCAAACCACCCCCAGCAGAGACATAAATGTTCCCCATTCAATAGTATATTGACAGGCACACAGCTCTGTTCACCCCCTGAAAGGAATGTGGCTCTTCATCTTCATCATCCCAGTGCCTGGTTTATAGCAGGTGCTTAACAAATGCTGATGGGTGGGTAAATAGGTGAATAAATTAATGAACACAGGCGCTTTTGAAAATATTATTGCCTGGCATCAGGTGAGTCTGAAACTGAGTCCCTAGGAAGAAACTCCTGTTCAGGACTCCTGTCCCAGGGATGGGGTCAGGAGAGGAGCCGGGGGTGACAGCAAGAGCAAGGTTGGAAGAGGTTCTCAGCCAGAGGGGATGTTCTCCCAGGGGGTTATTTGGTGATCACAGCTCTGGGGTGTCAGCATAGGACACTTGCACGGATGATGTCCGGTGGTTAGAGGGCCTACAATGCACAGGACAGTCTGCCCCAAAATGTGAAGGGTACTGAGGCTAAGAAACCCTCCACTTAGAAACTGGACAGTTCCTAAGACCCCTGTAAAGACAAAGATATCCTCTCTCTCTGTTGGAGGAAACATCCACTTCAATCACAGAAGAGAAAAATTCCAGGGCACCAAATACCAAGAGTCAGGTCAGGCACTGCATAAAGCATGTCATGCATCTTTTATTCACTTTATAAAATCTTCCCAAGCAAGCAGCATCCAAATATTACACACAGTGCCTTTGGCCTTAAGCCCAAAGGTAGGAATTTTGAATCAAATGGATGATCTTGGCTTCCAGACTCAGCAGGCCCTCCTAATAACTGGCGGAAATGGTACGGGAGTTGGCCGAAACCTTATAACCAGATCACTGCATGCTCCGATGCGTTCTGACTCTTCTTACTGCCTTCCCCAGGGAGAGAGTGGGAGTGGAAAAAGCCCGTTATTACTTTATTTTGCTTGATTTGGGATCCAAGAAACAGTTTTCTTCCTAATCTAAACAAAAGGGCTGGAGGCAGGGAATTACATATGTTATGTATTCTCACTTAATGCAAATTTACATGGTTTCTTATAGAAAAGGGATACAGAAATCTTGGCCCATTGAACTGAAAAACAATTATTTATAATTTTTTGGTTTCCTTTGTTCAGGGAAAAGAAAATTTGTTATGTAGAGTTTGCCAGGGAGTTCATTATCGAGGCGTCCCAGAGAGCTGGCGAGGGTTCTGTAAATACCCCGTGCTTTTCCGCGGTCGGGGTTGGTGACAGGGAACATAAACCCAAGTGTCTCTGACTTACATAAGCTTGTATTTTTTTTCTACCATGCCACTTACCTTTTTCTTCCTCCCACTTGCCTGTCACCACCTCGTCACCTCTCCCGCATCACTGCACAGCGCACAGTGGACACCCCAACTTCAAAGCAAAACTAGCTTCAGAAAATGAAACTCAAGGAGCACTTTTCACCTAACTATTTACATTAGTATAGAAGAGTATATATATTAGTAATTAATATTTAAGAATAGGTTTCCAAATAACGTGCTTCGCTATAGTTATGATATCCTTCCGTATCATTAATACTACATGTGTATACACTATGCACCCCCATTATGCTAACACAGGGCTAGGGGACGATAGTGAAATTAGACGTAGTAGACATTAATATCCTAATCAATCATAGCAACTTGCATATAAACTGCTTCTCCACCATCCACGCTGGAAAACCTCACCAAGTCTTATCAACAGTCATATCCAGATTCTTATACACATGAAAGTGACAAGTACTCATCGTAATTAATTTATACTTCTTTTTATATTTGAAGGATTTATTTACTTACCTATTTATTTTTTGAAGGACTCTCATTTAAATTCTTATGCCAGGAGAATTCACTTTTATCACAACTGTTTCAGCCTCATACCTTGCAGACATCTGAGAGTCTCCAGAAATGTTTAGGGAAATCCCCAACCCGTCTTGCATTCACCGAAGGAAACACACACCCGAGCCAGCTGGGAATGGTGTACGACATGCAAGAAATGACTTTAGTGTGTGATCCAGGCCTAGCAACACTCAGGGGGAGGGGCCTTTCTATTCAGTTCACCTGTAAGGTGGAGCTGCTCGTGGTTCTAGGTGCAGGTGTGAAGACAGACATCTCTAAGTGCTGCCAAAAACCACATTTAAAAAAAAAATTCCCAGGCAATGATATTCTATCTATGAGAAGTTTCATGTTTCTTGGCAGAAAAAAAAATTGGCTCATTCTAGACTAGACTGGCTGTCTCTGTAGTAGTGGAACCAAGTCAAAAGTTTTGAAACATTTCTTCCTTAGTTGTGCTTTAGACCATGGATCAGCTTCATTGAAACTTTCCAGATGGATTTAGCCAACTGGTCAACTTGCTGATCTGTAAAGCTATAAGCTTCAAACTGGGTTGTGGGTATCACAGTGTGCAAAAAGACTTTCCAAGGGGGAGGGAGACTGATACATTTTAAGATAATAGTTTCCTCAACTATCAGTTACTTAATCTATCTAATGCATGGTAAATCCTCAATTCCATATACACATATTTTTCATAAAATTGATAAGCTTGACAATTCAGTGGCTTTCAAGCTGTCAAGCCTGCTCTCCTGCCTCACCTCCCCTTTGCAATCACCTGTCTCCCACTTTCCAAAAGAAGACCACACCCCCCCACCTCACACTGTACAGTGGGGTAGAAAAAACAGAAACCACGCCAAATGTTAGTACTCAGTTGGACACTCACACTTTATAAGTCAAGTGGTATCAAGTTTATCAACAACATTAAAGATATCCTAATTAATTGTCAGATAATGAACTATAAAAATAATTTTTGATGAAAGACTAGTATGTGATCTTGGCCTAAAACTCAGAAGATCAAAGAACTAATTGACATTGCTATGCCAAAATTTTTCTGTTCTTATCTATTTACTTATGCGAGTCAAGTTTCCTGGTTTTTACTTCTATATACATAAAGGAGAAATAAAACTGATACTGAACCCTGTTTGTTTTCCTTAATAGGTATGTAATTTTCATCCACAAAGTGAGAAGTGGTTCATTTTAACTACAGTTCATTTAATACGGTCAGCCTTGAGCAAGATTTACATGAGTTACTTTCTTAATTTGCTTCCCACTATAGTTGAGCTACAATGTTCATTTTCTTTGCAGAGTCAAAGCTTATTAAGAGTGTGCTGTTTATCTAAAGAGGTTGTTTTTAACCAACCCACTGGCAATAGGGTGTCCTTTTATTAGTAGCACTAATATTATTTATTAGCAGTGGGTTTATAGTAAGTCACCCACAGCCTTTGACAAATTGCTCTGGAAATCATCACTTGAATTTGAAATCCAGCTCATGGGAGTCAGGAGTGTGGTCTAGAGCAATGGAAGAGTTTATGCTTTTGTGTCAAACTGAGTTACAGGTGTCAGGACCAAACCTCCATTTTGGCCCCCCTGGCCCAGGGCCATCATTCCAGATACAGCCTAGACAACATCGACTTCCTCCCACTAACAAAGGTGAACTTCACATAGAATGAACTGCTTCTTGTTTATCTATCATGTTTAGAACTACAAATCAGACCTAACTTGTTAAAGCTGAACAAGGTCCCTATTTCTAAATAAAGCGTGCCAAGTAAAAATACTTTGGTGGGCTGGGGGGAGTAGGACTTCTGAGAATGCCTTGCCAGGATGCTGAAATTTGGAGGGTTCCTCTTAGAAACATAGGAACAGTATAAGCCTGGAGGGAAGGAAGGTCTTGGCCGGCCCTGAGGCCACTGGAGAAAAGGCTTAGGTTTAAAGAGAGTGGAGAGAAAGAGCCCCAGTGTTGATTGGCAAGCTAAAAATCACATGCATATGTTATACTGCCCCCCTTCCGAGGTACTGTGCTCTCAAACAATATTATACCATCGGCTCTTAGTTCACTAAGGGAGGTTAGTTCACGGTTACAGCAATGCGTTAGGACTCTAGGTGCCAGATGGCCCTGGCTCCACATTTATTGCATTTCTTTCATTGCACTTGCCAGTGTCCTGGTCGCCTGAAAGAGTCCGCAAGGCCTTTCTAAGGTGTGCTTTGTGCCAGAGACACAGAGCAGAGCCAGACAGGCTGCTGCCTCTGTCCCTGATCACATCACACACGTATCGGGTGATAGGGACACGAGCCGAAGCTCTCTCTTTCCCCGGCTACCGAGGGCTGCCTTGCACTCACTCCTGGAATCTCCCTACCTGATTGATGCTCCTGTGTCCATCCTCAGGATCAACATCTTAGGGATGGATACCCTAAGTACGCCTTTTGACAATGATTTCTACAATGGCCTCTGTGACCGTGTTCGGGATGGAAACACCCTGACCTACTACCGCAAGCCCTGGAACGTGGCTTCTCTGATCTTTGAAGTAAGTCTCCTCAAAAGCAAACACACTGTTCCACGTTTAGTTGAAAGTGGTTTCAATGAGATGAATGCTACATAATATGGAAAATTCAGTAACGGGAATATCGGATTGACTGGAAGAAGAGGAGGTGTAATGTGGATCTCTTTAGAAAACACACAGTAGTCTACAAGCAGCCCTCAGGAACAGGCGCCTGCCTAGTGGTAGAGTTTTGACAAATACCTCGAGTCCCTAGAAGAATATTCTAAGGTTCTGATAAAACTAAAAATTTAAGTCGTGCTGTCGAAGTATTGAGTACACTACTTTTGGGCTATGTAAGGTTGGTGTCTGCTAGCCTATCGATGAAAATTTTACACGTGTTTTCCTTCATACTGCCCTCTGTAAGGCTTGCCTGACTAGTGTGAGTGGCTATTTTCATTCACCTCAAACCCTGAGCTCTCATGAAACTATTTCTCAAAGTGAATTTCATTCCCGCAGTGCCACCCCAACTTACCACCTTCCTGAAGGTCACCTGAATTCTCCAGAACCGTCCACAAACTGGACGCATTCAAAGGATTAATATTTGTCACCTTTACAAATGCCTTTCTTGGTCTAAGCAAGGTATAATCAAGACTAATAATTAGCTTATTCTAAACCAGGAGCTAACATAATCTGTTTCTTTAAAGAGTCCCATTGATGACACAGTCTTTTTGTATTGTTGTTACTTCCGTAAGTTCGAGAAACACATATACTTTTAAATAAGTGTAGTTAATATTCCTGTTATTTCTAACAATGTGGGAAACCAACCCCTACCCATTGTAGCCTGAAATGATTATGTTCTCCCACAAACGCTAAAGATTGTCATGTTTGGACGATTTGATTGGCACTTTTTTCCCATGTGACCACATTGTCCTATTTTTTGTACCTGTAAATTCAGAAGAGAATCAGTTGCCCAAATATCTCAGGGAACATTCTGAATTATTGATCTTTCCTCATCTTGCCAGATTTATTTACTTTAAGCACATTTTTTGAGGGAAAACTGATCATCTTTCTAAAAAGTATTACACATGTCCTTTCTTAAAAACAATATAACAAAGAAAAGGTGACCCTTGCGATTGCTGATGGAAGAAGGGACCTTTTGTGCTGTTTTATTTTGTTTTTAGTTCTCAGGTGTACATCATACAACTTTCCTATCTCACTCATTGTGACCAATCTCTTAGCTTCTCTATGGGCGTGGGGATTGCTAAGAGCTGCCCGGGACGGCTCTCGAAGCTACCCTTAGGGAGTGAGCCCCCTGTTTTTCCTTACCGACAACCCTGGACACGGATGTGCTTCCTCATTCCAGCTGTTTTGAATTTTACAGAGGAGATGTGGTATTTTCCATGTATGCTGCTTACACTCCCAGTGCAGTTAGGAGAAGCATCCCATAATCAAACACACCAATACTCCTGCGGCAGAACGAGCCTGTGTTCAAGCAAAGTGGGAAGAATGAAGACTGTAAATAAGTATTTACAAGTTCAGATCAGATTAATGCCTTCAAATGAGCTTTGGCATCAAGGTTAGGAAAAAAGCAGATGGGGATTGTGGGCCTCAGTGTTTATTTGGTACCGTCCGAGGAAGAGCGCTGATGGAGCGTTTGTCAGTCCCCAGAGAGAGTGACTCCTGGGTGCTACTACTGCTGGTGCGGCCCCATTCCAGCCCATTGTGATCTTAGAGAGTGAACAGCCAGGCTTGTTTGCACTCGATAAACATTAGTTACTATCATTAGTTATGTTGGATCTGCATATTAAATTGAATAATTTTTTTATTAGCATCTACTATGTGACAAGCAATTTACTCAATGGTGACACTATAGCAGCATGTGAATCAGACAGACAGGGTCCTTGACTTCACGGAGTTTACCATCTGAACACCTGTTCAGTAAGCAATTTTAAAAGGGAAAAGTTTTTCATTTTGTCTTATTGTGAAAGAAGAGCCATAAGAGCTTATAGAAAATGGATTTGTTAGTCTGAAGGATCAGGAGAGGGCTCCCTGATGTTTAAGCTAAGACTTGAAACAGGAGTAAGATTAACCAGGGTCAGGGAAATAATATGCATGTGTGTGAGTGTGTGAGAGAATGTGTATCAGTGTGTACAATGATCGCATTCTGGAAGGGTGGGAGGGGGTGACAGAGAACATTCCAGAAAGCACGAAAGGACCCTGTAATGGGAAGCAGCATAGTCTGTAAAAGTAGAAAGGTGACGAGATGGCTTGAGTATAATCAAGACAGAGTAACCTGGAATAAATCTAGTTTAGACTTTATCTTCTAGGAAGTGGAAAGAGTTTGGAACATTTTAAGCAGGGAAGTGAGTCGGTTAGGTTACTCCCTTCCCCTTTACTTTGAACCCTTTTCCCAGCATGCCTTACTTTAAAGAAACTTAGATGTATTTTTGTCTTTCCCATTAGATGGTAACTTCAGGTTTCCTGTCTTCATCTGTTCAGGCTGCTATAACAAAATACCAGAGATGAGGTAACTTAGAAACAACAAAAATGTATTTCTCACAATCGTGAAGGCTGGAAGTCTGAGATAAGAGTGCTACCAGGATCACATTAGAACGCAGACCTCCCGCGTGCTCGCACGTGGGAGAGGGGAGTGGGTTCCGTGGGGGTGCTTTTATTAGAGCACTAATCTCACTCATGCAGGCTCCTCCCTAAGCCCTGCCCCCTCCTAATATCAGCCCATTTTGCAGCAGGATTTTAACACATGGGTCTGGGGAGGAGGGCTGCGTGAACATCCAGACCATACCATTCCCTCTGCAGAACAATCACTCCGTGCGTGCTAAGAGGTCTGGCCTACGCCCTGGCAAAGATAAGGCCCCCTTCCCGGTATCACAGCCACTTTCAGAGGACCTCTGGGCAGACCTTCACTGTGGAGACCACCAGCCCGCCCACGGACACCGGACGATAGCCAACCTGGCACGGAATGCTTTCATTGAAAGTTTTACTTTTTAACTACGTTATTAATTCAGTTCTTTTGTTCATGCAAAAATGAGTGTGGGGGGAAAATTTAAAAGTCCCAACAGCACAACAGACTATGCAAAGAAAAAAATGTTTCCACTCTACATTCTCATTTCACAGGCTCCCTGCTCAAGGGCAAACATTCTCTGTGGTTTGTCTAGGTTTCCAGTAATTTTCCCTGTATGTATGTAGTTGTTTCTTTTTTATTTTATTTTGTTTTTATTTTTACAGGCAGTAGAGAGTAAAGGTTAAGAGGCAGTTCAAGGCTGAAGCCCAGGTCTCTCCACTTAATTTAATTAACATGTGTGAAATACACAAACAAGTTCCTGGCCCAAGGGCCATCCGGAAGGGTTAGCTTTATTCACTTTCTCTGTTTTCATACAAGTATATTGTGCATCTGTTATGCCGCTTGCTCTTTAATTATGAATATATTAACTTTTGAAAGCTGGCTACGTTCTAGCCTTCATCTGTATTATCTCATTGAATCCTCATAGCCACCTTTGGGCTCAGTGTAGTGAGCAGCCCTGTTTCACGAGTGGGAAACAGCCTCAGCATGCAGAGGCTATGGTAACACCCTCCAGGGCAGGAGGGGCGGGGCTTGGATTTGAACCCCTGAAGTCTCATCTCAGGTCCTTCATTCTTACCTCCTTTAAAGGCTCTACCATCTTTCCAATAATTAAGGGGTTTTTTTTCTGTGTTAACAACACTTTGTTATTCTCTTTTAGACCAGAGCCGATAAAAATATGAGAACTGAACATTATGAAGAACAGTTTCAAGCACTAAAATCTGTCGTCCAAGAGACAACATCAGACCTGGGTGCGCATCTGTCTCTAAAATACACACCGACTGAAAGACAGAGGAAGCCCATTGTTAAAGTTCAAAATGCTCCTCAACAAGACCTCCTGCCAGAAGACCTCATGCCGGAAGACCCCATGCCGCAGAGCGGTTCCCCACGAGGTATTAAAGGCTCAATTGGATTTACATATTCCAAAAATGAATCTTACCATCTGTTGCTGTTATATTCTTCTATGAAGGTAAGAACACTTTATATAGACAATATAATGGGATACAAACTAACCAAAACTCCTCTTTCAAATTTAAGTGTTTAGAGCCGATGAAGCTCATAAGAGAAAGAAAAAACTGATATTCAACAAATCCTCCACTATATAACTAGATCAGGAAGAATGATAACTGGAAAAAAATACCACACAGGATCTTTGGTAATAGTAAGAGATGTTTGGTGGTAGTGAACAGAAAAAAGGTATATTAAGAACTCAGAGCATCCTTTTTGACTTAGATTGTGATAATAGACTGTTCAACGTATACTGTCTTCAGAATTACAATGAAAAATCATACTGAATAATTTTGGTAGTTCACTGCAATGCCTTAAAATTATGCACATTGCACCCTGGCTGTTGTAGTTCAGTGGACTGTGTGCCAGCCTGCAAACCAAAGGGTCACTGGTTCGATTCCCAGTCAGGGCACATGCCTGGGTTGCAGACCAGGTCCCCCATAGGGGGGTGCTCAAAAGGCAACCACACATTGATATTTCTCTCCCTCTCTTTCTCCCTCCCTTCTCCTTGCTCTAAAAATAAATAAATAAGATGTTTTTAAAAAATTATTCACATTACATATGAAATTGTTTTGTTTACTTTGTAATCATACCTTTAATTTTAGACTTTGAAAATGTGTTTGCTTTTTAATATTTAAACCAGATTTCAATGTCTCTTTCATTATCTTTGGAAGTATAGACTATACTTTCCGTAATCAGTATGATGCTTGTAAAATGCTCATTCTTCCTTTTTTGATATCACAAACACCTATTTAGAGACTTTTCTCCACTTTGAAAATAATACTTCACTCTTAGTACTTACGTTATGCCTAATGACATAATTGTTCTTATGGATCTGTACATTGCCTCTATATTCACATGAATACCCACCTAAAGTGTGCAATTGAAAACTCCTTGAAATCATTCAACAAATATTTCATTGTAGACTTACGATGTGGTCAGGCACTGCTCCAGGTACTTAAAATCCATTTGTGAACCAAACTAACAAAGAGTCCTCGTGGATAAGACAAAGCTCAACAGGGGAGATAGACACAAACAATAAACACGATAGCAAAAAAGGAAGCTCTATGGTATTTAGAAGATGACAAGTGCGATGGAACAAAATGAAAAGTAGAGTAACAGAAGGGAAATCCGGAGTGCTGGGCAGATGGCAGTGCTAAAAGGGAAGCTCAAGGTGGCATTCATTAAGGAGATAAGATCTGAGCAAACATTTGAAGGAGAGTAGGTAGCCAAATAGTTATAGCTGAGGTGATATATCTGGCAGAAGGAACTTTTAGAGACAAATCTCTAAGATGGGAACATACCTGCCCATTGGGCCAAAGTGAACCAGAAGGAGAAGAGGTTAGAGAGGTTCCCTTGAACCAGATCGTGAAGGGCCTCACAGCCTGTTCTAAGCGTTTGTTTTTCTCTGGGTGACAGGAGAGGTCACCGAAAGGGCTTTCAGAGAATATTGATAGGCCCTAATATATTTTAAATGACTACTCTTGGTACTTGATTAAGAAGAGATCGTGAGAGTTAACAGCAAAAGCAAGAAGGCTTGTGAAAAGTTGTTGCAGAAATCAAGGCGAGAGACGATGGCAGTTCAGGCAGGACAGTCCTGGAGTCAAACACGACTCTAAGGTGTTGGGCCTGAGCCACTAGAAGATGGTGTTGCTGTCAACTTAATGTGGAGATGACTTCGGGTAGAGCAAGTTTGGAGGAGAACCCCAGGGTTAAGCTTCAGTTCGATTAAGGATGAGATGTCCATCGGACCTCCAATTGGAGATGTCAAGCAGACAGTTGGTGTTTTGATTCTGGAGTTTGGGAAACAGGTCTGGGCTTGAGCTACAAAGTTGGGAGTCATTATACGTAGATGGTGCTTAAAGCCATAGGGTTTGGTGAGCCCACTAAGAGTAAATATACATAGAAAAGAGAAGAAGATCAAAGACTAAACCCAAGAAACTCCAACAGAAAGCCTGGAGAAAGAACAGGGAGCAGCAAAGGCAAGCAAAATGCAGCTAGTGGAATGTCCTAGAACCTTGCTATTCAAAGTGCAGTCCGTGGACCAGCAGCATCTACATCCCTGGGAAACTAGAAGTGCAGACTCCAACCCCAGACTTACTGAATCAGAATTGCATTTTAACAGGATTCTCTAGGTGATTCCTTCACAGTTGACAGTTCAAGAGGAACTGCCCTAAAAGACAAGAAAAGAAACCCTACCAAGAAGAAAGGAGTGGTAAACTGTGTCCAGCATGCTAACATTTAAGTCAGAGAAGATGAGGACTGAGAAGCAAGTGGCTTTAGCCTTTTGAAGGTCATTGGTGAGCTTGACAAGAGAAGTTTTGTCAGAGTTGTAAGGACAGCAGCAGGACTGGGTTACATTAAAGAGAAACTGGAAAGAGAACTGGGAACAGATGGTATAGAAAGTTCTGTAAGGGAATTTTGCTTCTAATGAGGACAAAGAAACAAGTAGCAATGTTTGGATAAGAGAGGTCAAGATTTTTGTAAATTTCTATAGATGGAAGAAACTGCCATATGTTTGAATAGGAATGACCTGAGGTCTACCTCCAAAGTAAGTTGAGCCAAAGAACATAATATCTTTCCGACAATTTTAGCAACACACAAAGGAATCCAAATATGTTTTGGGCATCTTTGCGACTTCATTGAGAATTATTATGCAAGTCATCAGATGGAGAACTCATATGACTTAGTATATCTACAGTAAGTTTCTTGAGGATTTTTGCTAGAAACTGAATCACCCACTATCACCTACAGTTAAGTCATGCAATGTGACTAATTATGCTTCTATAATATGGAAAGTTTGGTGTGATGTTCACATACACTGAGATATACCTTTTAAAAAATAATAAAATGTTTTTAACTCCCATGTAATTAACATGTGCCAACCACAGCCACAGCAGGAGAATTTCAAAAGAATAATGTACAGTTTATGGGTGACAATTTCAATTCAGTTTTGGTTAGAACAGTCTAGATTTAGTCACATAGATCATCACTGCCCCAGTTTTCTCTTAGGAATGTAAGTCATCATCCTGGGGAACATTTAACTGTTGAGCTGTGTTAGGTTGGCTTGAGATCCATGTCTTAAAATATTGTCTATTCCATCTCAGTTATCAAAGATGGAGAGGACAGAATAGAAGGAAGAGGGACACCTGATAGGTTTTTAGTACCAACCATTGTCACAGACTATTTGTGTCATCTGGAGTCAATAACTTTACCTTTAGATCAGTTTCTTCATCTGCAAAATAAAAAGATTGGGCTTCATATATAATGTCTACATTTCCTTCCATTGTTAACATTTTAAAATCAACTTAGTGAGGTATAATATGCATATAATAAAGCACAGAGATTTTAAGCATGTAATTCCATGAGTTTTGACTATTGTATCCATCTGTGTAACTCCCTCCTCAAAGAAGACGTAGCACATTTCCATGACCTCAAGAAAATCCCTTCACGCCCTTTGCAGTCAATCCCCTATCACCCGAGAGGCAACGAACAATGAGAGTTCTCTGATCACAGCTTAGGTTCAGCTGTTCTAGAACTTCATAAAAATAGCGCCATACAGTCTATATTCTTCTATGTCTGACTTAATTCAGTCAGCATAATATTTTTGATTTACTTATGTTATCAGTAGTTCATTTCTTTTTATTACTAACCGGTATTCCTTCATGTGAATATACTACAACTTGTTTATTAATTTCCCTGTTGATGGACATTTGAGTCATTTCCAATTTTAAGCTATGCTGACTAAAGCTGCTATAAAAGTCTTCTACAGGTCTTTCTGTGCACAATTTGTTTTATCTTAAGTAAATCTGTAAAAGTGGGATTGCTGGCCATAGGGTTGCTATGTGTTTGCTTTTATAAGAAACTCAAACAGTTCTCAGAGACGTTACTCCATTTTCCATTCCCACTGGCAATGATGAGAGGGTCCTAGCTGCTGTACATCCTCATTGACAGTGGTGTTAACAGTCACTGACATTTGCCATTCTACAGGGTTAACGTGATGTCATACAGTCACTGCTAAAGAAATGTATCACCTGTGAAAATTTCAGATTTTGTGATTTTTAAATTTGAAACAATGGTGCTTAAACTCACATTTATTTTTTTCTGGTCTACAACAAAGGGGAAAATGTTTATGCATGTGAAAGGAGAAGTTGATCTGGGAAGATTTGTGATGAGGAACCGGAATGTTGCGCTGACGTCAACTTTCTTGGATGATTTAAAAAGCCTGCCAACCACCTACGAAAAGGGGGAATATTTTGCATTTTTGGAAATCTATGGAACTCACTACAGTAGCTCTGGGTCTCTAGGAGGACTATACGAACTAATATATGTTTTGGATAGAGCTTCCATGAGGGAAAAAGGTATACTTAGAAATAGTGGTCTAACTTCTAATAATGTTTTAACCAATCATTATTTCTATTGCTAACCTCTTTCAGTGGTTAACGTCTCTAGAATAGAGTAGTGTAACCCGCTTCCCTGAAAGAACATTCTCCCTGACCTTTGGAATCTAAAACCCTATCAAACAGCAAATTGACTTCTTCCTCAAACAAGAGGCCTTGGTCTTGAACTAATGAGCAACAGAAATTGTATTGCTATTTAATAATATTTGGCAAAGTTGTTTTTAGTGAAGTCCTACTTAAAAGGTGAAAGAAAGTACAAGAGACATAATTTATATAACCTATTTCTTATTCAGTAGCCTGGTTCAATTTTTAGATGTAATAATTGAACCAGGCTACTGAATATGATAATTTTCTTCCGAAGTATTCTGCAGTATTGGGAGGGAAGAAGCAATGTTAACAACAGCATATACATCTAATATTTAAAGCAAGGGTAGAAAATGAGTCTTACCTTGTAGGATGACAATTCCAATCGTACAGTGGTAGCTTCCTACCACACCTGAAATCTTAGAAGGCAGGCCACGGTTGCTCATCCACGTTTGCCATAGGTACAGGTTAGTCCTGTGCGTTGCATAATTGCCACCCTGGCCTGAAGGCTTTATTGAAAGGACAAAGTAGATGCAAAAGACTATGTTAATAAGTTTCATTCATTTATTTTATCAGTGTGGCAAGTTGTTATATTTCTTAAAGAGGTGATAGATCTCAGCATATCTTCCCTCTCTGCCCTCAAAATTTGGGGGGGGGGCAACTCGGAGGAAGGGAGGTGCTGCCTAAAACCACTTCTAGGGCTCCTTCTCTGGAGCCCCTGGCAGTATAAAATGAAGAATGGGGTGCATCTCTGATCTTAAAGCCAAACGCTGTCCCCGTGGTTGGTAAACACACTATGAATGAAAGAATATGTCATAGCCAGAACCAGTTGGTCTTAATGCCTCAGTCTAGTTTGGGCAGGCAGAAGAAACCTTACGTGGGGAAGGGAAATACGAGATTTCTTGGCTTAGACTGCCTCCTAGGGCTCAAGCCTGCAAAATAGCATCACCAGACCTCTGCGCACTGCCTGGTAAGCTGCGCTGACAGTTATCACTGAGTCAGGGGCACGTGAGCACTTTGTCTTGAGTAACTTGAAATCCAGAAGAAAAAGGCTCAGCAGGGGTGATCAAAACACAAGAAACCCTTCAGGTTACGAGTTTTGGGATAGAAAAGCTCCAAGGGCTAAAATCTTTAATCTTAGAACTATAACCATCATTGCTGGTGAAAACACAACACAGGAATTTCAAAGGGCACACACGTGGGAGAAGTTTAAGCATAGTGGCAAGCTGTATTAGGGTGAAGGGAAATGCTATGTCCTCAGGGATGTGGAGGGCATGGGCAGGCTCTGGGAGCAAGTGCTCCGAGATCCTTAAGAATCCTCCATATATTTTCTTGGTTATGGGGAACGAGCAGGCTTGCCTTCACACTACCCAACCTCCTTCCCGGGTTTTCCCAGCCTTGTGCAGGGCTGTCCCCCTAAATGAATTCCTTTCCTGGACATTCTGGGGTTCCACACCCTCATTCAATCTAGTCCTTTCCCCAGATTTTCCTAGGCTAGATTCTGCCCTTTTATGTCGCCATTTTAGCTCCTACCACACAGGCCCCAAGGGTCTGTTGCACCATCTGCTTTCTACTGCATGTGCGCTGAGCAAAGGAATTTCCCCTGCTACTCGGATCCTTCCCTAGGTAATCCCAGTTAACGACCTGTAATGGATTCTTCCTACTGAATTCAGGGATCATGTCCCCTTGGAGGACGATGCTGCGGCTGCCCCCTGGAGAGACCGTGAATGCTGTGGCTTCCTAGTGAATGAGGGTTAATGTCTGATTTAGCTCCCTAGTAGATTAGGCTTAATATCTGATTCAGCTTCCTAGTTTATTTGGCTTGATGTCTGATTCCATTTGCACCCTTCCTTTATGTATAACTAGCTAACTATATATAATAACAGAACCACCCTAGTACGAGCTATCTCCCTTTTACACAAAGGGTAAATTTATATGTCCTTTGCCATTAAGTTGACAAGCAGAGTCAAAAGGAGGTCAGTCACTAGAATCAAATATGTGGACAAAGCGGGAGAGATATAACATGCATTCATGTTTAATAAAAATGCATAGGAATCCAAGTATGTTCCTTACAAAAGAGCAAAGCTGGAATTTATTTATGATATTGTTTGATATTATCTAATAATTTTCAACTAAATGTATTAAACAGGTATTGAATTAGAGGATGTAAAGAGATGTCTCGGGTATAATGTGGATTTATCTGTGAATATCGCAATTGAACTCGAAGGACATTTTGATAAAAATGATTGTATAAAGAGGGGTGACGGCCAAAGTGGTAAGTATGGCCTAATTTATTAAGTTAAAAAATAGGGGATCCCGGCTGGTGTGGCTCAGTGGATTGAGTGCTGGCCTACAAACTGAAGGGTCATCGGTTCAATTCCTTGTCAGGGTACAAGCCTGGGTTGTGGGACATGTCCCCATTTGGGGGTGTGCAAGAGGCAACAGATAGATGTTTCTCTCCTTTTCTTTCTCCCTTCCTTCCCCTCTGTATAGAAGGAAGGAGGGAAGGAAGGAGGGGAGGAAGGAAGGAAGGAAGGAAGGAAGGAAAGACCAATTAGCATTGCCCTGTCACTATGAGCCCACTTATTGTCTACCCTCTTTATTAAAAAAAAAAACCAGAAGTGCTAAAAATCTATTTTCTCTTTACAGTGGTTCCCAAATTGCTGTAAACACAAGGAACCCAGGGACATGCGCTCCCCGGCACTGTCACTGTGCAGGCTGTGCAGTGCACAGTTTGGGGAGGGAGGGGCTGTCCCCTCTGCGGTCATGACAGATTTGTGCATTTGTGATGGCAATGGTAGAATAATATCTTGAGGAAATAATATTTTTTTCTCTAATTTGAACTAAGCAAGTGACAGTACTGTATGTTAAGAAAGAACACCAAAACTCTCTAACTCAGCCTTCCACCTGACTCGAAGTCCCTAATCCACCTTCAGGCAGTACAAATGTACAATTATAAGAGAAATGAGTATCAAAGATGTAATGTACAACATGATGACTATATATAGTTAACTATGCTATGTGGTATGTTTGAAAGTTACTAAGAGAGTGGATCCTAAAAGTTCACATCACACACAAAAAATTGTGACTACATGATATGATGTATGTTAATAAACTTATTGTGGTAATTATTTTATAACACATATAGGTCAAGCCATTATGATATACATGTTAAATTGATACAATGTTGTGTGTCAATTATATTTCAGTAAAACTGAAAAAAGAAATCCCTAATCCATCCTTAACATTAAAGCAGTTCATAAGCCTTTTAAAAATATAAATGGTTTTAGTGTAAATATTACTTCCACTGTTAATGAGGCAGCACTGGAATTCTCAAGTTTTACTCTAATCAGAAAAACCTGAGAGCATTTTCTGAAATACAAATGTTTAAGACTCGCCTTTGCAGACAGTGGGGAAGCAGAAAATAGAAAAGCCTGATTTTCCTAAAGCACAGCAACCACTCACATGTGGCCACAATTGGAAACCACTGGTGAACAGAAGAGAAAACTGACCTTTCCATCACGTGTCGTAATTTCAATATTTGACCCTTAAACTAACTGTGTGATTTTGAGTTAGTCATTCCAAAGCTCTGAGCCTCAACTTTCTTGTCCACAAAATTGAGGAAGGTTAAAAAAATCACCTTGACAATTTTTTCTAGTTCAAAAAATTCAGAAGTCTAAGGGATTCGCAAAAGTTTGTTAAAAGTGGTTTAGTCTGAGAGAAAGATGGGGGAGAAAAATGGATAGGCATTTGGAGTAGAAAGCAATTTTGCTTTTCACTTTATTTTTTGTACCCTTTGATTTTTTTATAATGTTAAAATAATTTAAGACAAACCAATATAAAATATAATTATGAAGGCAATTCTGCAACAAAAAATATTACATAGTACATTTAAATTCATGTTTAGTTCTCATGTATACACATGCATTAGTGATTAACTTTGAATTACCCATGTATCTCAATCATGGTACCATTTTTTTAAGAAAAAGATGATTGAAGTCTACAATCACGTACTAATAAAAATTGTCCTTGGAGATTTGGGCTGAAAAAGTTGCACACATAAATACTTATAAGTAAAATTCAATAAATATATTAGACTATACAAAAGGGGCTCAATAAATATTCACCAAGCATCACAGAATGAAAAATCCCTGACTTGCATTCTCTCTCTTCTCAGTAAACATCACCAGTGAGAACATCATCGATGATGTTATTTCACTCATCAGAGGAGGAACCAAACAATATGCAATCCAGCTGAAAGAGAAGCTTCTCAAAGGAACCAAAACGGTGGATGTGACTGACTTTGTAGATTGGGCATCTTCCTTAAGTGATGCTCCAGTGCTCATCAAGAAAAGGGTAAGGAATGTGTATTTTCAAATAGAAGATTTTGTCATTCTCTTATGACATGTAACTGTTGGTCCAAACAAACAGTTCTTTCATCTGAAAGAGATGTGAGCATTCAAATGCATGCCCATCTCATCCCCAGAAAGAAGCATGGCAGAGAAGAAAGGCGCAGAGTGGGGCATCAGACCAACCCAGGCTGAGCTTGGGTCGCTGTCCCTCGCCCAATGAGTGGTCATTTCTGACTTCTGCAACACTGAATTCTCCAGGGCTTTGGATTTCTTTTAAGTATTTAATAAGATTGCACATACAGAGCCTATAGCACAGACTGGCACAAAATAGGTGCTCAGAAATTATTAGTTGTGTTCTATCTGCCCTTGGTTGTCCTCGTCTGTGGGTGGCATCCCACTACCACTTCTGACACAGAGAAGTATTTATTAAGGCCTTAGGGAAAGGGAAGTTCATTAGGTCTCTATGAAAACTCAGAGGAGATATTACTCCTTAACCTCAGTTTCAAGGATCATTTTGTTTCTCTCGAAAATCAGGAAGTTCTTTTTTTTTAATATATGTGATCATTAAATTCAGTTGCCTGACTCAATGAGCTAGAAAATTTGTGACCAAATTTGTGACCCACCATGTGCAAATGGGTGGGTTCTCCTGAATTTGGGGCTTTTGTGTTGCTTTTTTCCTTCATCTTGCCTTTTCTATTCTCAGTTCTCCTTTTTCCTTTTCCCTCCACCGCTCTTATTTACCCACACATCTTTCTGGAACAACTTGGGTAATCATGAACCAATTAACCTATGATTTTTTGTTATATTGTGCACCTTGACAATGATGCACCAAATGTTGAAGAGCATTGGTATTTTAAAGGGCTGCAGTGCCCTGTGCCACAGTCATTATAGTTCTAACCACAGAATGAAAATCCTTCCCAACTGTCTTATATAGGGATGGAAATAACTCATCCTATCAACAAACTACATTTGGTGCATATACTTTTAGTTAGTTTGGAAGCCCGTAAGGAACCTCAACACTTAGTATGATAATATAATACTTAATATAATATCCCAAGTACTTAATATTAAACTATATTGTCTTTTAGCAAGTTTCACGACCAACTGCATTCACTGAGAATATATCTACGTACAAATGGTAGAATGGTAGTGTTAGTGAGAATAGGAGAAAAGTTATACGTATTTTCTTGCTTAACAGAAGGCCAGAGTTCATCAGAAAAAGATGCGACTCTTCAGGAAAACTTCACGAAGTGCATTGGAATTGCTGTTGTCTTCCTGTGGGATTCTTGGACTCTGGGGTTTGAGATTCCTCTAAAGCTGCTGTCATTACATGTCCTTCGTCTTGATCTCTTTGAACAGTGTTTATGCATTTCATCCAAACTATGTTGTCTCCATGACCCCCTATTCCTGTATCTTAGATTATCTGGCCTTGACTTTCCTTTGAAGGGTAAAACAAGATGAATTTCTTTTCTTAAAAATCAAAAGAACTCCACCACATGCTTGCATTGTTTGTGCCAATGTGGCAATGTTGGTAAGTGGTTTCTTTCTTCCAAGTAAATACAACATAGCTGAAGTTCATATCCTACGCACTAATCCATAAAGGGCTATGCTGGCGGACAGTCATTGACTTTGTAGAAGTTCTTAACGTATTCTGGATATGAGACTATTCTACTTGAAAGTGTTAGAAATGGCTTCTCTCACTTGAGGACTTTCACCCTTTAATGGTATCCTTGATAATCAATGTCCTCTTTTTTACTTTTTAGTTTGAAATACTTTTAGACTTCCCCAAAAACTGCACAAATAGTACAGACATTAAAACTGCAAAAACAGCACAGAGTTCACATACACCCTATACCCAGGAGCCCAAATGTTAACAATGTACATAACCATGGTGCCTTTTAGCAAACTCAGAACATTCACATTGACTAAACCACAGACCCTATTTAAATATCACCAGTTTTCCCCCTACTGTCCTCTTTTCTGTTCCAGGATCCAACCAGGATCTCACGCTGCATTTAGTGGTCATGTCCCTCTAGTCTCCTTCAATCTGTGACAATTCCTCAGGCTTTTCTTGTCTTTCACGACCTTAACACTTTTGATGAGTATTGGTCACTGGTATCAGATGTCTCTCAATTTAGGCTCAGAGTAGATTAAGGTTGTGTATTTTTGTTAAGAAGACCCCAAAGCACTGTGGCATCCTTCTCGGTGCCTGCTATCAGGAATGGTCACGTTGATTTTTTTTTAATTTTGATATAGTTAAGTGTATATTTCTTTTCATTACAGTTAGTGCTTTTGTGTCCTGTTTAAAGTCATTCTCTACCTCAAGATCTTAAAGATGCTCTCCTGTATGTTACCTTCAAACACTTTACTGTTTTGCTTTCATATTCTTACTTTTGTGTGTGTATGTTGTAAGTTAGAAAGTCACTTTTAAAAAATTTCCTATGGCTATCTCTTTATTCTAGAACAATTTAATTGTAGTACTGATTGGTGTCATCATTTTTATATCTATGAAAATCAAATGTCAGTGTACTTTCAAAATACTGTGGGTTTTTACTAAGCTGCTTTAAATATTTGCATCATTATCATTGCTTATGGGTTTTCTTGATTTTTTTTGGCAATTTTACTCTGACGTGCCTATGTAAAAAAAATGTTTAATCTTGCTCTTCATTATGGGGGTATCTTGATGTCTGTCACCACATCTACAGTATTCTCAGCCATTATTCTTTTTTTTTTTTTTTTTT
>CM052540.1:184376066-184480050 GCA_028533065.1 Trachops cirrhosus | reverse complement strand
CCTTGGTTGTCCGACTTCCATAAACTTCAATTTTCTGTCAGTTCTGGTTGTTATTTTGTTTCTATATCTTTGTTGTCCCTATCTTGGTTGTGCGAGGAGGCACAGTGCGTCTACCTATGCCTCCATCTTGGCCGGAAGTCTTCAGCCATTATTCTTCAAAATTTCTTTTTATATATTCTCTCTTTCTGGGACTCAAATTATACACAACTTTTACCTTCTCACTTTTTTAGTTTTCTGCCTATTTTCTGTATTTCCCAAACTTTTATCTTTTCGTACTTCATTGTCGATAATTTTTCTTCTGACCTACGTTCCAGGTCATTAACTTTCCTTCTGTTGTGTCACATCTGCCCTGTAACCGGTCCATTAATTTGTTTATTATAGTATCAAGTTCTCCTATATCTGTTTATTTTTTCAGACCTTCCATTTAAAAAAAAGAATTTCCTGGTCTCTGCTAACATTCACAAACTTGTCTGATCCCCCTGCTTAGAAAGTTATTTTAAAATCTATGTCGGATAACTTAAATCTGCTCAACCCCCACCCTTGCTCTGTCTCCAGTTTCTTTTTTTTTTATTTTTTTACTTTATTTTTATTGTTGACACCATTACAGATGTCCCCATCATCTCCCCACTTTGCCCGCTACCACGCTGCCCCTCCTCCCTGCCCTCCGGCCATCACCACCTTGTTGTCTGTGTCTGTGGGTAACGTGTATATGTTCTTTGGCTAATCCCTCCAGTTTCTGTTATTTCTATGGTTTTCAATCATGCTGCTTTGTTTCCTTGTATACCTAGTTATTTTTATTGTGGGCTGGAGATTAGACTTTAAAATTGTTATAGAAGTAGCGTGAGACCTGAGATGATTTTATTTTCTTCCCAAGGAAATGTGTATTTATATCTGGAAAGCTTCAGAGTACTAATAAATCAGGATTATTTTAACCCAAACCAGGATGCAGTCTTTACCAGGGCTACGCTACTTCCACTTGCCCCTTGCTTCTAAGACAGGTCCTTTGGGTTGGGACCCTTCGTCGGTCCTGAATTCCAACCTTTCCCCCGAGTCCAGTAATACGTTTTGTCTGTCCCTTAGCCATTTGACTACCTCTTCCTCAGTTAGGAAATATGCCAAGGGGACTGGTGGCCCCAAAACACTGGGCTCACCTCACTGAACTTCCATCAACTTCCAGATCTTTATTACCTTGTCACTCCTTTGTCACCTTGTTTGTCCTCCAGGGCCTTCAAGCAGATTTTCATTTTGGCTCTATTTTGTTCAGCTTTCTCCTTGTGCCTAGTAAAAGGATTAGTTGACAATATTTACCCTGTCATTACTCTTCTGCAGGAATTCCTGGTATATATTTTATATGTTCTTTCTTGAATCTTTAGGTTCCAATTTCTTTTAAATTTTGGGGTCTCTTTTTTCAAAGTGTTATGCCACCAAAGAGCATCACTTTGTTACAATTCTTTCACTAAAACAGCTATTTATATCACATAATTAAATCTGCTTACATTTAATGGACATATGTTCCAAGTTTTCATATATGTTATGGTGCCTCCATTATACACTTGATCTCAGCCAAAACGCCAAGAAGCAAGGGTATCTCTGCTATACAAACTTTTTGAATTCTGCACTGTATGACTACAATACCCTTCCTTCTTGCTTAACACCTTCAAATCTCAGCTTCATAGTCATTTTCTCAGGAAAGCCTGTTCAAGCTTCCCTGATTCAGTTGTAGCAACTTTGCGTCTTACTCCAGAAATTCATGTGCAAAATAAATCATTTTACTTCATTTTCTTTACATCTAATTAAATTTGACATCGAGATCCCATCCCTCCATGAAGGAAGGAAAATTTCATTTGTTGGATGGAGTTCAGGGAAGTTCTTCCCTGTTGCTGAAATTAATATAAGAATCCTGATGCTTCTGTTTGGGAAATGGGGATGTGGGATCTGTATGTGTACAGTCCATTATGGTCACCCTGGCAACCCTGTTGATTGCATTCATGTGCTCACCTGAAGTCAGGTGGTTCCTAGCCTTCCAGGCCAAAATAACTACTAGGGATCTAACGATGCTTTCCTGCTACTTGAGGTTCGTGCTAACTCTTGTCCCCTTCCTGGTCTAGAAGACTTTCCTCCTTTGCTGGCATTCTTCTCATACTTTTCCCAGCAAAAAATTCCCAATGAGTTCAAGCTTTTAGAGAAATAAGTCAATAAAGAGTTGACTTTCAGGGCATTCTGGACTTGGCCTTGCACACAGCCTTCCTCTTAAACAAGACAAACACCTGGCTGTATTCTGAAAGAGAAGAAGATGGGGGAATACAACAACACCTCAGAAAATAGTATGCCGATAAATCATACTGCCAAAAGCTTGAATCCATGATTGCTCATTTTTAAAACACACCCATCCTTTATAGCAATATCGTAGTTCTCATTTAAGTGCATCTATATGATTATTTTAATACCAGTCTCCTTACTTCCATAATGTCATCTCCATGACCAGAGAGATCCTGACTAACTTTCGTCACTAGTATAGTCTTAAAGGCTAAAATCATATCTGGTGATAACAATCCTTCACTAAGCCTTTGCCAAATAAGTTGATTAATGAACAAATAATTCTGTGAAGAATGTTAGAAACTCCATCAGTAGAAAGAGACTTACAATTAAATGTCTTGCTTTCTTGCAGCTGTCTCCTATATATAATCTGATTCCATTGACAATGAAAGATGCAGACCAAAAGAAAGAAAATTTGGAAAAAGCCATTGAAGATTATGTCAATGAATACAGTGCAAAAAAATGCCAACCATGCCAAAATGGGGGTACCGTGTTTCTCATGGATGGAAAATGCGTGTGTATGTGCCCGATCTTATATGAGGGAGTCGCCTGTGAAATCAGTAAACGAAAAACTCCTCCAGGTGAGAACAAGTGATTTGTATCATTAGGGACAATAATATGTATTTGGGGGTTACTTAATCTGACAATTCTGGGTCTCATTTATCTTAAGTATCAACCTGATGCTTTGCAACCCAAAAAGCATCTGTATTCTCCCCAAACCCATGCTATTGGTATGCAGGATCTGCATTTCCTACCTGTCTTTGTCTTCTATCACCAGTCACATTTACTCTCCCTACGCAAGATGAATATCCCCTCTAGTTCAGAAATGTGTCTGGTATCTTAAATGTTACCCTCTTCCCAGCACCTAGACAGAATCTGGCCCATCACGGTATATAACAGGCTGAAGGGGATCAATAAATGGATGGGTGGATGGACCCAAAGTTGAAGTCCTAGGAATCCTTAAGGTTTGATAATCCTGTTTTCTCTAGAATTGCCACTTGGAGAGAAATAGAGTTGTTGGCTTCTCTGGGATCACAGGGCAGGGAAAAGATCAGGAGCACCAGGATTTTGGATTGAAGATGCTGCCCATGGAGATCATCCTTGCTGCCAAATGAAAAGCAACATGCTCCATAAAATTTCTACCAACCTCTGCAGTCTCCTCTCTCAGAGCCACGATGCTTCTTTTCCTCCTTCAACTCCTGTGATGTTTCCTTTTTTCTTTTCACTAAGGAGGAGAGGCAACAGTGAGACATGCCAGGACTGCTTGCTCCCACAAGCAATGCCAATCTCTTGCTAACAAAACAAAATTAAATTGAAAGGAGAATGTTGGTAAAAAGACTAAAGCAATTGCCAAAGTGCTTTGTAGGACTAATATGTTCTGCTAGTTCCACTACCACAGTCAGTGCCATGCAGTTTCGTTTCTATTTAGTTTCATCTTTTTTGGTCCTTAATTTGTATGTGCATGCATGCATTCATTCAGTAAATCCTTACTGAGCACCTACTACAGGCACAGCCCCTGCTCATTGGTCTTAGCTCTCCAGTTTAACTCTACCTGTCCACAGGAAAAAGTCTATTGGGTTTGTAACCAAATAGATTAAATTGTCATGTTTTACCAATAAAAAAGAGAAATGAAAACAGCGATTTATATGATCCAACTTAATACCTACCCTAATGAGTTGTTTAAAATAAAGCTACCCATGAGAAAATTCAAGGGAGCTGGTTGCACTGTTTTAACCATTGGCTAGCATGGGAGTTAAGGCCTGAGATCTTCCAAAAGATCTGATAACCGAAAGAACAAAAGAAAAAAAGGAAGGAAGGAAAGAAAAGGGGGGGAGGGAAGGAAAAAAGAAATGCTCAAAGTACAAAAGGAAAAATGCAAAATCTAAGTTAATAAATGTTTAATTAAATGTCAACAGCATGTATCACGTTGAGTCCGTTAATTGTCATTCTCATTCATGAATAAACATTTCATGCATTTATTAAACAATTGCAGCTAGTTTTTCTCACTCTGGAAATTCTCAAGAATGCACATGATTGCTGAGAGATCACAGTAAATAAACTACTTATTGGCAAACGAATTTTTTAAATTTTTTGGTAAATTTCAAGCTTTTTAACAACAAAGAAAAAGGTTATCAGATATGGGATGCATTTTAGTATATTAGGTCTGATATAGAGATGATCCTCTAAGAATAAAGGGGCTGGGCCCCTTAGGATATAAAATAGCCCGGAGAGCTCCGGAGAGAGCTCCGGAGAATTTCTTGCCCTTGGAAACCTGAGTGGACCAGGAAGCGTGAGGATGCTGGGTGCACACGAACCCTGAGCTCGGTGATGAGGACCTCCCAGCCGCTGAGCACCACACGGCTCAGCCTGACCTGTGGTTGGGAGAAACGGACTCCTGAGAACGGAAGTCCTGGTTTGGTGGAGTATATCTGCCCCCCACCCTCATGCTCTCTGCCAAGGCACCCCACAAATTCAAGGAAAGGGACATGTAAGGCAGAGTCCTCCGAAGCACTGGCCAGACATTCAGATCATCACACTGAACCCCATTCATTATCAAGAGAACCTGGAGAAGCTGGATGGACATTCGCGTTCCCTTGGGCCTAATAAAAAAGAATAGAAAAGGGTATTGTTTCATGTTTCCCTTTTTGTATTTAAAACTTAGGTTGCTTATTTATTCTGCTGACCGTGTCAGACCTGCCAGTCAGTAACTCTGAGGTGTGGGTCTGCGTCCTTTCCCCGCTTTTCACTACTGTCTCCTCCTGGGCCCTTTGTGCATGCTCTGGGGCACCGCACACAACTGCCACCGCGGCAGCTCCTGGGTTCATTTCCCAGTGGTTTATTTAGGAAAAACAAAAAAACAAAATGATAGATAAAAGACCAGGTCAGCTTAGTTTATTTTCAAAGAAACTAAAATGATTCTCTCTGCCCCCCATGCACACACACAAATAATTCTTAGGACAAACATCTGTCTGTCTGTCTGTCTGTCCCACTGCCCTCCCCCTCCTACCTCCTGTTTATTCCCCACCCCCGCGCTAGGAGAAGCGACAGGCCCAAGAGAAGAGAATGGTGAACTGTTTAACAATAGGTAAGTTACAGAACCACTAAGCCCCAGAACAATAATATCTCCTTCATAAGTTATCCTGAGACTTTAAGATAATGAATACAATTACCTTGTCACCTGACAGACAAGCTGTGAATGGTAAACGTTACTGTTGTTGGCACGCAAGGCAATTGGTACAAATCCTCCCACACATGACTCTAGCATCTGTGACGTGAGACAACCAGGAAGATTAAATCTGAAAATTGAGGATAATGACCTATAGCAGATTGGCTTAGTATTCTCTCTCTAAATAATTAGTTGGTTCAGTGATCTTTGTAAGAGGAGATATGTTTTATTGTGCTAAAATATACATAATATAAAATGTGCCATTTTAACCATTTTTAAGTGACTGATTACTTTATGATTGCTGTGCAACCATTACCACCATCTACCTCGAACTGAAACTCTGTAGCAATTAAACAATTATCCTCCACTCCCTACTTCCCCAGCCCTGGTAACCACTAGTCTATTTTCTCTCTCTATGAGTTCGACTATTTCAGGTACCTTATGTAAGCGGAATCACGGAACACCTGTCCTTTTACTGCGCTTCTTGTAATGTCTTCAAGCCTGTATTTGAGTTTTATCACGTTTTAAAGGCTGAATAATATTCCACTAGGGTGTATCTATAGAACATTTTGTTTATCCATTTCTCTGTTGATGGACACTTGGGTTGCTTCCACTTTTTGGCTATTTGTAATAATGATGCCGTGGACATGGTGAACAAATCTCTCTTTGTGTCTCTCTTTTTAATGCAATTGAGTATATATCCAAAAGTGGAGTTGCTGGATCATAGGGCAGTAATTCTATGCTTAGTTTTTTGAGGAACCTCCATACTGTTTTCCACAACGGTTGTACCATTTTCCATTTCCACCAGCAATCCACAGGGGTTCCAGTTCCTCTACACCCTTGACAATGCTTATTATTTTTGCTTGTTTTTTGTTCTTGTTTCTGTAAGAGCCATCCTAATGAGTATACAGTGATATCTCATTATGGTTTTGATTGACCCTTCCCTAATGATTGGTGATATCGAGCATCTTTTCACGTGCTTATTAGTCTTTCATACATTTTCTTTGGTGAAATGTCTATTCAAGTTCTTTTCCTGTTTGTTAATCAGGTTGTTTTGTTTTGCAGTTATAATAGTTCTTTGTATCTTCTACATATTAATCCCTTATGGGTAGATGATTTGCAAATATTTACCCCCACTTTTCACACTACTGATAGTCCTTTGATGCATAAAAATTTTTTTAAGTATATTTTATTGAGTATGCTATTACAGCCGTTGAATTTTTTTTCTCCCCTTTATTCCTCTCTGCCCTGCACCCCACCCACCATCATTCCCCCACCTTAGTTCATGTCCATGGGCCATACATATAAGTATGTTCCTTGGCTTCTCCATTTCCCATACTGTTCTTAACCTCCCCTGTCTATTTTGTACCTACCATTCATGCTTCTTATTCCCTGTACCTTTTTTCCCATTCTCCCCCTCTCCCCCTCCCAGGTGATAAGTAACCATGTGATCTCCATTTCTGTGATACTGTTCCTGTTCTAGTTGTTTGCTTAGTTTTTTTCTGTTTTTGTTTTTTAGGTTCAGTTGTTGATAGTTGTGAGTTTGTAGTCATTTTACTGTTCATATTTTATCTTTTTCTTAGATAGGTCCCTTTAACATTTCATATAATAAGGACTTGGTGATGATGAACTCCTTTAACTTGACCTTATCTGAGAAGCACTTTATCTACTCTGCCATTCTAAATGATAGCTTTGCTGGATAGAGTCATCTTGGATGTAGGTCCTTGACTTTCAGGATTTTGAATACTTCTTTCCAGCCCCTTCTTGCCTGAAAGCTTTCTTTTGAGAAATCAGCTGATCGTCCAATGGGAACTCCTTTGTAGGTAACTATCTCCTTTTCTCTGGCTGCTTTTAAGATTCTCTCCTTATCTTTCATCTTGGCTAATGTAATTATGATGTGCCTTGGTGTATGCTCCCTTGGGTCCAACTTTTTTGGGACTCTCTGAGCTTCCTGGTCTTTCTGGAAGGCTATTTCCTTTGTCACATTGGGGAAATTCACCTTCATTATGTTTTCAAATAAGTTTTCAATTTCTTGCTCTTCCTCTTCTCCTTTTGGCACCCCTGTGATTCAGATATTGGAATGTTTAAAGTTGTTCTGGAGGTTCCTAAGCCTCTCCTCCTTTTTTTGAATTCTTCCTTCTTCATTCTGTTCCAGTTGACTGTTTATTTCTTCCTTCTGCTCCAAACTATTGATTTGAATTGTGGTTTCCTTCCCATCACTATTGGTTCCCTGTGCACTTTTCTTCATTTCACTTTCCATAGCCTTCACTTCTCCTGTATTTTGCAATCATACTCCACCATTTCTCTGTGCATCCTGATTGCCAGTGTTTTGAATTGTAGATCTGATAGGATGGGTATCTCTTCATCGCTTAGTTGTATTTTTTCTGGAGCTTTGATCTGTTCTTTCCTTTGGGCCATATCTCTTTGTCTTGGCACACCTGTTTTGTAGTAAGGGGCGGAGCCTTAGGTGCTCACCAGGGCAGGGCATCCCACATCACTGCGTTGTGATGCTGTACGTGGGGGAGGGGTCTGAGAGGGAACAGTGCTGCTTGTGCAGCTCTCTGTCAGCTTTCACTCACTTCCTCAGCTACCCGCAAGTGAATTGGGCCCATCTGGTGCTGATTCCTGGGGGGATGGGTCTGTGTATGTTCCAGAGCTCTGTGGGTCTCTTCAATGAACTCTCCTGTGAGGCTGGGAGTTTCTCCTGCTGCCTCAACCCCCACCGGTATTTTCAGTCAGAGGTTCAAGGTTTTATTTCACTGTGCCGGAGCCCTGGGTTGTGTGGTCTGTCTTGCTCCCTAGTTGTTCCTCCCAGCTTATCTGCACATGGATGTGGGACCACCCAGTCTACCAGCTGCTACCACAAGTCCTCTCTGCCCAGCTGCCCATCTCTGCCCCCAGTCTCAACAAATATTTCTTCTTTAACTCCTTGGTTGTCGGACTTCCATACAGTTCAATTTTCTGGCAGTTCTGGTTGCTTTCTGGTTTTAAATTTGTTGTCCTTCTGATGGTTGTACAAGAAGGCAAAGTGTGTCTACCTACATCTCCTTCTTGGCTGGAAGTCCTAAAAAGCTTTTAATGTTGAAGAAATCTAATTTATCTACTTTTTTGTTGCCTATGTTTTTGATGTCATATTCAAGAAATCACTGGCTCTGAGTTAATGTCATAAGCTTTTCCACTATGTTTTCTTCTAAGAATCATAGTTTTATTAACTCTTATGTTGAGTATTTGGTCCATTTAGAGTTATTTTTTGTGTATGGTATAAAGTAAGCCTTCAACTTCATTATTTTGCATGTGGATATACAGTTTGCCCAGTATCATATGTTGATCAGTGATTTTTAAACCTGTGTTAGTCTACTACAGTCACTCAGCCTGTAAACAACAATAGAAAAGAGGGTCAGGATAACATTGAATTATTTCACAAATTGTGTTCCAATAAATTTGCTTTTATAGCTAGTATAAATATTCCAAAGTCCTTTTTTATAGCATTAGTAAGTAATAGTATTAAGTTCTAAAAAGTACTATAAAAATTGAAATTGAAATATTCCTATTCTTCTGGCCAAAAGAAAAAATTGTCATTAGGTTACACTCAGGTATGGCTAATTTGTATTAGGACACAATAATTTTGTATTTAGGTCAACTTCCTTCTTGACAAATATACATTTGAGTGATACAGTATAAAAAAGACTAAGTTTGACTAACTTTTCAAATAGAGAGAACAGGGTAATTCTTAGATGAAAAAAATACAAAAGAAACTCAAGCAAAAAGTAAAATCTGGAAATGTTTTCAAATTTACTATTTTAAACAAACTTGAAATTATATTCTAAAAGTGCAAAAAAGGTGTGTGTCCTCACCAATATTCATCCTGGACTGAAACAAATATTCCTATTTTAAAATTCACCAGTCAACAGCTAAGGAACATTCGTGTATTCAAACCTGCAATTAATTAACAATGGGAAAGGGAAAGAACTTTGGGAATGACGGAGTGATCTGCCTTCCCCTTTGTCGTCTTCTCTGAGTCTATAAAATCCCAAGGCATGCCTGTGATCTTCCAAACTTTCTGGCCTAATCTTTCTGTTGGAAAGCAAACTGGGAATGAATGGATGGATGAAACCAAAATAGGTCTATTTTTTCATATAGGGTCTTTGCTTCCTTTCATTCATTAAAATTCAAATTACCCCTAACAAATCATTAAGCACAATGACCAACCCAAAGAGGGCTATATTTTGATAATGTCAGTTAAATCTCTTCGTCTTGAAAACCCAGTGAAATAAAAGAATTACAACTTGGATTCTGCTTTGGGGAAGAATACACAAGGAATGAAGAGGTGAAAAGCCTTGAGAAGAGAAGAGAAAAGCCATGAGAGGAAAATACAAGACTATCAGACCTCACTGAACATTCTGAGTCCCTGAAAACCCAAGAAGAGGGTCAGATACAAATTATAGCCAAAGTAGCAGAAGAAAGTAATAAGTAAATTAACATATAACAGAATTCTTCTATAAGCTTTGTTCTTTATTCTCTTTGCTCTCAAAAGACTTCTTAAGTAAATTTTAGGGTTTTTTCCATCTTCTTCCTTCAACAGTTCTTTTAGAGTTTAGTAAACATTTTGCCTGGGGTTGGGTTTAAATTGTAAGGACAACTCTTCCCTGCCCTCGATGGGTTTAAATGGAAGTTTCTCATCCTATTGAATATGGTGGAAACTCTCCTATTGGAGGATGAGTTCATTTTGCACTGAAGTTGATCAATAAGTTATTTCTGCAGGAGCACTAATGTTGTGAGAGAGTTATGACCTCCTTTTATTAAAAATAGATAGTACAAGAGTGAAAAAAATACCCAATTTGTTTTCAAAACAAAAAGTGAAAGAGAAATAAGCCAAATCAAGGAACTGCCTGTTTCCCTCCGCACAACCTTCTAAGCACGCCTGGTCATATCCTGCTTTCTCCCGGCCACGTTCTGTTTGGCTGGCTGTTCCATATCTATCCAAGCAGAGAGACTAGAATTTCCTTGAATTTCTATGAATCTATTTTGTGAGTCTGAGTTGTTTTTTCGCTGGCAGAATTCAAAAGCATGTTTATAAAAAGAGTCAAGCATACAAAATAATGATGTTTTAGCCGACTGGACTCCTACTCTGGAAACTAGAGGGGTCCCTTAACATTTCTGTGTTGTCATTTCATCATCAAAGAGCAGCAATGTAGTGATCACGTCGTGGTGTCTGACAAGATTTTAGCCAAGAGTTCTCCCCCAGCTCCCCATAAGCGATAGCTTCAAGGGAGGCTGTGCACAGGCAGAATTAGTGTGCAAAGAATATACTGATTTTTATCAGATTCTGAAAGGAAACTGTGAGCAAAAAAAAAAACGGTTTAAAAAAATAACAGCTGCTCTGGGATCTTAGGGTGACAGAAGAAAACATAAAAATTAGCTAACACTGAAAGAGTTTCAGATCTAGTTAGGGAGTCAAACTTAGTGCAGCCGATTCAGCGGGAGAACTATAAAAGGTAAATATAGCAAAGAGCTTCATTTCATGATGCAGTCTGCAGGAGTTCAGAGGAACGAGGAGATGAATGAGCAAGAAGCAGGGAAGGCTTCCTGGAAGAGGTGAGACTCAACCTCCCCGTGCTCTCTTCTCTCCAGGGTTTTATCCAGGCGTATTGGTGTTGGACTCCTCAAGCAGATGATCTTGTGTTTCTACTCTAAAATGTTAGCCATTCAGGTGATAAAGCAGAAATTGTGTAAAAGAGTATTTCTAACCTTCTTTACCAACAATTTCCACCATGTGCTTTTTAAAGCCTATTAGATACAACCTTGACAATACTGTTAAATAATGATCAGTAGATAGTGTTACCTAAATTTTCATTAAGGCTATCTTCCTCCACTTTCCTGTCAACTGACTTTTTTTTGAAGGATTTTTTTTTTTTTTAATTTTAATGAAGCTAGTTTCTGCCAGCCCTGCACTGTCTCTGGGTCAGAGTCTCCACCTAGCTGTCACCTTCTGGGAACAGCATGGGGACAGACTGATTTTACCATTGCCTGAACCAAAACAGTTTTCTAGAATGCAAATTTATGACAAGAGAATGTACGCCCAAGTACTTGAAGAATTCTAACCACTTTTGCCTTCTCTGAGCTACTTCTTCCTTCCATAGCAAGGAAGTGGCAGCGGCCAAAGCAGGAAAATATAACTTTATCTTCTTTAGATGGTGTCAGTACTTTGTCATCTTTATTTCATTTCCTGTTTCAAGGACTTAAGTACTTAGTTGACTTGACAGAAAATGCACTCATATATGTAATATTTGAAGTACTTCTTTGAAGTAAAGTGATTATGTTACAAAAACTAAAAATATAAACTTATTGGTGGATATTGCGTTATGGTTGGGAGCTTCAGACCTTACCTGTTTTTCTCTTAGCCAAAATGCTTCTCTTAAGTGTATGCTTTTGAGAGACTGCTGAATTTATGTCAATTACAACGAACAATTACCTTAATCTGCATTTAGAGATAAGCAGGAACTGAAATGGAATTCAAGTGGAGGAATTGAAATTCGAACTTCTCTTAACCAGCTTGTCCCATCAGCTACATTGTCCATGGAAATTGCTAGACATCTGTTTAGCATGTAATTTTTGTCCAGCTTACTGGTACAGAGAGAAAGTCATAGAATGCCCAAGAATGAGTAATTATTACGTAGTGCATGGTGACAATATGTTGAAAAACTTAGTAGGAAACAGGATCAGAGTGTAGAACTATTTCTACCTGTGAGGCGTACCTAGTGACCTGTTTACTATCTTACTCACTGAGCTATCTCTGTGCCCCTCCTTCCAGAGTCCTGCACCATGAAATCCCCTTGGGAACTTTAAAAAATACTAATGCCTTGGTCTCACAACCAGGGATTTTTATTTTAATAGTCTGGGGTAAAAGCCTGGGACTGGGCTTTAAAAAAAACTTCCAGGTGACTTTAATGGCCAGCCAGGTTGAGACCCACTGCTTTCGACTCTAAGATATCCCATCACTGTGATAATCGCTGGTCCAGCAGATAGTGAAATGGGAGGCTTTTGGGTGAAGCTAAAGCATATCTCCATTGCAATGTCTTCTTCTGGCAGTGATCTTTGTCTAATGGCACGCCTGGGTCCCATGCCTGAGTTATCTTTCTCTTTCATTCTTTCATTGCACATTTATTATGTGGCCGAGACTGTGCAATTTCAGATTGCTGACGACCCTCCCAGCTCCTGACAGCTCCTCAAGCCTTGCCTCTCCTTAAAATACACACAAGTTTTAAACAGTGTCAGGCTCCTTTCCAGCCCTGACATCTGCCCCTGCCCCACCGTCCTGCCTCGTCCTGGCAGTGATTCTACCCATATTTCCTGCCACACCTTGATTTTGAAAAACATTTTCATTTTAAGGGATAAATGAGGAACATTTTTGAATAAAGGATTTTGTATTGCCATGGCATAATTAGTACTAGCTCAGCATCAAATGGAGAAATCGGTGTCCCTGCACCAATTGTGGTAGTATATACAAGAATTTCTAGAAATTTGCAACCCCAAATGAAGGACTCAGTTGGCTTTCCTTTGCAATTGGAACCAAAGATGATCCTCTGCCTCCGATATTACTTTAGGAATAGGCTATATGTTCAAAATAAAAGAAATAAATCTATATGCCAGAATATGTGTGGATAGGTACTACAGTTGATTGGTGGTGAATCTAACTACCTGGCATCAAATACCATGCTCTTAGCTCCAGATATCTAGTTCACCAGTGTGAGCAATTGAGGCATTTGATGCTAACAAAAATTATTGAAAAATTAACTCATGAACCTAGACTAAAATATGTTTCATATTTTTAATGCAATCAGTGACATTCTATGATAAGCTTATGAATATTCCCACCACTTAAATGTTGACGAGAATGGTTTAAATATGTTTGGAAATGGTGATTAAAATGATTGTGATCCCTTTGTTCTTTTGAAGGTTATAGTTACATTTTCAACAAGCACCGTATACTCAAAATAGAAAAATCAAAAAGCAAAGTACAAAATAAGAATTGTGTATAATAATCCCTCCACCCAAGTAAGCCACTCTTAACATTTCAGAGCGGGTCCTTCATTCATAGATGATAGAGAGGTAGATAGATCCACATATAGAGACTTTATATAAACCAGGTTAATCATATACACAGACTTTAACACCCAGGCACTTTTTTAAAAAATTTTGTGTCAATTTTCTGACTTCAAAACGTCACCTAGAGCTCTTCTCCTGTTATTAAAATGTAAAGACTAGATAAACCTGGCCAGCTATACAAATGCTCCGAGGGCTAAGATAACATGCAAATCAACCTTACATATCAATGTGTGAAAACTGGACAGACCACAGTTCAAAAAAGGAAGTGCACTCCACCAAGCTAACTTGCACATTCACTGCCCAAGTTACAGCATCTTCGGGGTCGCCGTGGGCTGAGCACAGCCACTCTTTTCAGTGAAAATGGTAAGTAACCGATTTTCCGGCGCTCCCCGGTCTCCTGGCGATCAGCTCAGCTCGGCTCACCTGCGCGGAGCGGAGGGGGCAGGGGTGCCTTAAGGCCAGACCTCCCTTGGTTTGTCCCTTGTTGTTCCATTTGCTAGTAAAGCTGCTGAGTCTTCATTATGCCAATTGAGAGACTGCGGCTTCAGGAGTTCCCTTTTCTGATTCTGACCTTCAGAGCAGAGGAAGAGCTGTGCTTTAGAGAAAGAACAGTTGTGTTTTGGGTCTTGGCCCGTTAAGAGAGCTGGAGGCCAGAATGAGCAGTGTCGTTGGGCTTCCTATGATGAGTGTGTTGGGTCCCAGACGAGGGCCCAATCAATGAGCTGTGTCGGGCTATAATGCTGGTGGAGAGGGCCACTTTGACAACACAGTGGGTTTTACAAAAACAGTTCTTTGGTTTTTAAAAAATGCGTTTTCTTTTTTTAATGTTCTAATATTTAAAAAAATTTTTTATTTTAGTTTATTCAGTACAGTTTCTATCCTTTATTCCTATTCCAGCCCACCCACCCATTCCTCCCCTCCTCCCTCCCCTTTCCAACCCCCCTAGTTTTGTCCATGTGTCCTCTACATTTCGCTATTTTAATTAAGAGAAGCAAACAAAGCCCAAACAGTCCAAACCTTAGAGGCAGGTGGTGTTCCCAAAGTTAATGGAAAGTCATTATTCAGGGCACACTTAAAATTGTGGCTGCGTCCCCAGTGGTACCACGAAAACTAGCTTAACCTATAATGTAGCTGAACTACAGCATTATGCTGTGCTACAAAGTTTCCTATTATTTCTCTGTCAAAATTGGCTGTGTTCTTACACATGTGGTGTCCTTACTCCCCCACTTTCTACCCCACAGCCCCAGACACTGGACATGGGTTATGGCTTCTCTCATCAGGGAGAGACTTGCTTCTTCTACCAGCTCCCAGTGGGAAGATGGGGATTAGGACAATGACTCATGGGTTCTGGGCGGGGCAGGGCGGGGTGGAGGCTGGGACACACTACGGGCATTGAAATGGAGAGGGTTCAGGGGAAGCGTAGTCTGGCAGCTCCTGTGCCAGCGGGGGCAATAGTAGAAGTGAGAGAGTGTAATCTCACCACGGCGGAGGGGAGACGGAGAGATTGAGTCCAGGTTGCAGTCTCAGGGAAAGGAATGCGCAGCCACGAAGAAAAGAGCAGTGCAGGCCCCTCCCTGGCGCCGCACCTGGAAGAGGAAGGCAATCACCTATAAAGGTGGGGCTGATAAGTCCCTTTACTGTTTCCAAACTGGACATGTAGGTCCAGGATTCTTAGGAAACAGCTTGACCTTAATTACTGTGGAAACCAGTGGGAATGAAGCACAAGAGTACACGGGATGTCGTGAGGACAAGCCCGGGGGCTACTCGGATGGATGGGTGTCAGCCGTGCAGCAGCAAGGAGTACGAGGCCCAGCCTCCCCTCACGCCCTGGGCGACCTCGATCCAGTCTTTCCAGCTCTTTCTCAAACTGCTCAGTTAAGTACAGAGCCGGGTGTGCCCCCATGTTCTTTATAATAGTGCTTCCACATTGTAAAAGTGGAAAGCCAAGGGCAACAGGATTCTGACTCTCAGACCTCTGCTCCTTCAGAGACTGACTTACTCGGCAGCTTTAGATCAGCTCACTCTGCAGTCCTAAGTGGAAACAATAGAAAATCGTAGCTGTTCACAAAATCAGCATTTGAGGTACATTTCAATTTGCAGAATTTTTTGGAAAAAAAAAGTTTGGGTAGGAAAGCTATCCAATAATGCACAAAGTTTTGTATGTTCGTGCTTAATAAGGAAAAAATCTTTTATACATAAATCTTAGAAGGTTTTAAGAAAGAACCAAAACATGTGTTTGGGGTTTTTGTTAGTTTATTTGGCTCTTTCATTCACCTTTCAGTTCACATGTGAGTTACTGACCAAAGAAATGTGCTATCACTCATTCATCCACCAAGGTTTGGGGCTGGGGCTTGGCTAGGTGAGAATACAGGGTTAACCTCACAGGTGAGGTCCCAGCTTCCTGGGGCTTACGCTTCCTGCTGTGCGTCTCAAATGTCAGTGAGTACCTACGGCCCCTGCAGGGTCAGGGACGCAGCCTGATCATTCATAATTCTAATAAATTTCCCGATGCTACCAACACTGCAGGCACTTGGAGACCACTGTTTCCTGGAAGTGGACAGACCGAAAGCTAATGAAAGTAAATACCTTGTAGTGACCTCAGAGGAAGTAACCGAGGAGCTGAGATAGAGTACAGAGAAGAGACGTCCGCTGGGGAAGGGGTCTGGTCTCCGGTGAGGTGTAGACTAACGTAGTGGCTGTCAACTCTGGCCGCACATTCACAGCACTTCACCAGCTTATGAGTCACAGCCATTGTCAAGGCCAGGTACATTGAAACCTGGCCATGGCAGGGGTGGGGGCGGGCATGCAATGAGGGTTGAGAGTTGCTGCATCAGCGTGAGAATGATGGCCCCAGGGAGGCGGTGGCCAAGACCACGTCTAGCAGAGGAAATGTCAGGTGTGAGGGAAGGGAGGCAGAGGAGAGAGTGGATCTGCAGGGAGACCAGGACTAGAGGATGAGCAAGAGGAAAGCGGTAAGAGGTGCTTTCAAGAATTAGGCAGTGGCCACTCAATTGATGAGTCACGAATACCACAACAAGGAATTTGAGCTCATTTTGTTCTCCTGGCCGTGGCCAGGGTCTCCTAAGCGAAGGAGTGAGTGCCATTCCTGCCTGATCTACATTTCAAGAGCAGGGCTACCTCTGAAGTGACACGCATCCTCACCAGACAGCTGGCTTGTGGCTGGGGACTTAAATATTGACTTTTTCTCCCTCATCCTTCAAAACTGTGGCCCCAAACTTGAATGCAGCCACGTTAGAGAATAAATGTAGGGTTTCTGAGGACAATGATTTTGGGCACCTGCAAATAACTTGAGGGGTTGTAATGGAAACCCAGTGGCATGCTGGTGGCCCCAGGGAAATCAGAATATTTAATATCTGATCTAGAAGGACCCCTCGGAGAGCTGGGGTTCTGACCCACTTCTTTTCAGCCGAGCTATGATTCTTGTCCTGATCTTGTAAGCTGGAGGGGGTCACAGTCCTAAATGATATGTTAATAACCCCAGATAGAAATCCAGTCACCTCCACCTGGCTCACCCCCCCACCCCCACTCCCTGATCTATTCTTACCCTGCCCTACAGCAAAAGTGGCCATCCACCCACCTTTTGCAGCAAGAACTTGCCCAATGTGTTAAAATTTTCTTCTGTGCCATGACAAGTGGGTTTGAAGCCAAGGATGAGAGGGTGAATTCCAGGAGACCCCTTTCCTCTACACATTGATGCATGCAGAAGAAAATGAGGGCCACGTTCTAGAGCAGAACGGGGCACACAGCCAGCATGTAGCACCATTATTCTTGAAGGGGCTGGGCGTGGGGCCCCAGCTCTCAATTCAGCAACGTCAATACCACTTCCCTAATACTTCGAAGTACATTCCATCCGCCCTTTCTTCTCCTGTCCTTCTCCTTTTAAAATATTATGGTATAATAAATACAGGAAAATATTATGGTTACCTTATAAAACGAATAACATGCTCACATTTTCACCACCCAAATCTCACACGTGTTACCATTTTGCCACAATACTGCCATCTGCCATCTTTTCAAAACATAACAAAAGACAAAGCTGAAGCCTCTTTCCGTCCTTCCCGGGTCCACATTCCTCCCTCTAACAGCACAGGACCACTGGCTCTGGATGTGGCATCTCACTTTCCCAGCCATACTTTTATATTTTTATTTCATATGTCTATATCCATAAAGTGACCTATAGTGTTGTTTTACCCAGTTTTATTTTTATGATTTCTGCATTTGTTGTTTTTCACTGTATATTGGTATGTTTTCAAGATATTTCCATCTGGACACAAGCCGCTCTGGTTCAGTTTCTTGAATTGCTGTGTATTTATATTGCAATTTGTTCGCCTATTTGCCAATATTTAATTTGTTGTTGTTGTTTTCAATTTCGAACAGAACTAGAAGGAGTATTTTTTTTTACGTGGGGAATATAGGCATACACTCAAGTTTATTGAATGTTAGCAAATTGTTCTCCAAAGTCATTGTAACAATTCACCTCCCACCAGCCTCGTATGAGAGTTACCTCTTCTCTACAACATCCCTAAAACTTGGCATTGTCAAATTTATTGATGTAGTTTTGAAAATTCATTATACACTAAACTCTACTTCATTGTTGTTTTAAGTTTCCTGATTACTGGTGAGACAGAACGTCTCCATAGGTTTATTGGCCATTCAGGTGGCCCCTTCTGTACGTCCTTCCATGCGTTTTATTTACTCTTTTCTTACGGACCACTTTTTCATGTTGATTTGTAGGGAATCCTTATAGAATAGTTCTAAGCATTAATCCTGTGTAAGTTATATGTGTTGTGAACTTCACGTTCCCAATTTCTGGTTTCTTTTTTACTTTACTATCAGCATATCTTCTTGTAAAGAAGTTTTCCATCTTAACTGTGTCAAATTTTAGAGTGTGCCTTTTATAATTTCTGCTTTTGATGGCCTTTAAAAGAAGTTACTTTTGCTAACCTAAACATGAAAGATATTTTCCTACTCTTCCCTTTAAATGGTTTAAAGATTTGGTTTCCGTATTTAGGTCTTTAATTATTGGGGTTTTATTTGTGGTTGTGTTGTGAGGAAGGCCTGTAATATGTTCTTGTGTGGACAATGAGCTTAGTGTCATTTGGGTCACCCTGCTTTCTCACGCCTCCACCATCACGAGTCCATTTCCCGCATCTGTGTGGCTCTGCTTCTAGGGCTTCCACCTGTCGTGCTGGTCAGTGCATTTATAAAATTCCCATGTTTATCACTGCTTCTTCTATTTGATTCTACCGGTCTGGATTCATGTATCTTCTTACCCAAGTACATACGCTCTTACCAATTGTCTACAGTTATTTAGCATTTGTTATTATTCTCCCAAACACGACAGGGACTTAAATCCAATGTAATTACCCATTGAACACAATTCTCTGACCCCATTTCTAGTTCTTAAAGCTTCCACTTGTGCCCCGTGACTGATGTGGCTCAGCTGGTTGAGCATCATCCACAGAGTGAAAGGCCGCGGGTTTGATTCCCGGTCAGGGCACATGCCCGGGTTGTGAGCTCAGTCCCCAGTGAGGGGGCATATGAGAGGTGCCCAATCGATGTTTCTTTCTCACACTGATGTTTCTCTTCCCTCTTTCTCTCTTCCTTCCCCTTTCTCTCTAAAAATAAATAAATAATTTTTATAAATAAATAAGTAAACAAAACTTCCATTTGGAAGAGATGTATATTACTTTCACTCCCATTTAACTGCCCAAAATAAGTGCCACAGTCATGCTTCAGCTCTGCAGGACAGAGATGTAAAAGAATGCATGATCCTCCTGCAGGACAATGACCCACATGGCACGAATTTGGAAGAAGCTACATGTATATTGCTACAATGTATGTTGGTCTTTGTAAGGCTGAAAATCTCCTCATTTTAACCTCTCTCTTAAATGATTACTTGGCTCTATATAAACATTCTAAACTGACACTTTTCCTCAGCATTTTACAGGCTTACTCCAGTGGCTTCTGAGTCCTATTGTTGCTGATGTAAGTGTGCTATCAAGTCTAATTGCCATTTCCTATAGGTCAAACTCTGTCGTTTGTTTTAAGATGTTTATCTATGTTCTGCAGCTTTATTATGCTTCAAAGATGTGAGTTTATTTTCATTTATTCTATTGGATATTCAGAATATCATTTTAAAGCAGAGATCTACATCATTTCTGTAAAGAGCCAGTAGTAGATTGTGACAATTCAGTTCTACCATTGTAGCATGAACGCAAACACAATCATAACCATTAAAAATTTTGACTGTGTTCTGATAAAACTTTATTTATAAAAACAGGTGGCAAGCTGGGTTTTGTCTATGGCAGTAGTTGCCTAAAGAAAAAGGAGGAGAGGCAGCGCCCCTGCCAGGGAGATAAGCTTTGTCTCCTTAGTGGCTTATGGTCCCAAGGTCACTCACTCAGCCTTAGCCATGGGGAGAGGTTACAGCTTCTGAAACCAGAGAGGGCAGTTCCCAACACCTAATCTAAAACCTAATAACTTTCTGCGATTCTTTGAAGTTCTCAGCTATTATTTCTTCAAAAACTATTACTCTACCATTTCCTCTTTCCTAGTTATTTTATCTAGAGTTTCCACTAGATAAGAGTTAGACAATGTCAGCCCATCCTCCATGATTTTAATTGCTTTGCTTAATTATTTATCTCTATGACTCTTTAATTATAAATCAGTTTATCAACTTTATCTTCCAATTTACTAAGTTTTTCTTCATCTGTATTTGCAGTGACCAATTGTCTATTTGCTGAGCACTTTTCCAGTTTTAACACTAATGTCCCGTATCCTGGAGACCTTCCCGTCCCAGACAGATCAGGAGAGTTGTTCACCCTATCTGTGTCCAATCCAGATTCTGTTCTATACAGAGGTTTCTGTTTCACTAATTAAGTCTTTATTTCCAATTTTTAAATATATTTTATTGATTATGCTATTACAGTTGTCCCTTTTTTTTCCCCTTTTTTCCCCTCTGCCCTGTACCCCACCCGATATCATTCCCCCACCTTAGTTCATGTCCATGGGTCATGCATAAAAGTTGTTTGGCTTCTCCATTTCCCATACTATTCTTAACCTCCCTCTGTCTATTTTGTACCTACCATTTATGCTTCTTATTCCATGTGCCTTTCCCCCATTTTCCCTCTTCCCCATCCCCACTGATAATCATCCATGTGATCTCCATTTCTGTAATTCTGTTCCTGTTCTAGTTGTTCACTTAGTTCATTTTTTGGTTTCTTTTTAGGTTCAGTTGTTGATAGTTACAAATTTGTTGTCATTTTACTATTCATATTTTGGATCCTTTTCTTATATAAGTCCCTTTAACATTTCATATAATAAGGGCTTGGTGATAACGAACTCCTTTAACTTGACCTTATCTGGGAAGCACTTTTTCTGCCCTTCCATCCTAAATGATAGCTTTGCTGGATAGAGTCATCTTGGATGTAGGTCCTTGCCTTTCATGACTTCAAATACTTTCCAGCTCCTTCTTGCCTGAAAGGTTTCTTTTGAGAAATCAGCTGATCGTCCAATGGGAACTCCTTTGTAGGTAACTATCTCCTTTTCTCTTGCTGCTTTTAAGATTCTCTCCTTATCTTTCATCTTGGGTGATTTAATTATGATGTGCCTTGGTGTATGCTTCCTTGGGTCCAACTTTTTTGGGACTCTCTGAGCTTCCTGGTCTTTCTGGAAGGCTATTTTCTTTGTCAGATTCAGGAAATTCACCTTTATTATGTTTTCAAATAAGTTTTTAATTTCTTGCTCTTCCTCTTCTCCTTTTGGCACCCCTATGATTCAGATATTGGAATGTTTAAAGTTGTTCTGGAGGTTCCTAAGCTTCTCCTCATTTTTTTTGAATTCTTCTTTCTTCATTCTGCTCCAGCTGACTGTTTATCTCTTCCTTCTGCTCCAAATCATTGATTTGAGTTGTGGTTTCCTTCCCATCACTATTGGTTCCCTGTGCATTTTTCTTCATTTCACTTTCCATAGCCTTAACTTTTTCCTCTATTTTGCAATCATACTCAACCATTTTTGTGCACATCTTGGTTACCAATGTTTTGAACTGTGCATCTGATAGGTTGGGTATCTCTTCATTGCTTAGTTGTATTTTTTCTGGAGCTTTGATCTGTTCTCTCACTTGGGCCATATTTTTTTCTCTTGGCGCTAGCAGCAGAGCCTTAGGTATTTGCCAAATATGCTGTGGCTCTGTATGGGCGGCGGTGGGGGGCGGGGGGCAGGGAGTCCAAGAGGGAACAATGGCGCTTGTTCAGCTCTCCACTGGCTTTCAGTCACCTCCTCTACCCACAAGCAAATTGGTCCCTTTTGGTGCTGATTCCCGCGTAGGTGTTTTTGTGTACATTCTAGGACCCTGTGGATCTCTCCAACAAACTCTCCTGTGAGGTTGGGAGTTTCTCCTACCGCTGCAATCCTCACAGGTTTTTTCAATCAGAGGTTTTGAGGCTTTCTTTTCCTGCAATGGAACCATGGGTTGCAAGGTCTGTCTCACTCCCCAGTTGTTCCTCTGGGATTATCTGCACGCACATATGGGACCACCTCCACCAGTCGCCGCCTCACCTGCCCACCTTGATGAGAGTCCTCTTGGCCTGACTTCCCATCTTCACCCCTTCTACAGGTCTGGATGAATGTTTCTCTTTAACTCCTTGGTTGTCTGACTTCCATACAGTTCAATTTTCTGGCAGTTCTGGTTATTTTTTGTTTTTAAATTTGTTGTTGTCCGTCTTTTGGTTGTGTGAGAAGGCAAAGTGTATCTACCTATGCCTCCATCTTGGCCAAAGTTTGTATTTCCAATTTTTTAATTGATTGTTTTTCATAACCATCTGTTCTTGTCTAGTGTCTGACTATTTTTGTTTCAAATATTATTATACTCTTGTATAGATATTATTCACTTATTTGTTTCTTGATGAATCCTGAATTTTGAAGTCATTTTCAGATTACTCTCTTAGTTTAATTAAGTTTAATTTACCTCTAAGATAGGTAAGCCTATCTTATAACTGTTGATTTTGTTCAGTTTTTATTTCTTATGAACAGTTTTCTCATATTTTGAAATTTTGTGTTGCAGAAACATTTTTAGAAAGTTTGCTTGGTTGGATGGTTAGTCAGCTGCTTTTCCCTTTCCACCTCTCCCCTCTACACCTTCTTTAATGTTGAGCTAACCTTAACTAATTCTCCCTGAGGACTCCAGCCTTGAACCATGTGTATATTGACAGCTGCATGCTCCAGGCCCACACTAATGTTGCACTTAGCATAATTATTACTAAGCAAATTGGCATCTTGGTCCAGGTTCCGGCTCTGGGGCTGTATCTAACCCAGGGTTTCTCAACCTCATCACGTTTATGCATTGTAGGATGTCTAGCAGCATCTCTGGTCCCTACCCACTAGATGTCAATAGCACCCCCACACACCCCCTCATTGTGAACACAAAGTATTTCTAGATATTACAAAATGTTCTCCCCACACCCCCACCCATGCTCTATTAAAATCATCCTCAGTTGAGAAATGCTTGTCTAACCCAACTTTCAATGGCCAATCATTTGGCCTCCTTTCATGGTACTAAGGATGATGGGAAAAGGATATCTGTTTCTGCCGTTGGTTTCCACGAGCGACCCTAGCTCAGGTTCTCAGGTCACCCTATAGGAGCCGAGTAAACCGTGCTTCCATATCCTGAGCCACAGCCCGCCTTCCCAGTCCTCCAGTGTCACTCACTGCTTTGCCTTGCTGTTCTGTTTCTGAGCTGGAATGGTTTACCTTCTTTTTGAGTGTGTGCATCTTTAAATATTTTAATTTTACAGTCCATCTATCCTTGACATGTGGTCAGTGAGAGAACTAGAAAGCTTTAATTTACTGACCAGAGTTGATTCCTTTATCGCTTTTCCCTCACTTCCCTTTAGCTTCACATCTTTCCTTTTTCTTTTGTCCCTTTATCCTGCAGCAGGGACACTGGATAAATCAACAAAGTAGAGGACATGTGTCAGCATCAGGGATGATGAGATACTGGGAGAATTGTCCAGTTCCTTCCAGGTCTCCATCACACCCTTGTCCCTATCCCAATCTATTAGGACTATAAATCTCAAAGCATACTCCCTAAACCAGCAGCATCAACATTAAAGTTCTGGGAACTTTATATAGAAATTCTTGGACTCCACCCAAGACTGAAGAACAAGTTCTGGGAGTGAGACACAGCCACTTGGGTGTATGACCAAGCCCTCCAGGTGACTCTGATGCAGGTGAAAGGTCGAGTCCCCTGTGTTAAGACTCAGCTAAAGAGGTTTGGATCAGTGGTTCTCAACCTGGCTGCACACTGGAACCGCCCGCCACCCCCACAGATTCCAATTCAGCTGGCTGGGTGGGGCTCAGGTGCTTTTTCCTTTTAGGTTCCCCTAGTGATTCAAGCACCCAGTCAAAGTTTAATTTAGTTATTAATTTACTGTGTAGCCCATGCGGACAATCACTGTGCCAACTCTCTTACCCAGTGTTTCTGGAATTCTAAGTGGCAATTGGTCAACTTTAAGTGCACAAAGTTTGAAGTGAATTCAGAGTTGGACTTCCCTGGTTGCAATCACTGGGTTGCCCATTACCAGATCTTTGACTCTGAACAATTTGCCCTGTCTGTACCTCGGTTTCTCTGTGTGTAAGAAGAGATGAATAATTATGCCTGCTGACTAAGGGTACTATAAGGATTACAGGGGTTTATATATGAATGTCCTTAGAAAATACCTGTAACAGCAAAAGTTGTACAGAATTTTTCTAACCTATTTATGTTGTAACTAAACCACACAAAGGATCTGCAAAACAAACTTAAGTCAAAATAAGTATTTTGAGAATGGGAACTTTAAAAGGTGTTTAAAGAACGGTTCTCTTTTTTTCCTATTGGGACCTTTTGCTTCATAAAACTCATTTTTTCCCCAAAAATGCTATATGGTCTTTACAAATTATTGACTCAATAAAAATTACCTTTTCTCATTAAAAATTTCAGGATTTTACTACATGCCTTTTAAAATTAGCTAGCAGAGTTATAAAACCAGAGCTCAGAAGCACTATTCTATAGTCAGATTTTAGCTACAGACCCTGATAAGCCAACAATAAATTCAACCCTTATGTGAATTCTGGCAGGGATTAAAAGCAGTGGACTTGAAATAAACATCTGCTGAATTCAATCTATGAAAGACATTTAGTTGAAAGAATTCATATGAAATCTAGTAAAAACACTTTAACAGATAGACATTTGGGAGGTTTAACTTACATGAATACATTTTAATTTGTCAGTGTGTGGACATTGTCCAAAAAAAACTACTTGCAATTTTGTTTATTAGAACTTTGAAAGAAAAGTAGTTGAGTTTACTTTATCACAAGTGGACATTCACCCGAAAGAAACTAATTTTATCACATGTAGCCACAACTGCATGAGACAGCACTTCAGGGCTGGGTGGAATTTTTTTGATAGCAGAACAGAGCTACCCCAACACAATAGGGCAGAGACACACACTGTTTAAATTAGTCATCTGAGGAGGGGTGGGGAGTTTCCAAGCTTTCTGTTGTTAATTATCAAGCAAACAAAGAGCGTAAGGGTGGAATTATGGTAACTTCTGATTTCTAAGAAAGGTCTACCTGTAGTTACTGAACACCCATAGCATAGATGCTTTCAATTTCCAGTCGATGTAAAAGTTAGACAGCCTGAGCAAGTACTGATTGAATTTGATAAGCAGGGCAAGGAAGGTAGGAGGAAGTTCCAGAAAGTAGCCAGAATAACCATGTTTTGATGGCTAATTAGGCATGAAAATCCAGATACAGTTTTGATACATCTTGACTCTTCCACATCCGCATTTACCTCACTGTTCTTCCCTTCCACGTGGTAAATCCTTGTATTTAATTTGCAACACACACACACACACACACTCAGGTCTGCTGGCACACTCCTGAGAAACGAAGCTGCACCTGCCTACTTTTTGATCCATAAGAAAACTGCTTTCTCCTGTCTTTGACTTCATTACAAAAGGTATTCAGTCCTGGGGTGGGAAAGGGGTGGGGAATATTTCTTCTTCGACAAGTAGTTTATAAAAACTAGAACCATTCCACATTGTTGCCTTTGCAATATCTGTGCTACCGTTTCCCTTGTTAAGGTCTGCACTTAACTGAATGGCTTAGAAGTATAGCTATCCATAGTTGTTCTTTCTTAAAGATTCTACTTAACAGTGTGCTCTTTTAGTTATCCTAATAAATTTGTAGCTTTCAGTGTCCTAGACCCACAGGGGAGTCCAAAGGAGAGACAATGGTTATTTATAATGCAGGGCTCCTGGGACCACTGGCCGAGGCTGGAAGCAGGGTCCCAACTTCCAATTCTGTTTTCTCAGGCTCTCTGAGCAGCCCTGCTTCCCCTGCACCCTTCCCACACGGAGGCCCGGTCAGCCCCATTATGACATCCACCTCATTATCTCATTGGCAACTCCCCATCAGACAGCTTCCCTTTCTGGCTTTTACTGTTCTGAGTTGAATACATTGCGCAGTTCTGGATATGTAGAAGGAGTCAGGGTAAGGAGTCAGGGTAAACTTTATCTTCTAGGTAGGCATCTGATATGGGACATGTTTGGATTGGAAACAACACCTAAATTGGGGAGGGGGACCAAATTTCAATGCATAACACCCTGCTGGAGGTTCTGGACTTGTCTTGATCGTGTTCGAGAAAATATTGGGGAATGGTGAAAACTTACTATAAAATAGGGTATAGATGTCTGAAAATTACTTTGAAATTCATCAAAGAACAAAGGTGAATGGATTAATCAATAGACGTGATAAAGCAAAAGAAGAGCAAAATGCAAACAATTATTGACTCTAAATGGAGGTATTCAGTGTTAGCTTTCAACTTTGATTTCAGCTTGTGAATGATATATGTGCAATTTTTCATAATAAAAACTTGGGAGTTTAAATGTCATGTACTGGGTAAATGGAGCTGATGATTTTAGTTTAATACTCCATTTTCTATATTCTTTCTTAAGTATATTTTATTGATTATGCTATTACAGCTGTCCCATTTTTTTCTCCCCTTTATCCCCCTCTGTCCTGAACCCTTCCTCCTCTAGCATCCCCCACCATAGTTCATGTCCATGGGCTGTACATATATGTTCTTTGGCTTCTCCATTTCTCATACTATTTTTAACCTCCCCCTGTCAATTTTGTACCTACCATTTATGCTTTTTATTCTCTGTGCCTTTTCCCCCATCCCCCCACTTCCCTGTTGATAACCCTCCATGTGATCTCCATTTCTGTGATTCTGTTCCTGTTCTAGTTATTTGCTTAGTTTGTTTTTGTTTTTGTTTTCTTTTAGGTTCAGTTGTTGATAGTTGTGAGTTTGTTGTCATTTTACTGTTTATAGTTTTGATCTTCTTTTTCTATATTCTTAACCAGTACATTTATTTATACAGCCTCTGTTTATTCACTAAGGAGATATCTACAAAAAAAAATTTCCCCTAAAAATGCAAATAGATATATTGTTTTGTTTTCTTCTTGTAAAAATGAGATACGTGATGATAATAAATTTTTCTCAAAGCATAAAGGGAAATGTAGAGAAAGTAAAAACCTTACCATCTAAACAAAACCTCAATTAACATTTTTAAAAATTATAATTGACATGCAACATTATTAGTTTCAGGTGTATAACATAGTGATTCAACACGTATACACCTTATGAAGTGATCACCACACTAAGTCTAATAACCATCCATCATTGTACATAGTTATTACACTATTACTGATGCTACTCCTTATGTTGTGCATTACATCCCGTGACTTATTTTGTAACTGGAAATATGTGAATATTTTCCTAGACATATTACCAGACAAAAGATAAGACCTTCCATATGTGCTTCTTGTAGCTGTATTTGTGCTACTTCTTCTCTACTCTCAGCTCAGCCAAATGAGCTCTGGCAGTTCTTTAATACGTGGCTCCAGCTCTCTTCCTTCTAGAAAGCTTCCCCTTTCCACTCTCATCCACTTTAATCCCTCTTGATCTGGCATGTCCTGCCTTCAGCGTCTCTTGCCAATGCCTTGAAATTCTCATCAAGCCTCTTTATCAAATGCATTCTTTCCCCAATTATTTTGCTATCTTGCATATTTCAAGCAGTCGATATATATTTGCTGTGGACTTATAATTTAACAAAAGCCCGATCTAATTAAGGCAAAACCATCCTTCTAACTTAATATACAGTTTAAAGCAAAATTCTCACTCTAGATAGAAATGAGGATATGTATGCCAATTCATTTCTGTTAACTTGTAGGAAACACAGAGATTATAATAATAGTAACACAGAGAATTCTGTTTTTGTTTGTTTGTTTGTTTGTTTTTAGAGAGGGGAAGGAAAGGAGAAAGAGGGAGAGAAACATCAATGTGTGGTTGCCTCTCCCATGCCCCCTGCTGGAGACCTGGCCCATAGCCCAAGCATGTGCCCTAGACTGGGAATAGAACCAGTGACCCTTTAGTTTGAGGGCTGGCACTCAATCCACTGAGCTACACCAGCCAGGACACACAGAATTCTTATTTCACAAAATATAAACTAACTTCAGCTCATACAGTTTTCACTTGGATTTTGTCGGTGCATTTCCCAAGGATTCAGAATAAGGGACCAGCATACTTTCTAAAGGGAAGGGAATGTTCTGGGCTTCCAAATGGATATTGGCAGAGTTTATGGACATTTGTAGTTCATGGAAATAAGACCATATTCGGGTTCTTCAAAAAGTGAAAAGAAGTATTCTTATTCGTATTTGAGAGGTATCTTTATACCGTACATCTACTTCAAGGAGTTTCCATGAGTCACTTTCATGCATTGTAAATTTTATAAAGGGTTTCCTGATTTTACAGAAATATCCTAGTTATTTCCACTACAAGCGCCTTTCAGGGAATTTCAGAGAACGGATTACCAGACTAGATGATCTGAGCAATGAAAAGTGTACTTTTCTTTGGGAACAGGAACCTGATTGTTCCTGTCTTCATCCTTCTGCATAGCCCTGTCCTGAGCTGTGTCAAAGTTCAAATCACTTTTCAAACTTTGTGTTTGAGAAAATAAAAAATACAGTGACAATAACTAACATTTAACTGAATGCTTTCTCTATGCTAGACACTGTGTTTTTTAAATATCAACCCGTTAAATTCTCATAGCAACCCTGAGTGATGTACTATGTTTACTCCGTTTTGTGAATCTGGAACCTGAAGGAGGTTAAGTAACTAATTGGCAACCAACGAGGAAGTGGTCGAACTAAGATCCAAACCCAGGCTGGCTCCAGGGCCTCCATCTGAACCAGTGCACTCACTGAGTCTCCCTCCGGGGTACAAAGAAATGGCGCTAAGGTAGTCCAGAGGTAGGGCACGGTTGGAACCTGCTGCTTCATAAATTTAGGATTGAGTCCACCTAGATCTCTCTTTACCTGAATCCATCCTCTCTGTTGTAATTCCTTTAAAAATCAGCACCTTTCTGGACAGATACTGTAGTCCATACTCTGCCAATTTTCCTTCTTAAAATACTATCTGTTTAGATATCCTCTTTTCCCATTTTTTGTTACTTTTAGATTATCATATGGTATGACTCTCTCTTGAGCCATTTTGTTTTTGTATCATGATTATGCCTTTTTAAGTATAGTTTTGTAATTTATTCTAATATCCCAAAGGGCTGATCTTTTCTCCAACATTGTGTCTCTTTTCACAATATTCATTGATGTCCTCCCCCAAGTATATTTCTAAGTGAAGTTTATGATTTTATTAAGTTCCTAAAAAATGCCGGTTGTGGATCCAATTGTAATTCTCTTAGTATCAAAAACAAGGGCTAGTATCTTGTAACTGGCTTTCCATGTTAGTATTGCTCTGCAGCGGTTAAATTGACTCCTCACACTTTGCACTTGGGAGGTTTTGCACCTACGCAAGTAGCCGTGTGCATTCTCAGGGTGCGTACAGGTCGAGGCAGAGTCAGGCCAAGGAGCAGGAAACAGATCAGAGAGAGAATCAAGTCACTTCACGGCGAAACTGTAGTGTCAGTTAAAATTGCGTTCCAGTCCCCCTTAGCGAGCCAATTAGTCACATCAGAGGAAGGGACTCCTTTATTTTTGCTGTTGATTATTGTGATGTTATTGTCATTCAGTTTCATTCCCCCTTGATGTGGTTTAAAGAAGCAAATTAATGGAAAATATTCAGACACGTGTGTTAGGCAGCTTTCCATGCGTTCATTAAGCAATTCCTTCCGCAACAAATACTAATTCTGTCAAGACGTACTCTTGAAAACCATGAGCATGATTTTGCTACTTTTTCCACATTTTCGGCCAAAATTTTAAACAACAGATCACCCAAAGTTTGAATGAGATGTATTCATCCACGAGGCATGTAAAGTGTTTTCCCAATACAAACGTCTTCAAAGGTGGTCATAAATCACTGGGGACTCCACCATGGCAGGGAGGACTGATCCGTTGACCATTAGATGGTGAAACAGAACACTCCCAAATCACATGATTCTATCTGAAAGCTGCTTCTACTCAGTTTCTTCATTGAGGTGGCTTCAGGATGGGACCTTTATGTGTGTCGAGTGGTTATTACATATTAAAATTCTGGGGTCCAGTGTCCTAAGAAGTCTACTGCTTTTGCTTACACATACCCTAAAATCAGCACTCCCCATCATTTTAAGAAGTTGTTTAACCACTTTCCAACACTCACAGCACGAAGCTCACTCGAGAAATGTGCACAGAGCTCACCTCAGGGTGACAGGACAAGATCTTACCCGCCTTTCCACCCCGAAATGGAGTGATTGCTGGACCAGGTCATTTATAAGGTGAAAAGCACAGGACCCCAATCATCTCCCTACTCTTAAGTAATCCTACCATTTAATGCTAGAAGAAAAGTCAAGGACGTACAAAATGTATCACCCCATTTAACATCATTTTTTAAAGAGATTCCAGGCAATTTTTTTAGTTTTATATTGTTTTATAAAATCTATTCTGAGTAACATTCTACAAATGCCTTCCAATCACCAAACTTAAGGGAATCTTTTTAGTCTTCTCAATAGCATTTTGAAAGGCATCTCTTGTTCTCTGTGATACCATTCTTCCCTGGTTCTCCGTCCTTTAACCCTGCGCCATCCACTTTGGTAATATTCAAAGAACTCACGTCTGCATCCCTCTCTCTCCGGCTCCAGCCTCAGTATCTGCTGTCACTCTCTATGGCTTTAGCGACTAATCCTCTGCTGATGACTCACACATATGACACCTCAAATGCCACTGGACCCAAACCGAAATCACCAAACCCAAATCTCCAAACCAAAATCACCAAATCCAAATCTCCTACTCCTATATTCTCTAACTCAGGCCTTGGCCTTCTATGTCATTTAATATTTCTCTATTGTCACCAGGGCCCTGCAACCTGATTTAAAAGCACATATACATTCCCTTTTCTCCAAGCATACTCAATCAGTAACATTCAGAACTCAGACCCTTGTCTGCTCTGACTGGACTATTTCAGTCTTACATTTCACACTTCTTAAACCCATCCTCACTCTGCTACTAGAAGAGTCTTTTTAAAGCTTATGTCTACTTATGCAACTTTCTGGCTTCAAAGCCTTTTCACGTGGCTCCTAATGACCTAGAGCAGGGGTCAGCAAACTACTGCAGTCTGCCGGCCAAACCCATCCCTTTACCACTTCCTACAAGGAGAATGTTATGGGAGCAGCACCTCCCCCATTTGCTTATGTGTTGTCTATGGTTGACCTCGAGCTACTACAGCAGAGCCGCGCCATCTTGGCAAAGACCATGTGGTCCCAAGAGCCCAAATACTGGCAACCTGGCCCTCTACAGAAGTTAGCTGATGAGCAGCCTAGTGGGTAAAGTGTGATGTCCATGGTAGGGCAGGTAAGGCCTCCGTCCTCTGGCTGCTCTTTCAAGAGTTAAAGTATCCTCGTAACCCTTCCCCTTCATCCCATTGTATGTGGACTTCTCTTTGGGAAAAATAACTGATTACAATCCCCTCAGCCACCTGATTTTGGTCACACAGCTTAAACTTCGCTTTCATAACAGCATCTTTGGGCTCAGAGTCCAAAACACCACATTCCTCTCAAAGTAGTAATGCAGAATCTATGACTGTCATGGCAACCTACTCATTGGACCTCTGTGAAACTGGTTCGCCCTGCCTTGTTTGAGAACACACTGTTTCCTCGTGGCTTGTGCAAACCCTTTGCTGTGAGCCCCGGCAGTTCTCAATATTATCTACTCTAAGGACAGTAGGGAACTCTGCGGTTTGAGTTTTCCACAGGCATGGCCCAGGTTGTTAAATGGCGCATGTGGCACTGACGACAAACCACAGTCCTCAAAAGGAGGAGCCAACAAATGTCAATCAGTTCTAAGAAGGTTGGAGAATTTGATCGATAAGTGATTTCAAAGTCAGCCAAGAATCCAAAACTGTTCGTGTTTACAGGGTTCCAAGTATCAAAGCAAAACTTCATGCCCTTCATTTTTGGCGTTCCTACTTAAATATTGGCGAGTTTTAGTCGTGTTGCTGTTGTTGTGGTTGTTGTCTCTGTGGAATTGAGAGCTCTTTAAAATAGATTACTTCAAAATGCTTTTACACTCTCTCAAAACTGACATGTTTTTAAATGACGGAGGTTTCAAATCACGTGCTTATAACCCATCGCGAGTGGTTTTTAAGCTCTCGTATCCTGCTTACACTAATATCGTAGCTGCATGTGATCAGAGAATGTAGTAGTCTGTGTTGCCCGTGCACACTCCTGGGGGTCACCGGTCTCATGGATGCACACGCTGGTTAAGACCCGTCTCCAGAGCCAGACAATTCAGTTCTACCCCTTGCTACCTGCTTCACGCTCAGAGGTCCAGTTTCCCCCTCTGTAAAACAGGGGCAATTGTGGTCTCTGCCTCACAGGTAGCGGATGACCCATTATTGCAGGAAAGCTTTTGGCACCATGCCTACCACAGACTAGAAGCTCAGGGATGTTTACTATGTTATTTGTTATTTAAAATGCTTTGATCTTCCATGCAAATGCTTTCAAAGCCTTAGTTTAAAATTAGAAGGATTTGAATCCCTTCAAAGTAGTGTGAGGGGCTCTAAACTCTCACTGAAAGAGGAAAAACTCAATAACCTACTTTTTAATAATTCTTAGAAACATCTGGATTTCTTCGGGGATGTGGTGGAAGGAAAAAATCAAATAGCATCAGTGTGAATCGGAGGCTTTGAGGCTGTGAAAGTCATTATTGGTGGAGAATGTTTTCACCTGACTCCTGACCCACCTAGAGAAGGTCAGAAGCAGGGATTCCCTTAAGTAGGAATAATTTTCCTTTTGTTACACCTCAGCAACCAATAAAGGCTGATTTGACTCTGTCTAAGCTGCTGGACCCAATTCCCAAAATCTCAGAGGAGGAAAAACAGACTCTCTGAAAAGATAAAGTATGCCCAGAACTCACAAAAGAAAACTTGGCAATAAATTAAACTTTCAAACATTTATAAGAACAAATTTTTCTAAAAGCACACTCTGGTGCTGGCATATACCAGATGCTCAACAACTGTTTGGTGAATAAAGTTTGCTAAAACCAGCTATGGGTATGTATACTTCCCTATGTAGTATATTTTAAATGGTGACGTATCATAGTTGACATATAAGGACAGTGTCTATAAATATACCTCTAGGGTACAAAATGTCCCCTAATATAAATGGTATTTTATAAAAGTTATATTTTAGTTCCTTTATTTGGAGAGATTTTGCTTTTAAATCATAGTTCTTGCCATTTAATGCATTACCCTACAGACTCTAACTTAGTTTATTAAATTGTGCCAAAACTGTGAATTTTTATCCTTTTTTAAATCTAACTAACAATCTTGGAACAAGACCTTAAGGCAAATAGAATATTGGATGCCATTTATAAATGTAAACTGAAGATTTTTTATGTGTCAAAATTACGTGGAGATAAATTTTTCATACATACCCTTTGTATTGATGGAAACTATGATCGGTTGTGCCAAGTCAAATAAAGACATATGAAATAGAAAATCTCTTAAATATTTCAAAAGTTAGCATCTGAGAACTATAATCCATTAGGTAAGAAAGTGGCCATGTTTGAAAGTCACACTTTTGAAGAGCATTTGAGCTTTGAGCTCTTATTTTGCGTGTGCGCGCTGTCCAGTGTTCACCTGGTTCTGTCAGGTGGGCAGTATCGTCGCCCTTACTCCCACGTTCAGGTGAGGAGAGTGGGGCGCAGGGAAGGAGCTGCCGGAGTTCTCCCAGGCTGGCTCCAAGGGCCAGGCTCCATCCTCTGCTCTTCTGCCTCTGATGGGAGGGGCCGTCTCCGCTCTGTTCCCTGCCACGCCTTCCTCACTCGACTCCGTAACGTGAGCTTTCCTTCGTTTCAGTTCATAGGAATCCGCAGCACCGTTTTCACAGCAGAATGGACTTCGTCGGTCTAGATGTGCCCCCTGCCATTTCACCTGTTCCCGGGGACCCTGAACTTCTCCTTCCCCACTCCCAAAGTCATGTTTTACTCTCAGAACTATTGCCTGTGTGCCATAAAAAAGGAACTGTGTGGAAAAACGGTGTGGACAGTATAACTTAGGGTGCTTGTGAAAGGAAACGGTATTTTATTTCCCCTAGGAAGGAATTGTGCAATAGCATCTCAGAGGGCTTAACATTTTGTCATGTAAAGATTAACTAATCACACCAACTTATCATGATGATGAAAATGGGATTGGCAGGCAAGAGCTCCAAGCTGAGCTGTAATCATACAATGTTGTTCCTTATATAATATTTACCCGCACATCTGCGTGTTATCATACAAGAGAAAACAGAGTCCTTAACCTTGGCCTCTAACAATCTACAGAGGCACGCTTTAGCGGACAAAGTGATGAGCCCATAGTACAACTCTGAGGTTGGGGCCCCTCTTTGCCGCGAGTCCTTTCCGCTTTGCCTCTAAGCTTCCCTTCCTAAGTTGGGGTTTTCCCATTTTTACCCCCCGGGCCATCTGTTCCCCACAAAGAGAAGTGCAGTGTTTTACTTTTTTACTCTAGATGAAGCATGAACAAAATGAAACAGAAGAAAACATTTTTTTCCCTTTCTTCTCTTGGCACAACAGTGCTTTTCTGTGAAATTTCTAGAAAAAAAGAAGTAGAACTAAACAAAACACCCCCCTCCAAGTCTCATGAGGTGGTGTCTCCGAAGATGGATGCTGTAGTCGCTAACACCTCTGCTTGCCAAGCCGAATAGAAGCCTGTCTCTCTTCTCCCTCCGACATCCCGGTCCAGAACGCCTCTTCTCGTAGGTGTCCCTCAGTGCAACTCCACTCTCTGTCCTCTCACTTCTAAGGGGCTGTCAGGCTCCTGTGAGATCACAGGGAATTCTCAGCGAGAACCCCTCTGACCAGCCGTCACCTTATCCCTGCTTCTCTCTCGGAGAAGTTTAGTCAGTTCTGCCCTCTGTCCCCTCCACATCAGTCTCCCAAAGATGCACGCCCATCCACACAGACACTGGCAAATATTTATTTACTACATACTTAATGCAGAGACATGGGAGTATGGCTATGTACTTCATTTTCAGTTGGGGAAATATCATTGTACAGATTAGAGGAAACAATGCCCGCACCTCACTTATATACACACATATACTTATTTTATTTATCTTTTTTTCAAGTTGCAAACTGTTTATTTTTTTAAGATTTTATTTATTTATCTTTAGAGAGAAGGGAAGGGAGGGAGAAAGAGAGGGAGAGAAACATCAATGGGTGGTTGCCTCTCACATGCCCCCAACTGGGGACCTGGCCCACAACCCAGGCATGTGCCCTGACTGGGAATCGAACTGACGACCCTTTGGTTCGCAGCCCAGTGCTCAATCCAGTGAGCCACACCAGCCAGGGCGCAAACTGTTCATTTTTAATTGTTATATATTTTGTGATTTATTTATTTTATTCTTTTACTGTTGTTCAAGTACAGTTTTCTGCCTTTTCCCCCCACCGCTCCCCACCACCCCATTCCTCCCCACCTCCCTCCCCCATTTCCACCCCCCTTGTTGTTGTTCATGTGTCCTTTGTAATTATTCCTGTAAACCCTTCACCCTTTCCCCCCGTTATCCCCTCCCCTCTCCCCTCTGGTCACTGTCAGCCTGTGCACAATTTCGATGTCTTTGGCTATACTTTGCCTGCTTGTTCGTTTTGTTGATTAGGTTCCTGTTAATGGTGAGATCATATGGTATTTGTCTTTCATTACCTGGCTTATTCCATTTAGCACAATGCTCTCCAGTTCCATTCATGCTGTCGCAAAGGGAAAGAGCTCCTTCTTTCTGCTGAATAGTATTCCATTGTGTAGATTTAGCATAATTTTTTGATCCATTCATTTACTGATGGGCACCTAGGCTGCTTCCAGCACTTGGCTATTGTAAATTGTGCTGCTATGAGCATTGGGGTGCATAGGTTCTTTTGGATTGGTGTTTCAGGGTTCTTAGGATATAATCCTAGCAGTGGAATTGCTGGGTCAAAAGGCATTTCCATTTTTAGTTTTCTGGGGAAATTCCATACTGTTTTCCATAGTGGTTGTACCGTCTGCAATCCCACCAACAGTGCACTAGGGTTCCCTTTTCTCCACAACCTCTCCAACACTTGTTGTTTGTTGCTTTGCTTACAATGGTCATTCTGACCAGTATGAAGTGGTATCTCGTGGTTTTAATTTGCATCTCTCTGATGGCTAGCGATACTGGGCATCCTTTCATATGTCTCTGGACCCTCTGCATGTCTTCCTTAGAGAAGTGTCCGTTCAAGTCCTTTGCCCATTTTTTTAATTGGGTTGTTTGTCTTCTTGCAGTGGAGTCGTGTGAGTTCTTTATATATTTTGGAGATCAAACGCTGGTCCAAAGTATCATTGGCAAACATACTTTCCTGATAAAAACTTTCTTTGGGGCTTTAATGTAAGTTTACAAGAGACTTGAATTTTAAATAACTAATCCGCTGAACAGATAATTGGAAATAGGTGCCCTTGGGCACAAAGAAAAGCTTAAAATGCAGCAGGAAGAATTCAAATGAGCCAAACCACAAGGCCCCTTTCCAAGGCACCTGCTTTTCAAATGAGGCAGATTTCTCAGTGGCAAGCGCTGTGCATCACAGGTCACGTTGTGAGTGATGCCCCTGGGTTGTGCAGGGCACCATCACGTCGACATACCTGTTCCTTTATCCACACAGAGGCACCCAGAGAAAGGAAAACCAAAACAGGGTGGAGCCCCACCCCCACTCCCCGCCTTGACCCCACTTGCCTCCCTTTTACCACCGCTCCACCACTCTAGGTTTTGAGGAACAAGCAAAAGAGGGAAGTAGAAGAGGAGATGGGCATAAATGGGAAGGTGGGGGGAGAAGCTGAGCCGAGGATACACAGCTCCAGAGCCAGGGAGTGGAAGTGAAGTTTATGCCCCCTTCTACCTTGCCCGTCTCCCAGAATCAAGTCTAGGAGACCCTGGGATGATGATGAGGGAGGGACGCCCCCCTTATGCCCAACTCTCTGTAAACAGCCTGAGCTGACCAAACCGGCACGCTGGCGTCTGCAGAAACCTGCAGCAGGTTCTCATGCACAACAAAGCCTTCTTCATGTGTTAGAAGGGGAAGTGGTTTGAAAGCTTAGCTTTTGGAGCCAAGAGGTAAGCAAAGCCTAAAGCCCCACCCAGATACCCCCGTAGCTTTCCTAGGAGCTGAAAAAAAATCTTTCTGAACACTATTAGTTCATTTTTGTTTGTTTAGTCATTTTTGATATGCTGCTAGAATACTTTCTACTGATACAGTGGGGCTGTTGTTGAAACAACATACAAATACCTACAGGGCTTGAGGACTCCTTTTTTCTCTTCCTGCACCCAGTAATAAATCAATCCTCCTGTGTTTAGCTACAGAGACTTCATTGTCCTCATCCAGCTTCTCCACACACAATAGCTGTCTTTTACTGTCCCTTCTTCACCAGGCAGGTGGGTTGGCTCACAAAAGTATTGCAAGCAGATTGATCTTGGCTTAATGCAATATTTCGATCTTTGGCAAGTTACAATTGAATCTTTAGCAAAAGTACAAAGGAAGAAACTAAACATTCACTTAACAACAGGTAAAGCATTCTCTTTGATGTTCTCAGGCTTTCTTAAAACTCATCCCCACAGTAATTTAGATACATACATACATACAAACATACATACATGATAGACAGATGATAGAGCAGTTCAGTGGCATCAACTATATTTGCACTGTTGGGTGCACTTGTTTATTTTTATCTTCTTAGTTTAGGATCAACAAATCATTCTGAATCTTGATTATGTCAGCCAGTGTCTTAGCCAGTCCTCCCATATGTGTATGATTTGTAAATATCAGCATGCTTCTGTAGATCTGTGTCTATCATGAAGATGAAAATAACGAACAGGGCAGACCTAAAGACAAAGAAGATAGAGGCAAGTTGATGTCAACCCGCCTCCTCTGCGGGTGTTTCGGCCAAATGCAGTGACTCTACTCCAAGATCGGTGACAACAATCTCCAGCTCTAAGAAACCTTTCATCTTTGTTTCAATCCTGTTTTTCCAATGACCTATTCACAGGAATTTTTCATATTCACAGCAACTGGAATATCCAAAACAAATGCTGCAAACCAGTGCCCTTCCCCACTTCCGCCACTTCCATCAGCACCGCCCATCCTGTCTCGAAGAATGAAAGAATTGCAGTCACGTTAACTCTTTCTCTCCTCCTTCCTTATGTCCTGTCTGGCACTTAAGCACTTTAGTTCAGCGATGATCAGAATTTTTCATGTCATGTCCCACATAGGAGATGATGATATTAAATCAATTGGGTAAACAAAGGCTGCTTATGTCCAAAACTAATTGTCTGATGGGGAGCAGAGTGTCCCCCCGCCCATCCCCAAGGCCTTCATGGATCAGCATCTCCACTCACCTGTGATCCCTGGGCACACAGGCTGGGAAACTCAACTTGAACTCATTCTTTCTTCAAAATGTTTCCTACGGTTGCCCTTTTATGTGCATCTCTGCAGCTACCAGCTTTGTCAATGCCCTCATCTCCTACTTGGATTACTGCAACATACTCCTAACGTCCTTGCCTTTGATTTATCCACTATTTTTGGCCTGAGTCTACAATTGTTTCCCATTACCTATGACAGTCCAACTCAAATTCTTGTCAAAATTTCAAGGAAAAGAAACTGTGTCGACCTGTCTTACCTATTAAATTCATTCCCTAATTCCTCTAAAAATCCTTTCAAGTTAAATTCACATATTCACTGCCTATCACAAACATCATCACAGCTCACACATTTGCTGTGTAATAATTCAGAAGATCCCGGTGGTAGTCATTAATACCCATAACTACCGGAGTTCTAGTATAGTCTCGGGTGCCTGCTGTGTCAGGCCCTGTGCCGCCTTCACAGCATCCTGCGTGTTAGCTAATAGCACCCTGGTTTTAGAGATAAGAAAGTTAAAACTGAGGTTAAATAACTTGGCCGAGGAGCAAAATTGATAAAAGTAACAGAGAGCTTAGAGTTCAAGTCTTGGCCTGACTTTATTTTATTTTTTAAAAGATTTTATTTATTTATCTTTTTAGAGAAGGGGGAAGGGAAGGAGAAAGAGAGGGAGAGCAACATCGATTATTTTCCTCTTGTACGCGACTGGACCAGGGACCGAATGTGCAGCCCAGGCATGTGCCCTGACTGGGTATCAAACCAGCGACCTCTCACTTTGTGGGATGACACCCAACCCACTGAGCCCCACCAATCTGGGCCTCAGCCTGACTTTGAACAGCGCACTCCTTCTACTGCCCTCGCCCAATGTGAACTTATCTTTCTCTGCCTCATAGCATTTCTTTGCAAACTTCTAACTTTCTAATTTGTCAATTAATAATCTGCGATCGTGTGATAATCTCTCTTTACCTTAAATAATTTTTAAATATTTACCTGTTTATGCTACTACAGTTGTCCCAATTTTTCCGCCCGTTGCCAGCTCCCCCCAGCCCAACCCCTACTCCCTAGTCAATCCCCACACCGGTGTCCCTGTCATGGGTCAGTCATGCATGTTCTTTGGCTAATCTCTTCACCTTCTTTTAACCAGTCGCACCTCCTCTCTCCCCTCTTACAGCCATCAGCCCATTCTATGTTTCCATTGCCTCTTTTTATTTCTCAATTAAGTTGACATACAGTATTGTATTAGTTTTAGGTATACAAACCAGTGACTGGGCAGTATATAACTTACTAAGCGATCACCCTGATAAATCTAATACCCGTCTGACACCATGCAAGGTCATTACATTATTGACTATATTTCCTACGCTGTCCTTTACATCCCCATGACTGTTTTGTAACTACCGATTTGTACTTCTTAATCCTTTCACCTTTTCCACCTATCCTCCCAAAACCTCTCCCATGGATGTTTTCTGTATCTATTATTTCTGTTTCTGCTCTGCTTGTTTATTATGTTTTTCAGAATCCACATACAAATGAAGTTATATGGCATTTGTCTTCCCCCGACTGTCTTAATTCACTCAGCACAATACTGTCTAGGTTAGGGGTCCCCAACCCCCCAGCCATAGACCGGTGCCAGTCTGTGGCCTGTTAGGAAGTGGGCCACACAACAGGAGGTGAGGGTGGGCAAGCAAGCAAAGTTTCACTTGCACTACTGCCTGAGCTCCACCACCTGTCTCTCCCCACCCACCTAATCCGTGGAAAAATTGTCTTCCATGAAACCAGTCCCTGGTGCCAGAAAGGTTGGGGACCACTGCTCTAGGTCCATCATGTTGTTGCAGATGAAAAGATTTCATCTTTTAAAGTAAAGATAGATAGATATTTATTACCAGTTTGTTAGTCGTACTTTTTATTTATTTTTCCTTCTTCTTAAAGAAGGCCCTTTAACATATCTTATAATACTGGTTTGGTGGTGATGAACTCCTTTAGCTTTTTCTTGTGTGGGAAGCTCTTTCTCTGTCCTTCAATTTTAAATGATAGCTTTGGTTGGTAGAGTAATCTTTTGTAAATCCTTGCTTTTCATCACTTTGAATATGTCACGCTAATCCCTTCTGGACTGAAAAGTTTCTGCTGGGAAATTAGCTGACAGCCTTATGGAAGCTCCCTCGTAGATAACTAACTGCTCTTCTCTTGCTGTTTTTAAGATTTTTCTCTTTGTCCTTAACCTTTGGCATTTTCATTATGATGTGTCATGGTGTGGCCCTGTTTGGGCTCAGCTTCTTTGGTTTCTCTGCATTTCCTGGACTTGCATGTGTATTTCCTTCACCAGGTTAGAAAAATTTTCTGTCATTATTTTTTCACATTGGTTTTTAACTTATTACTCTTTCTCTTCTCCCTCTGACACCCCCATGATGAGAATGTTGGTATGCCTGAAGCTGTCCCAGAGGCTTCTTAAACTATCCCCATTTTTTAAAATTCTGTTTTGATTTTGCTGTTCTGATTGGTTGTTTTCTGCTTCCTTATCTCACAAACTTCTTATCTGATCCTCTGCTTCATCTACTCTGCTGTGGATTCTCTGCAATGTAGTCTTCATTTCAATTAATGTATTCTTCAGTTCTGACTGCTTATTTTTTATGCTTTCTATCTCTGTTTTTATGTTTCCTATCTCTTTGCTGAAGTTCTCACTAAGTTCATCTACCCTCCCACTAAGTTTATGGAGCATCCTTATAACCAGTGTTTTGAACTCTGTACATGTTGGATTTCTTGTCTCCATTTTGTTTAGTTTTTTTTCTGAAGATTAGTTCCGCTCTTTTATTTGGGATATGTTTCTTCATCCCCTCATTTTGGCAGCCTCTCTGTCCTTGTTTCTGTGTATTAGGTAGAGCTGCTATATTTTCCAGGCTTGGTAGAGTGGTCTAATGTCATAAGTGTCCTGTAGCATCCAGTGGCACAATCTCCCCATTTACCTGAGCTGGGCTTGCCAGGTACACCCCCAAAACTCATGGGCTGTGTACACCCTCCTGTTGTCGTTGGTGCTATTGGCACCACTATGGGAGGGATTTGCCCCCAGGCCAGTCCGTTGTGAGGACTGGCTGTGACCACTGCAGAGGATCAGCTGTGCTGGGGCTCACCCCATGAAACAGGACTTACTTCAATTAATGCTCTGGTGCTCACTGAGTCTGCCCCTTGAGTACATAGCTATGGAGATGGTTGAGTGGTGCTCCATTGTGGTCTGAAGCTATTCACTGAGTTGCTGGCTCTGGGGCCCCCAGGGGGGTGTGGGCCAAGGTCACCTGTTGTCAGTGTTCTGTCTGGAGCCACCCAGCATAAGCTACAATGTGACCTGCCGATGGCTGCTAGTTCTGCTGGGCTTGGAGGTGCCCAAGAGAGGCCAGGCTGAAAATCAGGAATAGCTACCACTAGTGCCAAGCCTGGAGCCACTTAGTGACAGGTATGCAGCGTGCCAGGGTCACATTCTGCTTATCTGAGAGATTTTAGAGAAGTCTGAAGCATGGGCCAAGACAGGCCATTTGTATGGAAAAGCTAGTGGAAATCGCTTGAGTGGACTGGCCAGTTGCATGGGGTGGGGCCTCAGGGAATTACCAGGTTGGGGCTAACCCATTAGCCAGGTTGACGGAGACTCAGATGTGATGCCCACCTGCCATCGCTGTGATGGGAAGGCTCAGAAAAGGAAAAATGTGCCTGCATTTCTGTCTGGGAGAATGCTGTCCTTCCAGCTGTCACCCAATGCCATACAATTCAGTTCCTCCCGGTATGTCCAGGTGCCCCAGGGTGGAACTTTGGGTGAGTGTGTCCCATTTAGTCTGTTCATGGGGGTCCTTTAAGAGGAATTCCTGGGACTCCGTAAGCCTCTGTCTCACTCAGCCACAATCCCCACTCATTTTTACTGCCAGATGTTATAGGGACTTCTCTTCTAGGTGCTAGCACCCTGAGCTAGAGAGCCTGGTGTGGAGCTGGGACACCTGTCTCCTCAGGAGGGACCTCTTCACCTGAGCTGTCCCTCCTGATTTTTGCCTGCCACATGTGGTCTTTAATTTCTGCATTTGCTATTCCACTCTCACCAGGATTATTTGCTCAATTTTTCAATTCATTGATTATTACAATATCAAAAAACCCCAATGCCTTCTTTAGTCCATGATAGTCCATAATGTCCAATAGATTTCCCAAGATGCCCTGATCACCTTAGAGATCTAGTCACATAAACCTTCTAGTCATTATTCTCAAATCCATTCTTAGCTTTAGAGCCAAGGAAGTAGCCTGTTGATCTTCACATTAACCCAGATTTGAGCCTCAATAACAATATGAATGATATGATTTAACATAAAAATATCTTTTAAAATCCTATCACATGCCTAGCATTCATGTGGCTGAGAGGTTTAGAATACAAAGTTATATTGTATAGTTCTGGTCCTCTAGAACTGTACTATTGAGTACTATAGTCAGTAGCCTATGTGGTTATTTAAATGTTAATTAATTAAAATTAAATGAAATTTAAAATTCAGTTTCTCCATTGCATTAGCCACATTTTAAGTGCTCAGCAGCAGAACGTGGTTAATGGCTGCCGTAGTGGACAGGACAGACGCAGGACATGTCTGTGTTACAAGTAATCCTGTGGGCAGCACTACTCCAGAAGCATATCAACAGTTTTGTTAATACGTATGTTTGATGTAATTCATAGCAGCTGATGGCATATTAGCTCAGAGTTCCTGTCAATAAGTAGCCATCATAAGTTAGGGCTTTATCCATCATTATTCTTTCACTCAGTGTAACACTGGTGCCTAGTAAGGGTTCAAAAAATTTTAACACGTGTTCGTTGAGTAAAGATGCAGCTCCTATACAGATACTCAGTTATCTGGTATTGTAATATGTTTTAAAAAGTAAAGATTTAAACAGCAGAAAGAGAAGCAAACTATTTTATGCACAAGTGGCCTGTGTTTCACGAATTCTGCCAAAATGCTTGAATGTAAACGCACGGCGAATCGTTGACACCGCTCTGCCCCTGCTTGGACAGCTGCGCGTGACATCTGCATCAAGTCCGCCAGGAGTTGTTTATTTTCGAAACGTGCACTGACCCACTTCTAAGCCCAAAGGGTAAAAATGTCACCTTTGTTCACTTCTCAAGAAAAATATTTTTAAGATCCTGAGCTGACTGTGAAAGGAATAGCTGTTCCTTGGGGTGTTATCGTAACTCCTGTTTCATTGCAGCTTTTCTGACAGTCATCAGTTCTTGCCTTCATTCCTACTCCTAATGTGAACAGGAAAGCAACTCCATTGCCAAGAAGCCACGCTGGCCTCTTTTCTTGCAGAGAATGTGCTTATGAGCTGTGTGATTTTGTAATTATCTCTTCATATTTCAAGGCCTGGGAGCTTCTTGGCTGCATTGGACTGTTTGATTCAGTCTTATGTGGTTGACCCTTGAACAGCATGGGTTGAAACTGCATGAGTCCATTTATACACAGATTTTTTTCTCAATAAATATATTGAAAAAAATTTTGGAGATTTCCTTACGACAAAGAAGCAATTACATCGACTACACTAGGCTGTACTGTTACTTCTTCATTATCAATGCATGAATCGTTATACCTGTAAATGAATATGATTTTCTTTTTCACATCATCTTTATTTTTGATGTCTAGTGTTAGTTATACATATAATATCTACAATATTTTGTATCATATAAGACAATATTGATGTAAGTGCTGACACATAATTCATCTTGTAAACAGACAGCATAAACTTACAGTGTTGATAAATATACTACAGTACAATTTTCTCTTATGATTTTCATAATAATATTTTATTTTACCTAGTTTAATGTAAGAATACGGAGTTCAATATATGTAACATGCAAAATATATGTCAATCAACAGTTTATGTTATTGGTAAGGCTTCTGGTTAGAAGTAGACCATTAGTAGTTAAGTTGTGAGGGACTCAGAATTTATACACATATTTTCTACTGAGTGGAGAGTCTGCATCCCTAACCCCCAAGTTGTTCAAGGATCAACTACAATCCATCTACCTAGGACTTGGCCATGTGGGAATTACCAGTAAATACTTTTGTATATATAAATTAAATAAGATTAACAAATACGTCTCTTTGCCTGGAGTTAAGACTTTTAAGTATCAATCTTTTAATAAAGACACAAATACAGTTAAAAACAAAACAATCTTGATAAGTGATCTTTTCACAGATTTCTCATAGTTCCACACAAAATCAGATCATCTGATGTAAGTGTGTTGTGGGATGGGGCAGTTATTCTGGAACGAGGTAGGAGATTTTTTTTTGGAAGACCTAGAAATAAGGTTGAATATCATACATTTGGAGTCCATACTTAGCCTACTTGAAAAAATCCACAGGTAACAGGAAACTCCACTTCCCCTGGAAGTACATCTGGCCCATATAAGCCAGCGAAAGGCCAGAGCAGCGGTTCTCCCAGTGTGGTCTCTGGCCCCTGGGAATCATCAATTGCCTTTCAAGGAATTCACGAGGTCAAAACTACGTACCGGATAATACTAAGATGTTATGAGTCTTTTTCATTCTCATTCTCTCATGAATGTTCAGTGGAATTTCTCAGAGACTACATAATTATATAGAAAGGCTATTATGATATTCTTCCCTTTGAGGCCATATCTTCATATACTTCAACCAAAACATGTCACAACAGATTGAATGCAGAGCAAACATGAGAACTTAGCTGTTTTATATTACACCGCACATGAAAGACATTTGCCAAAGCATAAAACAGTGCTGTGTCTCTTACTAAATGTTTTGTTTTGGAAAATAGAATTTTCACAAAAGTGTCATTCATGTGATTATGTAATCATTTATTATTGTCATTTTAAATGAATAAATAAGTGATCATTTCTCAGTTATTATCCACTTTTGCAAAAGCGCATTGGGGACCTCCAGTAATTTCTAGGCATGCAAAGTGGCCTGGAAACCAGAGTCTGTGAGCTGCTGCTCCAGAGTACAGGGCATGCAAACAGACAAACGGGCTCCCAGACAATGATTCACTGACGGAGGGGAGGGCAAGCCGAACCCCGGTTCTAAGCCGCCCACAAGCCTGCTAAAGATGCTGACCACGGCTCCTCATCCGACCAGCTGACTGCACTTGGCTTCTTGGAGGCTACGTCCAAGTCTCACTTCACGCTTCTCTCATAAGCCGAACCATTCATTTGCCCAGCCAAATATTTGCTAGCTCTTTTCAGTTGCGTCCAAATTGTTTTGTTCCATAAAATATTTACTCTTAAAAGTTGTGCTTACAGTGGTTTCAAATGAGAACTCAGTTTTAATCTGAGAAGGTGGTTGGGTCTGTCGGCAGCCTTGGCTGAGGTTGGATGTGTGGTCACGGCACACCGATACCGTTTCTGGGACCTGACGTACATCAGCTGTGGGGTTTTGCAAAGAGCATGGCCAGACTGGTGCCGCAATCAGCCCTGATTTATCTTCCCAGTGGCTTAGTTGTTCAGCTTCACATGCCACGTTTTTAGGGCGTTCACATGCTAATTTATATTAAACTGACCCTTCTTTATACAAGAATGCAAGGTCCACTACAGTAAAAAGTGACTATGGAAGGGCATTGGTGTGTGAGACCCCAAATAGATATTGTTCGGTCTCCTTCTTTTAACCTCTCTTATCTTTGGCTCAGAAAGTTCACCACTCCTAATTACTCTACACTTATCCATCTCTCAGGAGCTCAGATCTAGGCCAAACAGTTTGAAGATTTAATCCTCTGCATCTGTCCCTGTAGCTTCCCTCTGTCTTGCATCCTACTTAGTCACTTTTCAAGTCCCATCACCCATATAAAAATCTATTATCACTTGGGTGACCCGACCTGACCTAGACACCCTTTCAATGGCATGCCACTGAAGGCTGATGGCAATGTGGTCTAATGACTGAAAGAGCGGGAGAGGGAGCAGCTGGGGATTGCTGACTCGGTGAGAACCTAGCCTCCCTGGTCTCAGTTCCCCACCCTGTGAAAGAGAACTACTTAGCTGTACTTTTGCTCACCTCCCAGCCATGTAGCAAGAATTTTGAGGATAATGTAGCCTCTGTGCTCCTCTTCATTAGCTCTCTTTCTCGCTTGCTTAACACTGTTCTCTTGGTCTCTCATCCCACCAAATCCCATCCATACCCCAGGTAGCATTCAGGATCACTTCAGTGCACAATAATCGCTCATATCTGAATGGCTTATTTGGCACTTTACATAAACTGCCCTGCAATAGGCATTGTACTATGAATTTTCCAGAAACATGTCAATTGTTTTTCCAAATAGCCTTGAGATTTTTAAGAATAGAGATTTGTCTTATTCATCCTTGACCATAGTGCCTGACATAATGCCTTGTAGCTTAAAGGGTACTACATACGTTCAGAAGCAAAAGGTTGGCCCATTTATTCCATACCCGCCACGCGCCAAGCTCTGTGCCAGATGCTTTTGCATATATTATCTAATGCGGTACTTGAATCGGAGGCTCAAAATGATGAAGGGGCTTATCCAGTTGACACAGCAACCTGAAGTAACAGCACTTGGGGCTGGCAGCCTTTGTCTGGCTCTGAGCTAAGCATGTTTTTCTATGTTATCACAGAGCCTCCCCCAATAAGTCCTTCTTGATCAATAGCTCCTACTTCCCCTCATCTTCACCTTCCTCCTTTTCCTACTCAATATCAATCAATATCATGTTGTAAAATGAGTATATTTTCCTTTTAAAATGCAAAGCTATCTGTACAAGATTGTGGTCTATGGCTTATTATGGCCAACCTGGGGCAATCAGTCGTTCCACTCTCTCTACGGATACTTTAACCAATAATTTCAAAATGCTCTAATGAATCCTGGGAACTCAAAAGAGATGTATCAGAGTGTTAGGGTAGAGAAAATAATAGGTTCTTACATACCCACCCCTGCCTCTACTAGCACGATTTTAGAATTTATATATCTATTTTAAACACAGATTTCATTTATTAAAAAAAAAGTCTTGTACAGCTTTAAATTTTTTTGAAACATACTGTATCTCCATCTTAGACCTTGGATGCTGTGATATTGTAGGCACCACTCTCAGAAAAGTGGTCAAATAAGGCCCAGTCATCGCTGACTATCCCATGCTGTAGGGGCCAAAGACTCCAAACACTGATCTAGGCAGGACTGCCCCAGAGCCAGCCACACAGCTATAGACGGCAAACTGACTCACCAACTTCATGACTTGAAAGATGCTACAGAATTCTACACATGCCCACATATTTCTTCGGGTTTTCTCCTTTCATAGACTCTCCCTTCACACTGTAGGTAGGGACTGGGCCCACCAGACAAAAGAATGTAACATTTTGTGCAGACACCCAGCACTTTCTATTTGTCAACCTGCAAGATGTTGTAAACTCAGTCTTATCCCAACAGCGTTGCTACTCCTACTGGTGTGTTAAGTCTTCCCTTGTGTAAGAGAGTATCAGCTCCTGTCTTCTCAAAGACTCAGTTCACTGTTCCTGGGATCCTGAGTCCCAGATTCTTTTCATCAGCCCAGCCCCATCCTGGCTCAGGAGGTGGGACTGACCCCAGTCCTTCCATAGCAACCACATCCTGTCCCATAGAGAGGTGAGACAGTCTGCATTATGCCCCTTTACTATACTGTTTGCAATGCTGAGGATTAGAATGAACAGAAAGAACCATTCTAATGTTATGGTGAGAAAAGCCTATTTAGCTAAAATCTCAAAGGAGTCATCAATTTTGTTTTTAAATTTTACTAGCTTCCAAAATCAAAAATGGGGGGAGATTATATCGTAAGTAAGGGATCTTGCTTTATTAGCTTCCTGAGTCAGAAAAAGAAGAAAAACTATATCATATAAAGAAAGATATCACACATTTTTTAGTCTTGTATTTTCCTTTGCCAGCCTCTTTCTCTAGCCATTGGGAAATTACGGGGAAATACTGGATCAAAAGCCTTCATCCTGATGATTTCAAAGTAAAATCTGTTGTTCATAGTAGTCAGGAAAACTACAGCCTTTTGATTTTTACTTCCTCTTCCTTCATTCTAGAAAGAGAGTGACCGCACCTTGCTGTAGGTGACACTGTTTGCAAAGTCAGTATGTCTGTGGGATGGATACGTGAAATCCTTCTGTCCCATGTCAGGCAGGAGCACATTTTGGTTGGTTGGTTTTTGAGAAATTTTAAAAATAGAAAAAAAAGCACAAAGAAATATATAACAAATGCCAATGGATTCATCACCAAGAATTTTGTCATTTGTTTGAAGTCTTTTCTAGTATGAAACAAACAGTATAATGAATAGTGTACTCGTGTATAAAGTTGACATCAGTCACCATTCCTCCTCAGTTCTGTTTCCCAGCTTTGCTTCACAGAGACGGTCTCTGTCACGATTTTACTGATTCTTAGAAGCTACATTTGCATTCATCAGCGGAGGTCAGTTCTGCTCAGCCTGACTTGTGTTGCGAGGACACCAAACCCCAGAAGATGGAGTTGAGTGATTGTTCCAGATAAGAATCACTGCACCCCTGCTACTGACTTGATCTTTCACTTCATATTTTGACCTGTCACTGATCTTGGAGAGAAGCACTAGGCTGAGTGTGTATCAAGAAAAAGACACCGCCTCCATGGCTAGCCCAAGCCTCCCGTTCCCTAGTTTCCACTTCACCTTCTCAAGGCGAAAGGCCTTCCCCAGTGGAAGAGCACTTTAGGTCATTCTTACTGGGCTTAAGAGCAGCGATCCAATGAAGAGAGTCAGGGAAGAGAATCTCAAGGGCTGTTGGCTTCCATCTCATGAGTTGCAAACCCTGGGGCCAGGCAAGTGACTTCAATATGCAATGTAGTTACAGCTCCTTACTGTACTGGGAAATCTTATGTACTTGGGAAGTCTGATGACTTTTTAAGAAAAGCCACAAATATGAATCATTAGGTGAAATCACTCTAGTTTTTGCATTTCCTTATTTTGTATATGTATTTCAAGTTTAAACAATAATATAGGGAATAAATACCTTCCATTTAGCTAGATTCACCCAACTGTTAACATTTTGCCACATTATACATACGTGTATGTGATTTCCTGAACCATTTGAAAGTAAGTTGTGCGAATTATGACAAATCACCCCTAAAAATTGAAGAATGCATCTCCTAAGAATTAAAGCATTCTCTGTTTTAACTGTAATATCACTATCACACCTAAGAAAAGTCAGAATTTCTTCATCATTTTATTGCTCATATGAAAATGTCTCCAATTGTCTCAAAATTATTTAATTATTTTGTTCAGGTCAGAATCCAATCAAGATTTACAATATTACATTTTATCGTTATGTCTCTTTGGGTGCTGGATTTTATCAAATGCTTTTTCTGCATCTATTGATAGGATCGTGTGTTTTTTATCCTTCGTGTTGTTTATGCCGTTTATCACGTTTATTGATTTACAGATACTGTGCCAACCTAGTATCCCTGGAATAAATCCCGCTTGATTATGGCGTACAGTTTTTCAATGTATCGCCAGATTTGGTTTGCTAATATTTTCTCGAGGGTTTTAGCATCTATGTTCATCAGGAATGTTGGCCTAAACTTTTCTTTCTTTGTAGTGTCTTTATCCTGGTTTTGGAATTAGGATACTGCTGGCCTTGTAAAATGAACTTGGGAGTCTTCCCTCCTCTTGAATTTTTTCAATAGTTTGAGAAGAAGAGGTGTTAGTTCTTCTCTGAATGTTTGGTAAAAGCCATCTGTGAAACCACTTGGTCGAGGGCTAATTTTGTTGGGAGCTTTCTTTATTACTGCTTCAATTTCAGTAGTTGGAATCTGTCTATTCAGATTTTCTGATTCTTCCTTGTTTAGCTTTGGAAGATTGTATATTTCTAGGAATGTATTCATTTTACCCAGATTGTCCAATTTGTTGGCATATAGTTGTTAGTAATATTTTCTTACAATCCTTTGTATTTCTTTGGTGTCAGTTGTTACTTCTCCCCTCTCATTTATGATTTTATTTATATGGGTCCTTTCTCTTTTTTCTTAATGAGTCTGGTTAAAGATTTGTCAATCTTGTTTATTTTTTTCAAAGAACCAGTTCTTGGCTTCATTGATCTTTTGTGCATTTCTTAAGACTCTATATCATTTATTTCTGCTCTGATATTTATTATTTCCTTCCTTCTACTCACTTTGGGCTTCCTTTGATGTTTTTTTTTTTAATTGTTGTTCAGTTTCAGTTGTCCTGCCTTTTCCCCCATTGCTCTCCCCTGCCCCGTCCCCGCCCCCACACCTCCCACAGTCAGTCTCCCCCACTATCCATGCCCATGAGTCCCCTATTTGTGTTCCTTGGCTTGCCCCTCCCCATTCTTTCCTGTTCCTCCCTCCCCTCAGGTCACTGTCAGTTTGTTCTTGCTTTTTACCATGTTCCTTTAAGTGTAAAGCTAGATTGTTTATTTGAGCTTTTTCTTGTTTCTTGAGATAGGTCTGATAATTATACGAATTTCCCTCTTAGACTTGCTTTCCCAGCAACCCAAAGATTTGGGGTTGTTGTGTCCTCACTTTCATTTACTTCAAGGTATTTTTTGGTTTCTTCCTTGACTACAATGTTAACCCATTCATTGTTTAGTAACATGTTATTTAGCATCCATGACTTTGTGTGTTTTTCAGTTTTCTTCTTGTGATTGATTTCCAGTTTCATAGCATTGTGGTCAGAGAAGATGCTTGATGTGATTTCAATCTTCTTAAACTTACTGAGACTTGTTCTGTGTCCTAACATGTGGTCTATCTTAGAAAACATTTTATGTGCACTTAAAAAGAATATATATTCTGCTGCTTTGGGTTGAAATGCTCTTAAGATATCAATTAAATCCATTTGACCTAATGTGTCACTTAAGACTGCTGTCCCCTTGTTGATGTAATTCCATAAGGACACAGCAGCCTAGAAGATCTATCCACTGATGTCAATAGGGTGTTAAAATCCCCTACTGTGACTGTGTGACTGTCAAGATTTGCCCTTATGTCCATCAAGATTTGTTTTACATATTTAGGTGCTCCTATCTTGGGTGCATAAATGTTTACAAGGGTTATATCCTCTTGTTGTGTTGCTCCCTTTATCATTGTGTAGTGTCTTCTTTGTCTTTTACTATAGCCTTGGTTTCAAAGTCTATTTTTTCTGATACAAGTATTTTTTTATTGATTATGCTATTACAATTTTCCCAATTTTTTTCCTCTTTATCCCCCCTCCACCCTGCCCCACCAACTTTCCAGCATCCCCCCGCCTTAGGTCATGTCCATGGGTTGTACATATAAGTTCTTTGAGTCCTCTGTTTCCTATACCATTTTTATCTCTCTCCATCTATTTTATGCCTACCAATTATGCTTCTTCTTCCCTGCACCTTTTCCCTCCTATTCCTCCCTTCCCCCTCCCCACTGAACTCCCTCTGTGTGATGTCCATTTCTCTGGTTCTGTTCCTGTTCTGATTGTTTGCCTAGTTTTTGTTTTCATTGTTTTTCTTTTCTTTTAGGTTTATTTGTTGACAGTTGTGAGTTTGTTGTCATTTTATTGTTCATATTTTTGATCTTCTTTTTCTTAGATAAGTCCTTTTAATGTTTCATATAATAAGGGTTTGGTGATGATGAACTCCTTTAACTTGACCTTATCTGAGAAGCACTTTATCTGCCCTTGCATTCTAAATGAAAGCTTTGCTGGATAGAGTAATCTTGGATATAGCTCCTTGCCTTTCATGACCTCAAATACTTCTTTCCAGCCTCTTCTTGCCTGTAAGGTTTCTTTTGAGAAATCAGCTGGTAGTCCAATGGGAACTCCTTTGTAGGTAACTGTCTCCTTATCTCTTGTTGCTTTTAGGAATTTCTCTTTGTCTTTAAACTTGGGTAACTTAATGATGATGTATCTTGGTTTGTTTCTCTTTGGGTCCAACTGCTTTGGGACTCTCTGGACTTCCTGGACTTCCTGGAAGTCTACTTCCTTCACCAGATTGTGGAAGTTTTCCTCATTATTTGATCAAATAAGTTTTCAATTTCTTGCTGCTGTTGTTCTCCTTCTGACACCCCTATAATTTGGATATTGGAACATTTCAGGTTATCCCAGAGAATCCTCAGCCTCTCTTCATTTTTTTGGATTCTTGTTTCTTTGTTTTGACCCAGTTGAAGGTTTATTTCTCCTTTTTGTTCCAAATCATTGCTTTGGATCCTGGTTTGCTTCTTGTCACTGTTGGTTGCCTGAATGTTTTGCTTTATTTCATTTTGGGTATCTTTCATTCATTCATTCTTTCATTATTTGACCAAGCTCAATCAGTTCTGTGAGCATTTTGATTCCCAGGGCTTTAAATTCTCCATCAGATAGGTTGGCATTCTCCTCAACGCTTAGTTCTCTTTCTGAGGTTCTGTTGTGTTCTTTCATTTGGGACATATTTCTTTGTCTTGGCACAGTTGATAGGTTGTAAGAGGCGGGGCCTTAGGTGTAGCAACCCTTTTTGCTGTGCTGCCTGTGGGGGAGGGGCCAGAGGGAACAATGCAGGTTGGCTGCTGGTCTCTACTGAGCTTTCCAACAGACTCTCTGTCAGACTGGCTGGAAGTATTTCTCACCGGGGCAACCCCAGCCTTAGCCCCCAGTCAGCTCTGAGTCACAGTTTTCCCCTGAAGTCATTCCCTTCCTCCCAGCACTGCCAAGCTCGGCAGTCAGCCCCACCCCCCAGCCACCTCTCTACAGTTTTTCTAAGTCAGCCTGTGTGGTCTGCCTTACCGGTCTGGTTGTTCTGGTCGATTTTTTGTTTGATCCCTTGGTTGTTGGAGTTCCATGCAGTTTGATTTTCTGGCAATTTTGGTTGTTTATTGATTTTAGATTGGTTGTTATCCTCCTTTTGGTTGTGTGAGGAAGTGAAGGGTTTCTACCTACGCCTCCATCTTGGCCAGAACTCTCAGATATAAGTATTGATAGCCCAGCTTTCTATACCTTTCTTTTGCATGAAGTATCTTTTTTCCTCCTTTTACGTTTATTTTGTGTGTATCTTTCATTTGGAGGAGGGTGTCTTGAAAACAGCATATATATGGTTCTTGTTTTCTTACCCATTGAGCTACTTAATGTCTTTTGATTGGAACATTTAAGCCATTTACATTTAAATTGATTGTTGGTAGATACATATTTATTGCCATTTTATTTTTAAAACTATGTCCTTTACTTTTTTTCTTTTTCCACTTCCTCCTCTCCCTCCCTCCTCTACCTTCTCCTCCTTTTTCTTCCTTTCTCCTCCTCCTTCTCAGCTGTCGTCTTCTTCTTCTTCTTCTTCTTCCTTCCTCTCCTCCTCCTCCCCCTCCTCCTCCACTTCCTCTTCCTCTTCTTCAAGTAAGCCCTTTAACATTTCTTGTAATAATGATTGGTGTAACCAATTGTAACCAACTCCTTTAGTTTGAGGAGGGGGGGTTGTTTTACTTTTTTGTTTTTGGTTGTTTGGTTGTTTTTTTGTCTGGGAAGCTCTTTATTTCTCCTTCAATTTTAAATGATAGCCTTGCTGGATAAAGTAGCCTTGGTTGGAGGTCCTTCCTTTTCATCACTTTGAATATTTCATGCCAATCCCTTCTGGCCTGAAATGTTTCTGTTGAGAAATTAGTTAACAGTCTTACAGGATTCCCTTGTAGGTAACTAACTGCTTTTCTTTCAAAGCTTTTAAGATTTTCTCTTTGTCTTTACCCTTTGCTATTTTAATTATGATGTGTCTTGGTGTGGGCCTCACTTTGAGTCCATGTTGTTTGGGACTCTCTGTTCTTCCTGGTGTTATGTGTCTTTTTCCTTCACCATATTAAGAAAGTTTTCAGTCATTATTCCTTCAAATAGATTCTTGATTTTTGGCTCTCTCTCTTCTCCTTCTGGTAATCCTATGATGCAGATGTTGTTACACTTAATGTTGTCCCAAAGGTCCCTTAAACTATCCTCAGTTTTTTTAACTCTCTTTTTCTCTTTGCTGTTCTCATTGGGTGTTTTTTTCTACTTCGTCTTCCAAATTGCTACTTTGATCCTCTGCTTCATCAAACCTACCATTTATTCCTTCCAGTATATTTTTCATTTTAGATATTGTGTTCTTTATTTCTGATTTATTCTTTCTAGTGGTTTCTATGTCCTTTCTCATGCTGTTGAGCATCCTTAACATCATTAATTTGAACTCTTTATATGATAAGTTGCTTTCCTCTATTTCATTTAGCTCTTTTTCTGGAGAATCTTTTGTTCTTCTATTTGGGGCCTGTTTCTTTGTCTCCCCATTTTGGCTGCCTCTTTGTTTTTGTTTCTAGGTAGTAGGTAGATGTGCTGTGACTCCCAGTCTTGGTATGGTGGCCTTATGTAGTAGGTGCCTTATGGGACCCAGTTGTGCAGTCTTCCTGCTCACCAGAGTGGGGTGCTCTAGGAATACCCTTTGTGTATGTTATGTGGACTCTCCTGTTGTTATTGAGCCTCAATTGCTACTGGTCTTTTCATGTGTGAGATTAACCCTCAGGCTGGCTGACTGTGAGGTTCTAGCCCCAGCATAGTGCACAAGCTACTGTACAAGTATTAATCACAAGAACCAGAATTCTCCTTAACCAGACTCAGTGCCCGTTGAGATCTTCCTGTGGATATGCTGCTTATTAAACTTAATGGATCCTGCTCTGATATTATCTGAAGCTGGCCACTGGGTGTGTTGGTTCCGGGCCTCTTTGGAAGGACTCTGGTTCAGTCCTATGTCAGACACTGCCTGTGACTGGCCCTGGGCAATCTGTTTGGACCTATTAGTGATCCAAGCTTGTGGCTCCCTCTGCTGGGCCTGGGTGTGTGTGGAAAGGAACAAATTGTGCACCAAAGCTGGCTTTTAACAGCATAAGGCCCAGTGACAGATCAGCAAAAGTCTTAAAGCACCCAAAGATCTGCCTTTGCCTATAGGTTGTCTATTAGGTTTAATGACTGAAAGAACCCCCAGCTGTATTCTACAAGGCTCAAGGTCCACAAGATGGGGCGGGAGGTATTCTTGAGGGTGGGCCTATTTGCTTCCCCCAGGCTGATGCTGCATGGAGGTGAGTGCTCTGCCTGAGAAAGATGGCTTCGCCCATATGGAGAATGACTAAACACAGGATCCTGGCAACTAACCATTCAGATCTCCCACCAGAGCCATATGGCTCTATCTTACCTCCACTGGAGCCCAGGATGAGTAGTTGTGAATGAAATTCTGTGCATTGGCCCTTTAAGAGGATAGCTGCATCTCTAGCCATCTCTCCCTGGCAGACAGAAAAAACACTGCTTTTCACAGCTGGATGTTATGTGGGTGCCTTTTCACCAGCTGCTCTAGACTGCAGAGCCCAGCTTGGGGTTTAGACCCCACACTTCTCAGGAGAGACCTCCCCCTACAGCTGAGATATTCCTCCAGAACTTTAGCTGCTGCCTGCAGGAGCCTGACCAGCCCACTCACATATTTGTACTTTCAACCAGTCTCAATGTGGCTTCTTCTGTAAGTCCTCAGTTATGAGGCTTCTTTCCAGCTAGTCTTCAGTTGCTTATTCCAGGTGATTTTTCTATAACTTAGTTGCAATTCTAGTTTGGTTCTGGGAAGAAGTTAGTGTAGTGTCTGCCTAACTTGCTGCCATCTTGAATCTGTGCAGAGTTTTGACAAGAAGAAGGGAAAGTAGTTATCAAAGTCAGAAAACAAGCAGAGCCAGTTTCTTGGCTTCTCTCCTACATGGTGATCCGTCTTCATCCTCATTGCCCTACATATGGACATAGGTTTCTGACAGCAGACAGTGAACTCATTCTAGGAATACACACACCTTTGATGACCTGTGATTGGGATGTGATTGGCTTAAAGACAAAGCTCCTGACAACCAGACATACATCATCAGGGCAATGGTGAGCTTTCAGAAGGTATGGATTCATGTGTGCTTTATCTGCTGCTCCTTAGTCTGGAACAGTGGCCAGACTTGATCTCTCCTGCCAAAGGCACTCCTGTGCTGAGCAAGCAGGCTGAAACCCACCCCGACTGTCTCTGCACGACACTCAGATCCTTATCAGATAAGAAGCCATCAGGACTATGCCAGAGCCTGATTTGCTTTCTGAATGAGCCACTGGAGGCTTTAAATGGCACAGCAGAGCTGGCATAGCCTTCAGACACAGATCACTTCTCTCTCCTTGAAAATGGCTAGCTTGGACGTTGGCTTCATGTCACCTGCTCCTTTAAGAACTAGAATATTAACTTCATCATTTTTAACTGAGGGAAATAAGTGGTACAATTGCTAAAGTGTAAGAACAATAAGTACCATATTTAATTTAGAGAACAACAACCAAAAAACAAGCATATTGACAGGTCATAGATATAAACAGGCCAATGCTGCTGGTAGTAATTATGCTGACCACATAGAAATAAGGTGAGATTTCTGAAGTCTGGGGTAGAGGTGAGAATGAAATGAGATAGGGAGAGTAAAATAATTTGCCTGGATTATAAAGACAGATTCTGATATACTACATTGATACTGGAGTTGAGTAAGCTGACTTCCTCCACCCTCACTACATAATTCATTCATTTTCCTCCTATAGTATTGTATTTTCTTGTGTTGTACAGGAAGGGGAAGAAAAGGCCTAGTATTCAAGTTCACTAAGAATGAGTTATTCATTCAGACTATCATTTGCTTAGAAATTGTTCTTGCTAGTGGAAGGGGAGAGCTTTAAACATCTAATAAAACATCCAGAAGTATTCAAGAGTTAGCTATGATTCTTCAGCATATGTAATGCAAGGTCTAATATTTGATTTAAGAAACCTTAGAATTATTTTATTTTACTGCTCAGGTTTCCTTATAGTTTATAAAAAGCTTTAGTAAGTCACTACAAATTCAATGAAATGGACGTATTCAAATAATAACCTAGTATTGCATAATGCAAGTAATTTTTCCCAATTCTGCCTTTTATTAACACCATCTCAAGAGGGCTTACATGCAAGGAAAATATGTCCTTCATATTTTCTATTGTTTTTTCTAAATGAAGGTAAAATGATCACTGCTTTAAAAATCTTACATTAATTTGCTGGTTCCAAAAAAGTGGTTGCATCTACCCAGAGTATAAAATAAAATAGGCGTATGGAAAAAACAGTGCTTTTGCATTCATTGATCATAAGCCACATAACATAGAGGGGGGTAGGGAGAACCAAATAAAAATTTTTATCATCCTCATGTTATTATCATAAAATAATAGTATTATTGTACAGCTTTTCTTTGTGAGGAAGAGTTTTATAAAAATAGGGAAAAATGAGTTTATTTTTACATAATAAGGTAGTTTTAAGAAAGTATCTACATATCCACTTATTTCGGGAACATGTCTTCATATCTCTAAACTCTCCTCGTGGCTTTTTATTAAATCTGCAGACCTTTTCAGACACTATTGGCAAGCAGTACTACCATCCAAATTGTATAAACATTTCACTTTGAAAATATAATCTTTATAATTCCGTACATTTCTTCTCTCCTATTTTGGAAAGCAAAATGTACTTCCCCTCAGAGGTACGAATTGCTGGACTCATCTTTTTCTGGGTTAAATGTGTGAGAAATCAACTGCCCCACAAACCTGGAAGCTGCCCTCAGCCTGTGACAAACTGATTCATTTGATAATGTTTGTAAAGCACCGTCAGTGTGGCAGGCACTGTGCTAGGAGCTAGGGATCAAAGACAAATAAGCAGCAGTCTCCACCCTTAAAGAGCTCAAGTTCTAGTGCGAGAGACAGACTTGTCTCCAAAAACTAGAGGATACGCAGAAGCCAGAGGAAGGATGCTGGGCCCAGTCTGCAGGTGCTGGGTTCAGAAGGAGGTGATGCCTACACTGAGCTATAGGGCGTGCATAGGAGTTAACCAGGTGGGGAGGGAAAAAAGATCGGTGGTGCATTCCATGAAGGCCTGGCAAGTTCTGGATTTGGGGGCACTTCTATTTTGGCATCATGGGGAGGTTAGTGGGGGAAAGAAGAAACCTAAGACTAACTTTAAAAAGTGAACATTTCGTCTCTTTTTCCTTGCTTTATCTCCCTCATAACCATTGCACAAGATCCGGAGACAGCAGAGTCGATCCCTGGTGCAACGCCCAGGGTCCTTCTCTCTCCTGGCTCTGCCATCCTGAGAGCATTGCCCTGAGCCATCAATCAACCAGAAGGCTCGGGCCCACACAGCAGTGCAGCCAACATGGAGGGGACGCCCTACCCAGCAGCTACAGAAATCTCCTCTGCTTTGATCCCGTGGCCGAAATTTAGTCATATGGCCACCTCTAGAAGCCAGAAGGGCTAGAAAATGTCCCGTCCTGTTTAGTTGTATGCTGACTCAAAGCAAGAGCACTCTTACTATAGGACAGGCGTTGGCAAACTTTGTTGGCAAAGGGCCAGAAAGTAAATATTTTAGGCTACATACAGTCTTGGTCATGTGCTGTTGTTCTTCTTTTATGGGGATTTTTTTTTTGGCAACTCTTTAAAAATATAAAAATCATTCTTATCTTGAGGGGCTGTGCAAAACAAGCCACAGGCCAGATTGGGCAACTGGGCCGTAATTTTCCAATCCTCACCACAGACTAAAAGATGAGCATCCCAGGAGAAGTGTGGCCATCTGTGGCACGACCTACACAAGATTATAAACCACTAAGAGGAAGAGCCTTGTCTTGTTCACCCGTCTAGTCTCGGCATAGCGCTTGGCCCATAGTAGGTATACAATGTTTATGACTGATGACTGATGAATGAATGAATGAATGAATGAATGAATGAATGAATGGTAAGGGAGGTAAATTTACCAACAACAATTTGTTAAAATCGCACTTTATGCCAATGGTAGTCTCTTAACATGGATTTTCATTTGACTGTTGCATTTTCACCAGAATATTCTCTGTGTTGGGGTGCACCTCCCTAACTGGCAGTGCCCCCCTCCTTGACCTCCACTGCGGGGGATAGCCCTGGTTATGCATATTGATTACAGAGCCAAAGGCCTTACAGTTTCCCCCCGGATGCCCTGGTGGCTGGCGGGAGAACCCTGGTTTTGGTTTTGTCCTTTTAAATATCACATGTTTGATGGGAATGTCAGCAGAAGTGTCCAGGCTGAATAGACACTTTTAGTTCCCCTCTTTCTCTTCCTTCTTGCTCAATATCCTGAGGACATAATAGAGCTTTTCTCATCAAAGTCATTCTGGTTGGGGGAGGAAGGGGAGGATCCCCCAACCATTCCCCTGGACATCTCCCCGGCCAGGCATCAGAAAGTGCCACAGTCCCTGGATTCTGTGTGCGGAGCCGCCACAACAGCCACAGGTAGCGGGGGTGCCCAGCCCCTGGGCCCAGGAAGACCCATTAAACAAGGCCCTGCCCCACCTCATTCTACTGGAGTCAGGTAACAACTGTGCCCAGGTTTCTTCTTTCAGATAAATGTGCCTTTTTTTTTTTTTTTTTTACAGCAAGAAAAGGTATACCCTCCAAATTCTGGCAGCATAGACTGACAGAAAGGCACATTCTGTTGGAGAATAGCATAAGAGGTGGACAGCAGACGTGAAAACCCAGCCAGAAGGGTGACCAGCAGATAAAAGTGTGTCATCTGCTGTCTTGCAACTGGATAGGGCTGCTCACATGTTCCTGGTCCAACCTCTGGTGCCGCTGGGATTAAATGAAGTCTTGCCCCGAAACCAGACACATAATCCTATTGGGTACAGACAATTTACTTCGTCCTGCTCCTGACAAGCGTGTGCCCATCCATCTTTCTTGATGAGAAGGAGCAAATTTCAGTTTCCTGCCAAACCTTAAGATCTGGCAGGGGGTGGGGTTTCATGCAAAATTTCTATAAGACTAGAGAAGGGGGCCAGCTGCCATCAACCCTACCTTCTCAGAAGGAATGCAGGGAAACCAGGATGACAGAGGGCTACAGATCTCTCAGAATTGGGTGAGAGCCTTTGACCCTCTCGTATAAATTGCCACCTCTTCTAAAGAATTCATAAGGTCGACCCTCCCCCCGCCCTTTTTTAACTAAACTGACAGTGAGGTAATGAAAAGAAGAGAAGGAGCCTCTTACTCTGTCTCCTATCGGCTATGTGACTTTGGGTGAGCCATGTAACCTCTCTGTGCCTCAGTTTCCTCCGCTAAAATAATGAAGGTAATCATAGTACTGACTTCATATGGCTGTTCTGAGTATAAAATCTCATACATTCATTGTGTGTTCCTATGTGATAATAGATTGTTGATGTTTGCCATTTAAATATTTTGACACCAGAGAGATTCTTCTGTGTAGGAAAACAGACGGGGGCGTGAGCACAAGACAAAGTCGGAACTGTGCTTACGTGCCCCTGCTGAGGCCCTGTCGGGAGAGGTGCCATGCAGACCAATGCTCATGCCCCTACAAGGCGAGGCACAGATGTTAGGTATTATAATGCCCCAAGAAATTAACGATAAGTGATAGGTGGGCGGGGGAGTAGGAGGCTGTGTTTTCCAATAAAAACCACATCTTTAGGGGCTTAAAGGTGATCAGGAATGTGAAAGGAATTGTACTGTAATGAGCAGACACCCTGGAGAAGTCAGTCTTCTATTGCAAACAGCAAAGCCTGGGAAGGATTTGTTTCTCTTGAGAATTTTAAATGCTCACACCCAGGCTGCCTGCTTGTCATGCCTCCCCATGTGTTTAAGTGCCATTTAAGTGGGTTTCAAATGCTCCCCAGCTTCTGCCTAAATCCAGAGGCCCGTTTCCTTCACGCTAAGGTCTGGAGAGCTGGTTTCTGGAAAAGCTCCTCATCCCAGAAAGTGACAGCTGCCCCATTGGGCAGTCACACTGACACCTAGTGGGCTGAATGCTAAGCGCAGGCGATTGCCTTGAAGCTTTTGCTAGTAGTCTTCATGGGCCTTAAAAATCATGTTTCCGCCGTTGGTAGGTGTCCCCTGTTAACAAAAGGCAGAGTTCAGGGGAAGTAGATAGCATATTTCACTTGCCTGATGTGTCAGCAGGGCCGCCTCTGGGTGAACATTCCACGAACAAGAATGTGGGGGGAAGACGGTGGCCCATTGGCCTGGTTTAGGCTGCGGTCCCAGGGGCTGTGGTTAAGACCGAGACTCCAGAATGAAGATCGGAGTTTGACCAGGGTCTCTGCCACTCAGCAGCTGTGGTTCTTGGGTGAATTACTGAACTGCCCCCTGCTTTGGTTTCTGTATCTGCAAAGTGGGGCGCACAGTAACTCCTTCATGGTTTTCTGTGAGCTCCGACCACAGGAGGCAATCGGCAATACTCCTGCCGTCGCTGGACCGTGTTTAAGAGATAGTTGCCCTGGATGCCGTGGCCCCCCGCCCCCCTCACAGGTCACGCAGCACAGGATGGTGGGAAGCCCAGTGGATGTACAAGGACCCAGATTCAAGTTCCGCCACTAATAGCCGTGTGACTTTGGACAAATCACTTTGTTAAGGGGACATACCAGAGTCAGGGGATGGCCCCCTCCCTCGAGCTTGTTCCTGGGTTCTTGCCTCACTCACAAGAGACAAATTCAAGGGAGAGACAAACACATATAGTGGAAATGGGATAGCAAGTTTATTTATGAAACCCATGTGGGTGCAAAGCTGCAAGCAGGCAGCCGGCTAGTCTGAATGCCCCATGTACGGAGGAAATAAAGTTGTTAGTGAGTTTGTTAATGAGTTTGATCTATACACTTAAGCCAAGGCGACAAGTGGGCACTCAGATAATCTGATGTGCCAGCTACTGGGGTTCAACCTTAGTCAGTTTCTAGGCTTCACCTCCTTCTCCCCCTTCTAAACCTTGGGAATAATGTCCAGCTACAAAGGCTTTCTTTCTCAGCTAGTAAAGGCTCTTTGTCTTAGTGAAATCGCTACAGAGGTTCCCTTTTCCAGCAGAGTCTCAAGCATTCCCCTCCTCCTGCACTGTCCCTGCTTGTGATGTTCAGAACACCCAGCAACCTTACTGAACCGGGCTCAGAACTGCTGAGCCAGTGGGGGAGACAGGTCTCCCTCCTCCTCTCCGCCTTAGTTTACCACCCTACCCTCCCTAACAACTGACCCTGTTTCCTTTCCTGTAAGAGGAAGAGCTAGAATTTACTGATGTTTAGGGATTTTTTTTTCTTTCTGAAACACTGTGATTCTAAGGTAAAGCTTCCAATTAAAATGGTCTACCTTTAAGGCCCATTTTGATTGCCTCTCTTTTTATGAAATCCCAGGGTCCAGCAAGTCCAAGCATTGTATCTATACAGTGGCCGACTAATAAAATATGGAGGTTGGCATTACCTCTGTATCGGCCTCCAGGAATAAACCAAGTGTGTGTCTGGGCCGGAATGAGAACCCCCTAACAGAAGTTAGTCTGGGATTTCTCTGATGGATTTGGAGACTTCAGGGTTTGTCCTGGTAGTCTCTGCCTCTGCTAACCAGCCTCCACAGACAGACAGGAAGCCAGCAAAACTATTGAGCTGTACAAATTCAATGTATGCTTATTAATAGTATTTGTTCAGTTGGTGCCACGGGTGTTGGTCAGACTAGTACCTGACCTGCCGAGAGCAGATTCGATGCCGCCAAAGCCCTCCTGCTGCGTGTGACTGGTTCCCCACTCAGTCCTTCCAAGGCGGGGGCGATCCCAGCAGGACAGGCCAGAGAAGGTGATCACGCAACAAGATTTCCTGCCCTTCATCCTAAACCTCATCCTTGCAGGAGCTTGGACATTCACAGAAATACAACACAAAAGCACTGTGGACCTTTGCGAGAGTGGGGGTACTCGTTTCCTGTGGTTGCTGTAACAGGCGACCACAAATCCGGTGCCTTACAACAACAGCGACGTCCCAGGGACAGAATTCTGGACTCAAAGTGTTGCGAGCCAGCGTCCTCCAAATGCTCCGGGGGAGAAGCCATTCCTCGCTTCTCCCAGCGGCTGGTGGGTCCAGGCATTGTGGCTGCATCATCCCAATCTCCGTCTCTGTCTTCACATGGCTTTGTCCTCTCCTACCTTGTCTCGTGTATCTTATAGGGACACTTGTCATTAGATTTAGGGTAATCCAGGATGATCTCCTCATATGATTCTTAATTGCATCTGCAAAAAACCTTTTTCCAAATAAGACCACTGTCACAGATTTAGAGACATGAGCTTATCTTTTTAGGGGGCTACCATTCAACCCACTCAGTAAGTATAGAAGATAAAGAGAAAATGTGCAAAGTGCTCCACATCTGCACCCCAACCCCATTCGCCTGCGCTGAATCAGGGTAGCCCTGAAAAAAACCCAGTCCTTGCAATTAAATTTCTGCCACATTTTTAGGAGGAGTTGATCAATAAAGATGTGAGGATCAGAGCAAGAGAGGTCCAGGGTCCCAGAAGATCCAGGGTTTCTAACCATTTGTAATGCCCCACGAGGTGCCTGCCCTCCCTGTAGCAGCCGTGGCTGGGGGCGCTGACTCCTCCATGGGGAACCCTGAGAGGGCCGGCGAGACGGACTGGGCCACAGAGCATGTGCAGCTCGGAAAACGTCCCCGAAGGATAACCCCACCACCTCCTCTGCCTCCCTGTCTTCACCTCAAGAGACCATTCAAGATACCTCGTTGACCCTCTCTGTCCAAAACTCACTTCAGTCAGTGAGGTGCGCTTATACCTCTCAAGTATTTTTATCATTCTTATGCATATTAGAAATTCGGCATTGGTCCATTGTTACATGTTAGCCACACTTAAGTCATTTGAAATGTCTTACAAGTTTTAAAAACTTTTTTGAATCCAATAAAAATTTTTCTGGACCATAAAATGTCCACATATAAGCATGACTCACGGAAATGCCACTTTCTGCTCCCTTTTGAGTCACTTCCATTTTATCTTCCAAGCACTGCGACTTAGACAAAAAGAAAGAAAACATTGAAGCAATTTTTTGTTTATAAAAGGTTTTCATTTAATTTAATCATTCTCCAAATACTGGTTAACTATTTTTTCTAAGTGTTTTTATTGTGGTCAAATTTATGGAACATAAAAATTGCCTTTTAAATCATTTCGAGCGTGCAGTTCTGTGGCCTTAAGTCCATTCACATTGTGAGGCCATTGCCACCTTCGCACCAAGAGTGTTTTCTCTGTGCCCAGCTGGGACTCTGTGCCCATTGAACCCCACCCCTATCCCCACTGCCCCGCAGCCCCTGCACCCACCACTCCACTTTCTGTCTCTACGAGTCCGACTACTCGAGGCACCTCGGACAAGTGGAACCATACAGCATTTGTCCTCTTGTGACTGGGGTTTCACTTAGCACCAACATTATCTCCCAGGTTCACCCATGTTGGAGCGTGTATCAGAATCCCCTTCCTTTTTAAGACTGATAGTATTCCATGCCATGTATATAGCACATTTTGGTTTTTTCATTTCTCCATTGACCACACGTGGGTTGCTTCCACCTTTTGGCTATTGAGAAGAATGCTGCTATAAACGTGGGCATACAAATATCTATTCGAGTCCCTGCTTCCTTTGGGCGTACAGTCAGAAGTGGGATTGCTGGGTCCTGTGGTAACTCTACTTTCAGTCTTTCGAGGAACCACCGCGCTGTTTTCCACGGTGCCTGCAGTGCCTGCACCGTTTTACACTCCCACCGGCAATGCCCGCGGTTCAAGTTCTTCGCGTCCTCGCCAGCACTTGCTATTTTCTGTTTTCTGACAGTAGCCATCCTCATGCGCGTGAACTGGTGTCTCATCATGATTAAAATGTTTCATTAAAAGAAAAATTAGTTTAAAACAATAGGCAAATCTCCGTGGTATTTTTATTTAAAAAACCACTTAGTGTTAGAAAATTGTAGAACAAAAGGAATTTTGGTTTCATTTTATATTTCAGTTCTTTGATTCAACCATAGATGTGATGCATATTTTTTTGCTTGTCCATCATCTAGACAGAAAAGGTTATTTTGTATGAACGCATTGACATCGATCTGATTTTTGCCACGGAACTTCCCGAATCATAGTCCCGTTCCCTAGTTATATTGCTTCACACCCTTCAGCCTCTCTGGTAACGAGCCTCCAGCTAAAGCCAGGTTAATAATAAACCATGCCAGGTGGCCGCGGTTGAACCAGCACGGCGCCCCAGGCCGATGAGCTGCCAGCTGGGTGACTCATGCCTCTGACTCCATGGAATAGTTTGGGGGAAAGAGGCTCAGTGTAGTCACCTGCCTAAACACGCCTCCCTGCAGCAACACACACGGACCAAACATCAGAACAGCAAGCAAGACCGTCTTCTGTTAGTTTTTGTTCCCTGTCCAGATTGCCTCTGAAGCTGCTAAGTAAATCAGGATGCTCGAGCTCAGAGCCCTACGTCCCCTACGCCGGGCTCTGTTCCCTTGCTCACGGCAGAGGTGCCAGGAGCCGCGCCGGGGGCCGGACAAAACTGCTAACACGTCTCCGCTGAATAGGCATTCTTGGGCAGAAGGCCAGTTGCTAGGGCTAGTGGAAAACTCTTGGGATCAGAAGAAAACTATTAAAACTTTGGTGTGTGAGCTGAGAATTTGAACTCAAAATAGTAACTAGACAAGAAAAAAGTATTAATTTCTATGGTGTGTTGGGGCAAACACAGAATTTAGAGTCAGAAGACCTATATTTAGTTCTCCTTTCTACCGCATGCTCGCATTTAGTTTACCCTTCTATAAAAATAACCACGCTTTGAGACAAATGAGATATCGCATGTACAATTTTATTTTTAAATGATTAATAGTTCTAACAATAAAACTAGCAATAGGTGTGTAATACCAAGCTCCAGCATTTTTTGCTAACTGTACAATTGTACGTGTTTTATGGGTGTTTTTTTTTTTTTTTGGTGGGTACAGGTGGTGTTGAGATCATTTGTACTCTGGAATAAGTGACCTTAATAAAGCACAGACTTTAAACTAGATAGTGGCAAAGGGCCACATACTAGAACTAGCACATATATAAGCGGTCACCAGCCATCTCGGAATAAAAAGAGGGAATGCATGAATGAAAGGGGAGTGATGACCCAGAGTAGCTGAAGCCAGCAAACCCTTGGAAAGATGTGGGGCCGTGGGAAAAGGGCGGCTACGTGCTAAGAACAGGATATACATCATGAAAAGCTTAAAATTTCAAACATCATTTTAACAAGAAAAGGTGAGACCCACAGTAAAGAGCCCCGCAGTGACAAAGGTGAGCGGAAACCGCTCCTCTCGAGGCAGAGTCTCATTACTGCGACTGGTAAGGGAGAAGCAGTGAAGGAAGAGGTGTGAGGTGGTTCTATTTTTCACCCTGATTACTCAACACTGAGTGCGTTTTCTCCAAAGGTTAAAAGGAGAAGAGGTAGAATGGGAACAGAGGAAGTTAGGGGGAGGGTCTCGTGTCATCCTAATGTGTAGGGTGAGGCTCCAAAATATCATCCACCTCTGTGGAATCTCCCCTGGCCCTCCATTCCCAATGTCTCATTTGGACTTTCCTCAGCTCCAACCGTGGACACCACATTGAATAGCAGCTGCCACCTGCCTTGCTTCGCTGGTTGAAGTCTTCCTCTAAGCCGTTTACTTCACCCAGAACTTTTCACATGCTGGGAAGGAAGTCTCTAGAAAACCCCACAGATGGCCTCACACCCCCTCCCCCACCCCACTCCATGTAGAACGTACACTTTCAGTTTCTAACGTCTTGTCAAGCACAGAGAAGGAACTCACAGCCCAGATGTGTGTGTCTGTGTGTGTGTGTGTGTGTGTTCAGAGGGATATGGAGGCTGGAAAAGAGGCAGTGTAATATCTCTATTTTGTTTATCCCATGTCAAACAGCAACTTCCTCTGCCATCAAACATTTTTATTTCAGATTTCATGTTTTTAGCAAAGTGAATTTTCTTTTGGTGCTTCATACTATATTTCTATGTGAAAATAAAATAACCACAAGAAGTAAGAGATGAAATTAAGATCTCTTTGCCATGACAGAGTTGAAGGTACAGGAAAAAATGGAAGGACTTATATTGTATTATGGTGTGTGTACATTAAATATTATGCTCAAATTCAAATAAGCCATTAGTAACGTATCTATGAAAACTGTTTTCAATGATCTACATGTGCATTCGTCAAAATGTAAATAACTCTTCTCCAATTTGGTATATTTAGTTAATGCAGGCTAAGCGAATTATATCCTAAGCAAACGTAAGTTAAATTTGCTGAAAAACTATATAAAATAGAATAACAAAAATAAATGGTTTCGGGACCATTCTGTTGTTCTATACTATCTACCTCCTCTGTATTTCCTATCACCATTCCATCGGCATCAAGAAGTCAAAAACTCAGAGCAGAACTAGCTTGAGAAACACACCAAAGTCACATGTAACAACTTCATCACTCACAGCGAGCCGTGGGAGGCCGCAGCAAAGTCAGACCGTGTTTGTGCAGGAGCTGTTTGGCGGGGTAACCACGAAGAGAAGGCTGGAAGCTTAGATTTGTATCATGGCGGTGATTTTCAGGCTCTCGGTCTTTAATGACAGAGGCTACACAAACCCCAGCCGATCAGTACACCTTGAGAGTGCAGGGTGATACAGTCTTTGGACGGTGGGCCGTCCCGCCGAAGCTGCACCACCCGCTCAACCATCTTGCATCCTCTGTTTCAAATCGACCTCGAAAAGAAAGTGCAAGAGAACCCAGTGGGGACCAGGAAAGGATCAGAGCAGCAGGGCCCTGAGATAACTCGAGAGGGGCTGCTGATTCTCCGTGACATCTGCCGAGGTTTCTGCCAAGGCGCCCAGGCCATTTCCTGAGGGAAGCCACACGCGGCTCCCAGAGACCCTGCCCCGCCAGCTACTCTCTTCTCACACGGCACCTGACAGCGCAAAGCCACCGCTGAGGTTGCCTGGCATTGGGTCTCCACCCTCAGAGGCCACCGAAAAAACTGTCGGGCGTTGTTGTCACAGTCAGGGCTAACACGAGCTCCTCCGGCCTGTGCCCTTGCCCATGGGCAGCAGGCTGCTTCTCCCCAGCAGCACAGTCTGCGGTGAGAGGCACGTTCCCACATCCTCTTGAAGAGGGGCCTGGGGCTCCCTCCAGCCCTGGAGCAGAGGCTGCGAGAGAGAGCTCTTCAAACACTCCTTTAAGAAGCCTGGGAGATCACTTCTCCAACCATTATCTCTGCGATAAATATGGTGCAATTCAAGGGAAGTTAGCCACTATGTTTAACGTACACGGGGTGGCTCAGAAGCAGTTCACGGTGGTAAGGACCTGAAACGCAGCGTACTCTTGCATTTTCATCCTTAATGATTGTATTACTTGCATGTGAACGAGCGCAAGCCTGCTTCTGCCCCACCCAGCACTGTGGAAAGGGCGGCGTCGGGGTGGTGCCCCGTTTGGGTGGGTAGGGGCAGAGGGTGTGTTTTTGAGGAAAAAATAAAACCGGGTCCCTGCTTCTCCACCCCCCAGGGAAACGGGCACGCACAGGAAGCACGTCCATCGTTAGACAGCGCCCACCAGGACACAAGCATCCATGGCAGTTTCACGGAGGGCAGTGCGATTTACCGTCCACCATTGCCGCAGGGTTTTGACACAAGTATTGCCTCTCAGCCAGCTTCCACGGGCTCTGTTTTTATAGCGAAGACAATTAGTTTTATTAGGTAATTGCTAACCATAAGGAGTTTTTTAGAAGTCGATTTTTCAGATTGAAAGAGTTCCCAGTTCCAAGTTTACCAGGTATAGCAAATCAAGTCTCTTTAGACAAAAAACAACTTACTGCTGCGCATGTGTGTGCGCAGGTATGTGTGTGCACATGTGTGTGTGCACACACATGCCTGTGCACAGGTGCATGCCTGTGTGGGTGCATGTGTTCAGAGGACATGGCCGTGGGGAACGTAGCTGTTCTTGTCTTTAACCTAGGCAACGTAAACCAGGGAGGCTGAATGCTATTGCTCAGTGAAAGTCTGAGCTTCTTGGGTCCATCACAAATTTTTACCAGCCTCTCTCGACCTCAAAGGTGGTAAGTTTCCCTGGCTTCCAGGGGAACTTTTCTGTCTTCTCAGTCTTTTTGTTACTCCTCCTGGGCAATCAACCCTTGGTTGCGTGGACCGTAAGTTTGAGCAACACGAGCCATCACTCCAGCAACCCTCACCTGCTACTTCCCCATTCCAGACACCTGGTTACAGTTTCTGATGACTTGCAAGACTAGGGCTAGTTTCCCGGAATCTTCTCTCTTTACAGCTGCACCTCCTTGCAGCCTGGTGTTATCCCCTGAGGCCACTATTTCTGCAGCCTCTTCTGGGCATTGGTGGTGGTGGTAGGAGCTAATTTTGTTCATGACATGAGCCAGCAATTTGGACCAAATAGCTGTGGGTACTGACATGTTATCTCAACATAACAATTAAAAAAAACCACATATACCAAAATTAATTAATGGTGAAAGAGAGAGACAGATAGACAAAGAGACAGAGAAAAAGAGGAAGAAATAAGAAAGGAAGGAATAAAGAAGAGAGAAAGAGACACACCAGTTCGGGTAAACTATTATTACTTACTGTTTCCCTCTTAATTAAAAGTATTACATGCACTCAAATAAAATTAATTTCTTTTCTTTTTCTACGGGTTTTATGTACAGAATGTTGAATGAACTCAAAAAGCATCTGCAGGTTATGGCTAGAAACAAATGATGAAGATTTATTGAAGGGTCTTAGGGTTTGTAAACTGAGAACACAACTAGGCAAAAAACCCAGAAACGTTCCAAAGAAGAAAGAGAAGTTAACGATTTTTATTGTAAGAAGTACATTTCTGAGAATCATCAGTCCTGCATTGATAGACCAAGACTGGTCCAGGACAGTTACCAGTCAGATGTCAGTGAGTCTGGGTGAGGGATGCCAGGTGGTCTGGTCACACCTGTTGGTCTGGATAATAGACGTCAGGGGCCTGGATATCTAAGTCCTTCAGGGCACGATCAGGTGGTTAACTGGAGGTCTGATGTATGTCCGGATGGACGTCCAGACCTTGTCACTGGCAAGTTCAAAACCTAGTTTCCACGCTATTTAGAACAAGAGTAGAGTCTTTCCTCATGCCTCGACCTTCATAACGCTAATAATTTCAGTGGCTTGGGTAAAGTGACTTCATTTTATTAATCCCTATCTTCACTCTTTTCTCAGGAAAAGTATCAGTATCCATTAGAGTGCTTCGTTCTCCTCATGCATGAATTACAAAAGTGACACAGGCACAATTTAAGGAGGTGAACTCAGGCTTCATAGTTATTCTAAATATATTAGATACCCATGACCTATGGATGTTTTATTTCTTTTGTGTTTTACAAAATCAAACTTTATAGAGATGAGACTTTCAAAGACCAGGAAATTTAAAAACAATCTCTAGTAGTAGCCTTTGTATTATTTAGTCTATTTATAGGTTTTGGAGTCTACTCTAGTATTAAAAATTAAAAGCAGACTTTCTGTGTACAAACTGGCCAATACGAAAACAGTCGTGGGGACCTAAAGCACGGCACAGAGAATACAGTCAATAATATCGCAGTAACTGTGTGTGGTGTAGGGGGCTGTTAGGCTTAGCAGGGTGGTCACTCTGTAAGTTACATACACGTCTAGTCACTATGTTATACGCCTGAAACTAACATCATATTGTATGTCGATTGGAATTGGAAAATTTAAAATGTATGTTATTTTTAACACAGCAAGCATTCTGGCAAGGCGTTTTCAGTGATTCAGGAGCAGTAGGGCTGGCTCGGGGCTTCTCGACCCCAGCAGACTTTGGACGGACAGCTCTCTGCTGTGGAGGGCTGTCCGGGGCACTGCGGGGTGTGCGACAGCTTCCCTGGGCTCTCCTCACGAGGTGCCGAGAGCACTCCCTCCATCAGTCATTTCAACCAAAACCCGTCTGTAGATGTTGCCAAAACTGCACCCGGCTCAGCACTGCTGGGTTTGCCTAATGTCCAAGATAGATTAAAAAGCACAAACAGTATAAAAATAAACCCCAAACCCTGTTATCAATAATAGCTACAGAGTAATTTTAGTCTTCCCTAGGAAAGATGAATTAGTTATAAAAAGAAGCATTTTTTTAATGTCTGTACTAAACACCATCTCGGTCTTCGTGTAAGTATGCACTTGATTTCCTACCTTTATGTAGGTTGCTATAAACAAAAAAGGATTCCTTGATTCTGGAGGTGGTTACTGGAAATCAGAGGAAGTATTTGTTAACAGTCGTCTTCCCAGGGGCTATGACAGGTGTGGTAAGTTCATACCAGTGAAGGTACAAAATTCTGAGGAAGTGTGAAATATACGGAGGACTAAAGAAATTTTATCTGTATCAAGAGCATCTCGACAATTACATCTGTGCAATGGTAAAGCAATGTTATAGTTTGGGCTAAATATTATGTATGTACATAGATGGAAATAGTTAACGAATTGCTTCAAATGACTTTGGGGGAAAAAATCCAAACAATCTAAGATGAAATGTTAGTTTTACTTAAAATATCTTAAGCTCTGCAGTTTTCTGGATCATGAAATACATCTTCTTAAGAATAAATAGAAGTTCAATCTTAGAATCATTGAAAGTTAAAAAGGTCCTATAAACTAACATGAAATGTCAATTACAAGGGAAACTGGATGGACAGTACATTAGAACTCTCTGCATTACCTTTGCAATTTTTCCGTAGGTCTAAAACTGCTCAAAAAAGTAAAGAAATAAAGTCTATTTTTAAAAGATTCTGCAAATAATATGCACCGATAAAGATCAGTTGGCACGGGAAATAAGCAGAGTTAACATAGAAAATTTAACAACTGGAATTGCACGGGCATTAAGCAATTGAAATAGTTCTGACCGTATGTCCAGCTGCACTGGTGTGCATCGGCTGACTATCAGTTCTGGAAAAAAGCAAAGTGCAACATTGGGGTTTCCATTTGCGCAAAAAGTGGGAACAGGCAGGCTGTGTGTATACGTATTTACATGTATTTGTACATACATAGCTTAGATATACACATAAGAAAATGATGAAATGGTTGCCTCTAGTGAGGAACTGGGTGAGTTTACCATTTGATTTGTTATTTACAGCAGGTCAATTTTGAGAGTAAAAAGCAACATTATCGTTATCCCAGAGCAAGAGGCACAAGCTTGTGGCGTACCGGTGGGTCGGGACGCATCATCTCCCTGGAACTGGGGGACCGGGGCTGGGAGGTTCGGGGGTGGAGCAGGCTCACTTCTCACTCTGTTGCACAATGGCACACGGCTCCTGCGCTGTCTTTCACTTTTATCTTTTAAGTGAAACGAGTCCTAGGAAATAGAATGGGTGTTCAACCTACGACGAAGTCAGAATGGGAGAATGTCAAAAAAAATTGATCATTGTTGACTCTCTGTTGTCATCATTAAGGAAGAAACATGGCTATTATTGCCAGGATTAAGGGAAAATCAGGGTGTTCAAAGTGTATCTAATACACTTCCCGACGATGATAACGACCTAAAGCTAAGCGGCCAGTGCAAGTGATTAACAGTTGAGTTCGGGCTATTGATTCGCCAGACATGTTAGTCAGCCCAGGTGCTGTTCCTGCCTCTTCAGAGTCACCCCAGTGACGTGCTCTTTCCTGGCCTGTCCTTCAGCAGCCGGTGAGAAGTTTCAGTGTGTGCTTGAACCAAAGTCGAACACAGTAACTCTGTTATGTCATCCAGTGCTGTGCTCATTTCAGCCACACTGATTTAAAACTGGGACTTAACATTGACGATTGTAACTTCACAAGTTGGTCACCCGGAGAAAATGTTATTATATGACTAGTGAATTAGAAAAAACCACAGTGGCAGACATGCAATCGTTGATCTTAGAACTTGACACACATGACTAACCCATTGGAGCCTATTTTGAAAAACAAAACCCTTTGGGAAATAGGCACTGTGATTATTTGCATTTCATGGATGGAGAACACTGAGTCCCAGAGGGGTAGATCACAAGGCTACTAAGGGGCAATGTCAAGGTTTGAACCCAAGTCAATGGCCCCAGCGCCTGTGTTATTAACCAAGACGTCGCCCTGCCCCCTGGGTCGGGGGTGACATCTAAGCGTCCCAGTTCCAAATCAACCACATCCATAGTTTCTCCATTAAAACCAGGACGCAGAGTGTGACCACGGGTCAGAGTGTTTCCTGGGATTTCCCCCACAAAATTCGAGATGACAGACCTCTGTAACTAAGTAGGATGTCACTGAAATCCTTTGGTTTCTGTTCCTCTCCAACATGGTGGAAGAGATGGGACTAGACGATCTCTGTGGCTTGACTTGTTTCGTGAAAACAGGAAACCCTCCTCTGTACCAGGCGCGGTGTGCTGTGCTTTAGGAATATTAATTTGTTTATGATTCCTAACAGCCCTAGGACATGGCATTAGTAGTCCCGTGATAGAGGTGAACAGTCCAAGGCCCAGAGACTTTATGCGCCTTGACCTAGATTACATAGCCAGCAAGATTCAAACCCAGGCGGTCTGGCTCCTGAGTCTGTGTTATTAACCTCTCCGCTAGGCAGCCTCTTGTTATAAAGCGTGGAATAAATTCTAGACCTAGAGCATGAATGACAGAACACAGAGTCAGTGTAGAAATAAAAGCATTCTTCCCCAGAGACAGACTGTCCTCCAGGTGGGGAGTGATTTTTGTAAGGTTGCTTCTTTATGCTGTTTGGAGTTCCCCGTGGCTGTGCTCCCCCTGGGGGCCCAGAGCAGGGCCCATCTTCTCCTACCCCCCTCCCCCGCCCCCACTCCCACTCCCAACACCCAAACTCTCCCTGGTCCACTGTCCTCCACCCTGAGGCCTTCGGGGGTTGACTGAGGATTTGAGGAAATCACGGGGATTAGAAAACACGGACAAGGGAGGCAAGGTAGAAAACAAGGTATTTCCAGCAACTCAGATACAGGGTCGGAAATAAAGGAGCGAAATCCAAGCTGGAAAATGTTTCTCTCATCCGGCTTTCATCCCCTGCCCAGGTTCCTACCCTCAACCCACGAGGACCCGTGCACCGCAGTTTGGTGCAGATACAAACTCCTGCGGAGGACTCTTTCCTTAAAATTGGTCGCCGTTCAGTGTTCAGCCCATGCCATCCTTCACTCCCCAAATAGACATTAAAGCCCTGGCTTTGGTCCCAGCATTGTGGGGACACAGAGAGGGAGGAGACAGTTTCTGGGTTTCAGAAACTTGGACGGCCCGAGTCGGCCTCCCTGTGCTCACGGTTGCTGGCTGCGAGTCCTTGACTTCGCTTCTTAACATTCCTCTGAATAACAGTTTCCACCTGCTGAGCCCTCGCGGGGGGCCAGGCAACCGCTCTGCAAATTCCATCTCTAATGCGCGTGACGATCCTGGCAGGCCTGTGCTATTGTCCCCATTTTACAGATGATGCAGCTGAGGCCCAACTAATGACCTGGGACTCCAGCCCAGTTGTCATGACCTCTCCACGGTCCTGCGGTTCTCAGCTCACTTTTCTTTCCTGGGAAGTGGAGTTAGATGGTGCCATCCTCCCGAAGCACAACATGGACCACATAGGTCGCACACTGAATGGTGGTGCTTACTGTCGAGAAGGAGGCCGCTCAGGGGCCTGGAGAGGTACAGAAGCGGTATGTGAGTTGAGAGCACAGAGCGACTCTTCCCAGCCGGACAGGATCTGGTTTTGTGGTATTCGAGCCGGCCCTGAGAGAGAGCGTGAGCTCGGGCATGTGGCAATGAGCCGGGCGGCCGGGGGAGTAAGGAAACGTTTCTGGGTCAGTTTTAAAGCACAAAAATAGAAATGGTGATGACCAGACGTGTAACTTCAATTATTTTTTAAGGCTTCAGATCTTCAAATGTTCTAAAAGAACTAGAATACTCTGGAAGACCTTGCTTATGAGAGACAGACCAAACGCAGCATGAATTCTACCAGACTAGAAGGGATTGTACTCACAGAGGAGGGTGACTGGCTGCTCTCTTTCCTAAGCAGTACCCTAATTCTAGACAAGGAGGACAGACACTGCGGAGCAGGACTTCAGAGAAGGAGTGACAAATGTCATTACTGAAGAGACAAGACTGGATGATGAGACTTCCCAGCCAGTCTCTGCATCCTTGTCCCCTCCCCCGAGTGCCCTAGACCATCCCCCCAGGCAGGACCCACCCTGCAAGGGCTCACACTCTGCTTGCTAGTCTGGTCCCAGGTGTATCACTGTATACAAGTAAGTAGAAAAACTCTGTATTACTCCCACATTCAGTGAGTGGCTCTTTCTGCTACATCCCTTTGTTAGCAAACAGACAGACCTGAAATGCGGATGGGCACAGAGAACTCTGAGAAACCACAGCGATGTTAATTAAACATGGCCTTGCAGTCCAGGGTATGCAACCTGAGGGCTTGCTTTCATTTTCAAAGAGCGGTTTCTATTTAAGAGGCTTAACTGTAAAATATGGAAGAAGTCACTTGTTAGAAACATCCATATTTTTTCAAGTAAAATGCAATGGGCAACTACCAAGTGAAGAGTCACTTCAACAACATAGCCCGAGAAACAGTGACAGGAAAGGGGAACAGTGAGTGGGGACAAACAGTAAGCATGTCAGTCTAAGGCAACTCCGAGAGTGTGTGTACAATAGCCCTCCCCCTTCAAGAAGCGCTCACAACTTATTTTGCCATAGAGGAAGATAAATGTTACAATATCTCACTACCCAATCAGCAGCACTGCAGGCCTCAAACCAGGAAACCCTTTAAAGTGGAGTGTTTTAAGCTGTGCAAGTGCTGCTTCTGGTTCTCAGCTAGTTTTTGTTCCCTATACTTGTAGGATGGGAAAGCAGATGTGAAGTCTCTGATGGCGAAGTTTAACACACTGGGCAACCCCACGCAGGAGGTCAACAGCCGGCCCTTCAAAGTCGCGGGGCAGAATTCACCTTCAGGAGTACAAGCGAGAAAGAACTTGTTCGACAACCAAGGAAATGCCAGCCCTCCAGCGGGACCCAGCAACGTGCCAAAGTTTGGATCACCAAAGCCTCCTCTGGCAGTGAAACCTTCTTCTGAGGACAGACCTGACATGGAGCCCAAGCCCCCCTTTCTAAAGCCCACAGGAGGGGGCCCAAGATTTGGATCACCCTCACCGGCAGCCTCGGCCAGCAGGGACCCAGAGGTGAAGGCGGGATTTCCCAGACCTGTGGGCCCCAAGCCCACCAACCTGCCCCGAGAAGATGCCAAACCTGCCTTTCCCCGGCCTCCCGGGAACAAGCCCACACTTCCCGGTGCAAACCAAGACCATGACTTAAAGCCACCAGGCCTGAAGCCCAAGTTTAATCCTCCAGCCCAGGAAAACGAGCAGAAGCAAGTGTTCCCAAAGCTGTCTGGGATTCAAGGCAAGTTTGCGTCAGCCTCCCAAGACCATGACCCCAAGCCCCTCTTCCCCAAACCCGCCTTTGGGCAGAAGCCATCCCTGAGTGTGGATGACCCCCATGAAGCCGAGAGCCCCACTAAGAATGCAGCTCTACAGAGAGGAGCCTTGGCCCCCCTGGGAGTCAAGGCCAAAGTGGGCCCTTTAAAACCAGCAAAGGAAGACCCAGAGAATAAAGACCACGGAGGCGAGACGTCAAGTTCACCTTTTCCCGGAGTAGTTCTGAAACCTGCTGCCAGCAGGGGAGGCCCAGGCCTCCCCAAAAGTGCTGAAGAAAGAAAAGAAGAAAGACGGATAGATGCTGCCAAGAGTGTATTCCTGAGCAAAATGAACCAAGAGGAACCGGCCTCTGGGGCCCCACCTGCCAAGTTCCCAAAGACACCGTCTAAGGTGGCAGTGACAGGGCCCTGGGGCCAAAGTCAGGAAAAGGAAAAGGGCGACAAGAATCCAGCCACCCCTAAGCAGAAGCCCCTGCCTCCCTTGTCTGTCCTGGGCCCACCACCCCCGAAACCCAGCCGGCCGCCACAAGTCAACCTGACGAGATTCTACAAAGCTGCTTCTGGAAACAGTGAGTTCTCTCGATGTCTATTTAACACATTTTGCTCTGCTGCAGAGGGTATTTTAGCTCCTGGGGCGAGGTCCGTCATCAGGAACAAATCCATCATTGTACGCTGTGGCTTCTTTGGCATGATTGCCCCTTGGTGCGAGAGGGCTGAGAGGCGGGTCTGGTTTTGGGGGTGGGGGAAACACATCCATTGGACTTGGTATGTGGTTTGGCTTAAAGATAATCATTTCATTTACTTCCTTAGTTTGGTTTCATTTCTGTTGAATGAGACAGCAGTGGGTTATTCGTACTACCGCTCAGGAGTTGCACAGAAACATGAGCGAAACACCAAGGCAGCGATTCTCAGGTGGGGCAATTTTGACAGCCAGGGGGCATTTGGCAATGTCTGGAGGCACTTTTCATTGTCACAGCAGGAGGGTACCACTGGCATCGAGGGAGTAGAGGGCAGGGACGCTGCCACACACCCTACAGTGCACAGGACAGCCCCTCACACCAAAGGAGCACGCAGCCCCGAAGTCCATAGTGCAGAGGTTCAGAAACGCCCCTCCAAGTGGCCGTGAGTGCCCACAACCTCACCATCAGTTTCCTAAGCCTGATATTCAAATCAGGGGGCAGCGGGGCTCTTGTGAATGACATTCTGTTTTCTGCTTTAGCTGTCTTCTACTTCTCAACGTAAAGCTTTCTGAACTTCTCTGATTCATAGAGTAGCACATAGCTGGGATAACAAGCCAGACAAATGGGTATAGCTTCTTCCGGGTGAATGCTTTATTTTCTACCAGAGATGTTACCACAATACTGTGGCACATGCCATCATTTGATGCTGAGAGAATTGGTAAAGATGTGTAACTCTGCATAGTGATGAGGGAGACTCACATGTGCCTGCAGTGTGTAACCTCACATATTTTAGACAAATAATGTGTAACCATTGTTTACTGGGGGGATGGGAGCAAGTGACTATTGCACTGTTAGCCACATTTTTCTCCTTCCAAAAGTGTGGTCCCATTAAGGCTATTTCAGGCATAAAGGTTGTTTTTCTTTTCTGGTTCTGTAGAAGTATTTTGCAATATGGCATCTTCCTGGCATCAGTATTTTTAGAGTTGATCAACAGATTTGTGATCAAATCGTCCATAAATCCATCATCATGCAGGAAAGCAAGTGTGGAATGACCCCATGGCCTTCTAGAAAGACGCGGGCTTGTTACACTGTGTCCTTCTCACCTGTCCCTTCTCATTTTAATACTGATCTATAACTTAGAAATGTTACTTTTGGGAGACCTTCTAGAAGGTCCCTTATCTCTTAGTCCTTCTGTACCTCAGGTTGTGAAATGCTGCTCTCCCAGCCTCCATTCTCTAGCTCTGCTTCATGCCGAGGGAACTGTCGTGAGGTCCAGCAGACATGCTTGGGAGCTTCCTCCTGCGTCCTCCACCCAGTTTCCACCCCACGCCCAGGTTTGGGCACTGGGAACCAGTGACCCGGTGTCATGCCATGGAATGAGCTTTCATGCACATTCTTGGCTCCCTCTTACTGGCTCTCCAGTCCTGTCAAAGTCAACACTGAGCTGATGTTCAGTGCAATACTGCTCCGAGGGACCCAGGCATGATCACTTAGTGTGAGAGTGGATGCTTGCACTTGTCCTTCCCTTCGCAACTCCTCCCCACCTCCTGACACGCGTCCCCACTGCTCATGCGCCCCATCACGCAGCCTAGATTCTAAGTCCTCTCATCAGCGCACCCTGCTTCCAACTCTGACCCCTTGGTGGGTGTGGCACTCCAGAATGGACCTCATCCCTCTTCATTCGTCTCTTCCACAGATCGGAACTCAGTCCTTCACAAGGGAAACTGAGCTCAGGTCGGTGTCAGGATAAAGCAATCTGTTTCATAAATTTACATCCTAAATAACACCCCTTGAAAGTACTCACTTCCTTTTAATCTATTTTTTAAATAGAGATCACATGTAGCTCCAAAAAACAGCAGGTGTAAACAAGTGTAAAGTGGGACACAGTGAAAGTCACCTTCTATCCTTTCCTGCCATTTGCTGGGTTTCCCCAGCCTGTGACCTCAATGAACAATCCCTCTTCTACCTTCCATGGCCCCCAAAGTTTGCATATGTTCACACAAGCAAATAGAAATACAGATTCTAATCCCCGCACTTCTTACTTGAGAAGTAGGATATTGTATGCAACGCTGTGATCCTTGTTTCTTTAAAAAAAAAGACTAATAAATCCTGTATGTTTTTTCACATTTTAATAAAGGGTAACTGATTATTCTTTAAGCTAATTTAGAATTCAATTTAGGAACGTTAAAAAACACCAGGATTAGGAAGTATGCAGTGTTCAAATTAACTAAAGCTTCATCTAACAATTGTGTCAGTGTTCAAAACTCTAAAGCTCTTTTCCTAGCCTTCCGCCTGAGTCCCTCCCTTCCAGACCCACGTCCCATTCCTTAAACCTCGTCCTCAGACCCCCCTTCCATCTTTACCATCTTTGTCCAACACATTCGCCATTAAAAATACCCATCGTGGGTTGAGGACTGGCGCAGAAATGATACATGTTTGTTAGTTGGTCAGGTTTGCCCCCCCAGCAAAGTCTCCACAGTCAGAACTTAGTGTTAATACTCTGTGTAGTTCAACCACCATTTTTCTAACAAATTAGATGACCCTGGCCAATAGACTTGCATGCAAATGGAATGAGCTTCTATGCAAAGTGAATATTATACAAGAGTCTATATTGTAGATCTTTGTAGCTTACTTTCCTGTAAACCAGAAGCTCAAATACAACACATTGCTTTTTGAATGTGGAGCTAATAACTTTTTTCCAGAACCATTTAAGGTTAAAAAAAGACCAAATTTTTTTTAAAAATTCAAAATATCACGATGTTCTTTGAACTAACCTTTTCCATGCTTCCTTCTGGCACCCCAGCCAGCTGTGAAAGGTGCCCTTCCAAGCACCACGGTGCTTGCCTCGCCAGCAAAGTCTGGGGTGCTGCGAACCCCTGACCTGGTGGCGGGTTTGTGCGTAGGAGTTAGCAAAACCTGCTGGGAAATATTCCATCCAGCTTTTTTTCTCCTAGTCTTGTTCTTAACCCTGGTGAGAAACTAAGGCTGATCTTTCCTGCGTTGGCTGTAAGAATGACTGGGTGAGCCTCTTGACAACTGAAGGGCAAGGTCAACATCCTAGACGGCTCTAGCAATGAGCTAACAGTGTGACTCCTCGCCATCTGCTTATGTGTCACCTTAACTCACCCACCGACAGCAGTTTGGAGCCGAAAGGCATTTGCCCTCTTTTCACCGGCCAGTGACTTGTTTCCTGGGGGAAGGGGTGGGGTGAGGTTTTCCTTCACAGGTCCGAAAGCTGTGGCCTTCCTTCTTCCTTGCGATCACCTTTCACATGCACTGTCTGAAAACTGCCTTATCAGATACTTAAAGATCCCGTTTTAGCTCGGTGTGTTGCTCCCAGTCATGACAGCGGACAGGGACTCACTGCTCAACCACATTTGAGAAATGTAGGAACTGCCAGGCTGCTCCCAGAGTGGCTGCATTCCCACCAGCAGTGCATGAGCGTTCGCTTTTCTCTCCAGCCTCCCCAGCCCTTGTTTCGGTTGATGGTGGCCATCCTCACAGGTGCGCTGTGGTATCTCCTTGCAGTTTTGATTTGCACTTCCCTAAGAGCTGGTGGAGTTGAGCATCTTTTCATATGTCTGTTAGCGTTTGGATGTCTTCTTGGGAGAAGTGTCTGCTCAGGTGCTGTGCCCGCTTGTTAAATGAACTGCTTGTTTGTTTGGTGTTGAGTTGCATGAGTTCATTGTATGTTTTGGATACTGACCCCTCGTCGGAGCTGTTGTTTGCAAATATCATCTCCCATTTGATTGGTTGCCTTTTTGTTTTGTTGCTGGTTTCTTTTGCTGTGCAGAAGCTTTTCAGTCTCATTCATTTATTTTTGTCTGAACTTCCCTTGCCTTTGGGGACAAATTCATAAAATGTTCTCTACGAGCAATGTCACCCCAATAAATTTGATTAAAAAAAAGAAACATAGGGCTGAGTAGATTCTTTACAGGGTTTCTATAAGCATTGATACGTGAATGTGCACTTGGAATCTAAGAGCAAGTTGCCTAAAAAGCAGGTACTTTTTCTGAAGCACCACACAGACTGGCTACTTCAGCACACAGGGAAACCGGAGGCAGAGCTGTGGGTGCACAGCCTGGATGGGAAGTCACCTACAGCCTGGCTCAACCTCCGGTGGCAACAAGAACCTCCCACGCTCTTTGCTCTTATTCTCCGGTGCCTGGTGCACGCTGTGGCTGGCACCCTCACCTTTCGCCAAGCCTGAGCACAGTCTATTTCACTTGCTGTCCCGGATCCCCAGGAGAAGCGTTTTTCATAAGACCTGTGGGTCTTCCCTCTATCCCAGGTTGAAACTTGTGAGGAAACACTGTTCATTGGCAGCTTGCCTGGGTTTAGCTCCGTAATAAGAAATGCCTTAGGAAGAGCCTGCCCTCTCCTAATCACACAGTCCACGGTCAGATCTTGGGAGCTGCCTATTCTTTGTCTTCCAAAGTTCTCTCTGCTGTTACACGAAGATAAACTAGCTTCCCAGTCTAAATCCTATTGAATGACCTGACCACCCTGAATTTTTCTCTTTGAAAATGATTGCTTTTCTGTCTGGATTCCTAAAGAAATCTCTGTCCTTAAGGTTTAAAAACAGCCAATCATTCTGCCATCATTGCCAATCATTTATCATCATCCTAAACCTGTGTCAATCATTTTATCATTGATATTTTCTGAGAGACAGTGTCCCTCTGAGTCCAGGGATCTTCAGAGGTCCCACCGTTTTGTTTTGTTTTTTAATCTGCCTGATGGAAGACAAATGCATCTACTTGAACTAATCCTTGGTGATAAGTTTCTCTTCCCCTGGGAGCTGCTATTTCAGTCCTGGTGTTGCTTTTCATCTGTTCTTCTGTGGAGGGAAGGACAGCTGTGCTGGTCTGGAGGGCAGTCCTTGCCGGAGTCTGGATTCTGTCCCATTGCCTGAGACCTGGTGCAGTGCTCTGTTCTGTGCGGCAAGGCCAACCACGGGAGCTCTGCCCCCTCCTGCCTCTGCCGTGGCCCTGTCGTGGTAGCTATGGCTTTCTTGCTACAGGTTGCTCCTCCACCAGACTGCTCAGTCATCCCCGAGTTCACTTCTCCAAGCTGGAGCATATTAGGGAGGATGCCCGGATTTTTCTAGAATCGCTGTCTTCCCACAGTATTACTCCTGAGCCTGGGGAACAAGTGGGAAGCTTCACTCACCTCTGGGACACCAGAACCTTCTCTTTCCTCCCTTAGATACCACTTTCTGAAAGTTATCCAATGAGGTTAGTTTCCTTTTCTCGTGTGGTAACTACTAGTGAATCTGGGACATGTTCATCTTGCCTTATTTTGTTTTTACTACTTTATTTGGGAATTGGAGGAGGAACATGCTGGAGGTCCCCTCCCTCATTATTTAATTCCAACTAAACGTTTTTATTACAGTCCAGGGGTTAACAATATTTCTAAAAGAACCATGAATCTACCCCCACAAAGCAAGCAGCAGGATGGAAGGAAGGAACCTCATGTGAACTGAGTGCCCACCGCCAGCCTTGTTGCACGTCCTCTGGGCTTCTCCCGTCAGTCAGGGCTTGGACAGAACTCCCTAATCCCTCTCTCGGTCTCCTATCCCGAGGAATATTCTGGACACAATCAAGGTGGGGCAAGGGGGATATCCAGCCCCACCCAGATGCGTGCCTCACCTCTGGACTATTGTATTTTTTAATATGCATGTTGATTTTAGAGAGGAAGGGAGAGAGAGGGAGAGGGAGGGACAGAAGCATGGATTGCTTGCCTCATATGTGCCACGACTGGGGATGGAACCTGCAACTTTTGGTGCACAAACCACACTTCAACCAACTGAGCCACACCAGCCAGGGCAGCCTCTGGCCTCTGCTACCCCGTACATTTCCTGACAGCAGTCCTGTTTTAAGACTTTACCAGCCAATCAGTTCATACTTAGACCAGGAGGGGAAGAGAATACCGGATAGGAAAATGAGCCAGGAAAAGAGAGGGCTAGTGGGGCTGACGTACCAGGAAAGCAAACACCTCCCCTCCCAGCCCTTAGTCACTTTGCCATTGAAAAGCCGCCTCAGCATATTTAGGTTCCTAGTTCCGGCTCAGAGCTCTACTTGGTCTTTGGTTTCTTTTCCCCTAACTTCTCGGGCACCAGTTAGTCCTTAAAATTAATGGTAGCACAACAATAACCCACATATCACTTAATTTACAGGGAAACGTTTCCTTACAGAGATATTCACCATGCATACGATAAGGGCTATCATTTTTCTTAGTTAGGGGGAAAGAAACCTCTGTAAATCCTAGTTTGCAGCAGCGTGCCATGAGTTACCCTATTGTAATAAATCTCCCTGTGATCAAGAGGTAAGAGTTGGTATAATTTTGAGCCATTTACACAGGAAAATGTCCAATCAATTGGCATTTATCAACATTAGTAGCATTTGTGCTAGATCCAATAAGACATGGCCACTTGTACCATAAATATGTTGTTTTACAATGGCTGAAATACAAAATGCATATGAGGTTACACAATACATACCAAATTTGATCACAAGTATTCCACTCTTACAATAGCCATGCAACCCATAGAAGTAAAAGCATTGAAATGAAATTTCAATTACTTGTGAAAGGAAGGAGATTAAAAGTGAAGTCGGGTCTAAGAACCAAATACATAAAAGCTCTTTCGAATTTACTTTCAATTGTGCTTACACATGTAAAAGTTTTCTTTCAAAACCCAGATAAGGGGAGTGGAGCAAACGTGTATGTCATAAATCAGACTTCACATTCGGCAGGAGATGCTCCGCTTCACATGACCTGCTAAAATAATGTCTAAGCCCACGTCAAATATAATTATTCTCAGAGGATTGGGTTCCCATAATATGCTCTTGCCACGAAAAGTCCTTCTTTGGCCTGATGAAAACTATTTCTGGATATGGGTTCATAGGCTAAAAGCACCACTTTGTGCATATTTTTTTATTTTAAAAACAAAATGAAATTAATTTTTGTATCAGAATAACTCCAACTATTAGAAGAACAAAATTATGCCTCAGGAGCAGAAATCCAGCCACCTGTTTCTACAAAAATACCTGGAAATTCACAAACACACACACACACACTGTGTGTGTATCCTTTTAGAGAAAGCACAATTATGATAGTTACGGCATGTCTCTAAAGCCGAGAACCATCCAGATCACTAAATTACTTGTTTTTCCAATATATGAAGAAGCAGGAAGAGAAAAAGAGTCCAGAGGTTGAATTTAACTGCTATGTCAACCACCAGTAAATGGACAAGAAACATGCTGTCTTCCGTTTCAATCGCCGCTGAAGAAAAAAGCATAGACTTTGTTCTGTCTGGCATAGCAAAGATAGAAAAAAACACCTAGAACGCCCCACGGCAAAGATACTATCAGGAAAAAGCAACTGAAGGTGAGACATCTGCTTATAGAAAAAAAAACATCTGAACGAAAAAAATCACATGAGGTTTTCCTTTCCCCAGAGTAAGAGCTCGCGCGCCGAGTCAGCTGTCTGTGTTTATTCAACAGTCTGGTCCAGGAGCTGCACTTCTGCTCAGCACAGGGCGCGCTGGGCGTGGCGGCTCCTGGCCCCCCAACCGTGCTTTCCTGGGCCTGGCTGCAGGGCTGGCTGCAGGGCTGGCTGCGGGCCGCGGAGCAACGAGGGCGCAGGGAAAGCTTCTCGCCAGATAACACTGCTCTCCTTTCCTAATGTTCTTATGATTCTCCAGACAATCAGGTAGCTCGCCATATCTTCCAAAGCTGTCCGTGTGGGGATAGGCTGAGTGCAACTGGGCAGCTAAAAATCTGTCTTTAAAAAAATGGCGAGGCAGGTATATATCACAGATACGCAAAGTGAGCCTGAGTATTTGTGCCTGTTACTCTGGAACAAAAGTTGCTCAACGGTTGTTAGGTGGAGAAAGGATCCTGGATTTTCAAAGCCTCCTTCAGTAAGTGGTTTATCTTAAAATCCTACAGTATCTCAAATTTCTCTTCCAAACTGTCACCAGGTAGCTCAGTTGGTTGGAGCATCGTCCCAACACACCAAGGTTACGAGGTTCGTCCCCAGTGAGGGCACGTACAAGAATCAACCTGTGAATGCAGAAAGAAGTGAAACAACAAAACTCTCTCTCTCTCGAATCAATACATTAAAAAACGAAGTTGAGGCACCCCATGCACATACCCTCAGTTACTGAGGGTCTAGACTGCGTCTTCTCCAAGAGCCCTGTTCTCTTTCTTCTCCAGCCTCTAGCTTCTTCCTCTAGATTAGGTGAGAAAGCCACGCGCACACACACACAACCATGACTTGCTCCTCAGCCCTCTTCTCAAAAGCAGCTATATGTGGAAGGAGGATAAGGCCGGTCTGTAATACACATTTCAGTCATTCATGTTACCGTAAACTGAAGAAATTTTTCTAGCCCCAGTATGAGCAGTTTAATGAGCAGGAAACCTCCCTATTGTGTGTGAGGAGGTTGTCTTTGATGTCTCCCACACTCCGAGTTCTGATTCCTCAGGGGGAGAGATGAATCTTGCTCTGGCTGAGTGGCATGCAGCCAAATGATGTTTCGAGACCTTCCGCCAGGTCTCCACCGCCCAGCTGGGAACTTCTGCTTTCCCCACTCACTCTGAGTGGTTATGTAATGGACCGACTGTTTGGGCAGACTGTTACAAGGTAAGGTAGCATCTTAGCCAGTTCAGGCTGCTGTAACACAAATACCATAGACTGGGCAGCTTAGAAGCAACAGAAATGTATTTCTCATGGTTCTGGAAGTTGAGAAGTCCAAGATCAAGGCACCAACAGATTCACTGTATGGTGAGAGCCACTTCATGGCTCAAAAATGACTGTCTTCTCAGTGTGCCCTCACATGGCAGAAGAAACAAGAAAGCTGTCTGGAGTCTCTTGTATAAGGGCACTGACCCCATTCAGGTGACCTCCACCCTCATGACCTAATCACCTCCTAAGGGCCCCACCTCTTAGCACTATCACCTTGAGGGGCAGGTTTCAAGATATGAATTTTGGGGGACCACACCTTTGGTCCGTAGCAGATAGCCTATGCCACCAGGCCTAGGAAATGACATTCCACCATTGTCCCCAAACATCTGTCTGCCTTTTATTTTCTAGCTTTCTTTTCATTCTCATCTTATAAGCTATGATTTCTAAAACCTTACTTTTTTTCCCATTCCTCCATACCATCATCACTAATCTTTCTTTTGAGTCCATGAAACCTGCTAGTAAAACCGACAGAAAATGCTGAGGGATTTATGCGGACTCTGACCAGCGGGATCCATGTGTCGTGGCTGTGACAAACAGATTCACATGGACTGCAGAAGTCCCGTGAGAAAAAGGGATGGCATGGCCACTCTCTCAGAGAGAGGGTCCCGACCCCTGCCTGGACAGGCTTTTATTGCTTTTCTGGGCACATTACGTGAGGATGGTCCTCATTTACTATGCACAGATTCACTTTAGGAGATTACCTTTTACAGATAACAAAGGAAAGGATGTCGTTGATTACTTCAAAGAAAAGGATGTTGCAAATGCAAGGGGAAAAGTGGTTGAACTGGTTGCACTCCATCCATGAGAGGTTTAGCACAGACTTTAGGAAGTTACTTTAAAGATGTTCAGTAAACATTTGCTGCTTCAGGGTGAGGGAGTTTTAGCAAAAGCAAGCCTCAAAGAAGCCTAGGTACAATGCAGGCCTGATTCCCCACGGGAGAACCGATCTGTGGGCCTGGCTCCTGTGTGCCGCCTCACTCCTGCCAGCTTTCCAAATCAGGGCTACGCTACATTTGCCACTGCCACGCAGCTCGGTTCTGTATAGAGGATTATGGAGGCCTGTGGACCAGAGAGGGTGCTGAATTCTGAACTGCTAGGAAAATGTGGTAAATCCCATGTGCCAACAAGACTTTGAAGTGGAAAAGCTAAGGCAGGAAATAGAAAAGCAGCCCGTGTGGCCTTTAGAATCTGGAGAACACCAGCCCTGTCTTATGGAAAAACCTGATGGCCTCCACAGAAGGTCCGTGGGTGACCAAGTGGCTTGGATCCTCAAGGTCACTTCTGACTCTCAGTTTGTGCTTCCTCGGACGTGGGTCAGTATGGGAATTGCCTCTCTGACCGCGGGCTCTCCTGCAGTCACCTGAACAAGACTTGGTGCTTTTCCTTAGATTTCACTGCAAACCACTTACTGGAGGCATTTTTATGTGCACAACAGACTTTGCTGAGGGTGTGAGGATGCAAGAGTTCACACTGCACTGAAGCTAGAAACTTCAATAGTTGTGCTAGATTAAAAACTTCATAGATTATGGCTGCAAACCTTCTTCAAAAGCAGCTGGGTATTTGCACCTCGGGCTTCTGTCCCCTCTCGTATTGTTCACCCTTTCCTTTCTTTTCCTCATTTTTTGACTCCTCTTTCTCAATGGCAAAGAAAAATGAGAACTTTTTTTTTCTTTTTTTTATTCAGAATAGTCCAGCTGCCTCTAACCCAAACTCTTAAACTCAACTGTTTTCTTCCTTTGCATATAAGTAGACATTTCTTATTCAAAGATCTCTTCCCCACCTCTTCTGAGAGTAGGAGTTAGTTGAAAGGTTTGGCCAGGTGAGAGGAAGTGGTTTTATTTTATACTGCTATCAATAGTCATTACTTTACTAGAAACAAACTACTGATGAATAGAATGTATCCAAGAGAGCTTTGTCAATCCCGAGAGAAGTGCAGGAACTGAATTGTGCCAAATGGGCGTGATAATCAGGTTGTTTTACCCTCTTAAAAAAATAAGAGTACTGAAGAGCATCTTTCTCCTAGGATTTGAAAGTTTTCAGATTCTTTCCTGAATTAAAATATTACAAGCCACTGCAAGCCACTGTCTCTTACAAGCCTTTCTGATCCTTGTAACCCTAAATGGGTCTCTAAAGAGGAAGATGGCCAAAATGGACAGACATCCTGACCGACAATGTGTACATCATATATTCAGAAGGAGCAAGAGAACATCAAAATTGGGCCTTAATCTTTTAAAGAGTATTGAATTTTAAATCGCACAAGAATGCCCCCAAAGTTTCCAGTTCAAGAAGCCTGGATGGCACCCGGGAATTGGAAAAGTTGTCACCATCACCAGGTGGTTCTAAGGCAGGTGGTCCTTGGACCACACTGAGAAATACCCCAGTCTGAGAGACCAATCACAGTTGTACCGGGGCCGGGGGGAGGGATGATGGAAAGAGATAGGGTTTCTAATCCATAGGTATTACTCTGAAAACAGAAAAACCCCATGAGACAGGACACTAGAAGTTGGTGATTATATCAAATACGGAAATGGGTGTGTGATCTGTTTGAGCAAACAGTAGTGTCCAACGGTGGATCTTAAAAATGTGTCTAGTTACAATAGGTGCCAAAGTGCTGTTCAAATTTCTAACGTCTGAGTGGCCGGGGTCAGAGTCCCGAAAGTCCTTCGCTACGTCAGGCTCAACCTTTTATTTGCTGGATCAGAAAGCGGTCCAGGGACCCCTAAGGAAAGTCTGGAGCCCTTAGAGGGATGTAGCCAGTTCACAATTTTTAACAGTTGGAGGTTAAGTGGTCCATACTTTGACCATCAGCCTAGAACAGCAATTTTCAACCGGTGTGCCTGAAGAATTTTGAAACCATGCCATTCCTGACAGTTGAGTCAGGGCCGCTGGCCTCTTTTCCCTTAGGCCGTCAAATTAAAACGTGAAAACAACTAGCACAACAATAGCCATCTGGTGAGAATGAATCACAATGCCACCTATGTTTGTCAGATCAGCCAGGAATGGATTTTCTGGTGCGCCGCAGAATTTCAGCAGTTCGTTTATGAGATGAAGCCGTGAGACAGAGAAGGCGGACGGCCACTGAGCCGGTGCTCGCCCCACAGAACATCCGCAACCGCGGCCTCACCGCTCTCTCCTCCCTTCCCTTCCTGCCCTTTTTCTGTTCTCCATTCCCTTTTATTTTTGTTTCTTTTCTCCCTTCCTGCCTTGCGGTGGCCTTCAGGTTAGCTCAGCACAGAGTTTTTCACATGGCACATGTAATTACTATTCATTCGATTAAAAAGCCACATTTCGCACGAGGGTGGTACTCAAGGCAAAGAAAAAACCTAAGTGGTAAGATAAAGAGACTTTGAAAACCTGAATCATTAAGTATCACTGTAAGAATGGCTGCCGTATGACACAGGCCAGAATGACGATGGAGCCCAGCATCCTGCCTAAGGTGATCACATTTGTTCCCTTGGGAGGTCTGCGTGCTAGGTGTAGCCCAGCCCCCTCCCTTCCACCAAAACTGACCAGGAGGGCTGAGGGATGAGCAGAGTTAAACCACTGGGTGTCTCTGTGCTCTGTGCTCTGAGTCTGATCAGCCCCAAGTACAACTGCACTGGCCTCATTACCCTGTTACCCAATAGCTCTTCACTTGGTCACAACCATCATCTTTTTCTTCAACAAGTTTAGTAGCTATTCTTCCCACTAGGCCTGTGTTCACGTAGTACGTAATAGAAATTAAGTCAAAGCAAAAGAAAGTTAGTCTGTTGTCCTCAAATAAAGGGTGCATTTATTTTAAGTGGCACCTTTCAGCTGGTCTTCAAAGGTGTGCGTGTTTGCAGAAAAGCACTCACAAGTTTTGACACTGCAAACAGATTCCTGCATTTGTGAGCCTGCTGGTGAAAGGAGAACATGGATGTGACCTTGACAAACACGGAATTTGTTCGGGCTGTCCCTGTATGTTTGTGAATTGGAAACTTTTGTTAATCTCACTGTGAAGGTGCTAAGAGAGCTTGCTGAAAACACTATCAACACCTACCAATCTAGGAGAAGTGAGATATACTGTGAAAACAGGAGCACTTTTTTCGGTCTTGCAAAATGCAAGAGTTTACACAGTTGCTTTTCATCATGGAGAGTCTGGAGCGGATGCTCTCTTGCTGGAGATCCCCGGGGTCCAGGACAAACTCTGTCACTTACTGTGGGACTGCAGTCCTTAGCCTCGCCAAGCCTCGGTTTTCTCATCTGTTACTATAAGTCAACTCTGTCATATGAGGATTGTGAGGATTGAATACAAGTATAAAGAATATTTTAAAAGTTCCTGATATATCATAAAGATTTAAATCATTGACAGCAGTTTAATTATATTTATGAAAAGGTGATAATGCTCAAATGACAAGCCCCTGAAAAATAGACAAGCAATAGATGGTAACTACCAGCATTTGCCCCAGGTATCAGTCAACACTAGGAACAATGACATCCAGGTGTTGCATTGTCACACTTTATTTTGTTTAAAAACAGCATAAAATATTTTCATTATCACAGCGTCAGCTTGGTCCTCTTTCAGGCGCATCTCTCCTGCTGCATTACTGTCTCCTCAGGTGTGAGTTTTGCTCTGTGTTGACTCCAGCGCCCTCCCCTCTTGGTGTTGGTTTTTCTTGAATGTTAAGAGGTTTGGTTCTACACTTGCGCACGTGTTGGTAGTAAAGATCCCTCCAAGTCCTGCCCCGCGCCCCTCCTGCCCCAGCGTTCTCCTCTCTTAGTGTGGGGTGCTCTCAGCGGGTGCCCACCTGTTGTAACACAGTCTCGTGCTCTGCTTGGGCCTCTGTGACCTCTTTCAGTGGAACTCCCTCAGACCTAGCTTTCAGAGCAGAGTTGGCAAACACAAGGCCCGCGGGCCGAATGTGGCCCTGCACCTTGTTTTATCCGGCCCGGCACCTTGTTTCTACCCAGCGGCCATGCCGAGCTCCTTGTCCCTAGTTGAGGAGCAGTTACATTTATACAGTCCTAAAGTTACTTTCGGGCCTTTGAAGCAACCTCGAGGCTGATGTGGCCCCCAGTGGAAATGAGTTTGTCATCCCTGTTTTAGAGGTTCCTCATGGCTCTGGTCCACTGTGGGTTTCCTTTCATGTTTTTCAGCGTGTTTATGGGGGTTTTTGGTCAAATATACTCTCCATATTTTATAGAGATTTGGGGTGGGCAGCGTTGCTATAGTGCGTCATCAACCTGCCATCTTGACCAAGAACTTTTAATCACGTATCTAAGAGGAAAACATTAGTAGGAAAACATTTTATTGTAAGACATCTATCGGAACAATACTTAATGGATTATCTTAAAAGAGTCACCTAAGTCTGGGTTTACACCATGCAGAAAACTGTAAAATATTCAATCAGCTTCATGGGTAGACAGGACTGTATGCCAGAGTTTGCAAGTACTCATAGGACAGGTCCTAACAGCTCAAATGCGTACAGCGTGCTTGCTTGCGCTTGTGACTAAAGATGCGTTGGAGATGACCCCTTTCCTTCCTGGAGCAGAGTTCCAGAAAACCTAAAAAGGGGAACCATCGCCAACAGGAGGCACAGGGACCTCTGGAGACAAACTTTGTCCCGGGAGTTTTGCTCAGAGCCAGGCTGGCCTGCAGCTCGTTCTCTTTTCTCCGAGGAGACTATTTTGCCCTGAACAACTTTGAGGATAACGAAAATTTCCTGAAATGCCTAGAACACTCATAACAACAGAGAGAAGGAAATAACAGCACAGAAGTGTGCAGGCCAGAGGTGCCAGCTCCGTGGGGAAAGTAGTGGCGCGAAGAAAGCCTTCTGGTTCTCCCTCCTCTGCCTCCCGCCGGGCACCTGATTTTACCCAGTATTTGACATCACTGCATGCTGCGTGCTCTGACCTTCCAAGCAGGTAACTTGTGGCCCCTTGTCTTCACTGAGAATTGGAGCTGTCATGCAAGGGGCCTGATGGTGCTAAAATAAGCTCAGTTTTCCCATACCATATCTGCGTAGCACACTAACCCAGTTAACATGATGTATGTGGCCAGAATCTCTTTGAAAGCCTTCCATTTAATTAAAACTTTCACTAAACAAACACAGACGACAGGGCTAAATATAAGCATTTATTTTTATTGCTTAGAGCCATCTGTATGGTGTCTCTAGGAGCTTCCTCAAATTTTGGTGAAACCAAATGGCAATGATATATAATATTTGACCACACACACTCAGACTCACTCACATGAACACTCTCACACAAACACACATGCTCACTTACACTCACTGGCATATACTCACACACACTCACACAAACACTCACACACACACCAGTAGCATCTGTACATGCCTCCTGGCCCTCCATTCTGTACAGTGTGTTTAATGAACAATGAGAAGTAACAAGGTACGTGAGGTTGGAGTGGAGAGAAAGGAGTAAAAGCAATAAAAGTTGGGACTAGGGTCATAGGCAGATGCCAAACCTTATAGGTAATGTTAAGGACTTGGAGCTTTTGCCTAAATATGAGGGTGACCTGGTCATATTTTTTTTTTATTGCTTAATGTTTAGAGAGGGAGAGAGATTTGTTGTTCTACTTAGTTGTGCATTCATTGGTCAATTCTTGTATGTGCTGTGGCCGGGGATCGAAACGCAATTTTGGCGTATCAGGATGACTCCTAACCAACTTAGCTACCCAGCCAGGGCCGTGACCTGGTCATGTCTGATGTTGGGGAAGGACATTCTAGGAGCAGTTAAGGAAGTGATAAGAGCCTGGATGAGGAGGGGGCAGTGGAGATGGGAAGAGAGTGGATCTGACAGGTCCTTTGGTTAGAAAATTGGGTTAGCTATGTGGCAGGACTGTGACTTTATTCTGAACATGGGCAGTTAGAGGAGCTTTGAGATGGCAAATAGGCAGGTAGTGACAAAGTCTAGAGCCCGTAGGAGCTTCAGTTCTCTCTTTACATTGTTGACACTCCAGTCTGCAACTTGGGTCCCAATGCTTTGTGGACCCAAGTTTTTGGAGTTTTTACATTTCTACCTGTCTGATACTTTGTACTGTCCAATATAGTAGCTACTAGCCACAGGGGGCTATTTCAATTTCAGTTAATTCAACAAAACTAAAAATTCAGTTCTTCTAGCCACATTTTAAATGTTCAGTAGCCACCTGTGGCTGGTTGGTGCAGTACAAGACAGCACAGGAATCGTACATACCCATCAGCCCAGAACATTTTACCGAACAGCCCCGATCTGATGACCTGCTGGGAACTCAGCTACGTCTCTACAACTGAAGTAGCATCCCTGCAATATCATGCACATCACACCCCATATGGCTTTCGCTATTTCTGCACCTGACCCCTCGTGTTCTGTGACTCCCATGACAGTGAGGACCGTGCCCCATCATCCTCACAGCCCTTCCACTCAGCAACACATCTTTGTACTAGGTGTTTGGCCAGCATTGTTCAATGAATGAGTGAGCCACGGAGGGAATCAATACCTAAAAATTCTGCTCCAAAAGTATATAGAAAAATAATCAATCACTTATGTCATTTCTTAGCTTTATTCTAATGAAATGACTACTCAAAATGGAAAGCGTAAAGTGATACAGCCCGGTTTCTAAGACAGCTGCAGTAAGAGGGTTTATCCTACACGCCGACAACAGAATCAGAGTCCAGGCAGGAGGGGCAGAGAGTAGGTAATGGTGCCTCTGCCCCTACCGCACTCAGTTCTAACTCGACCAGCGTTCTGCGGGTGACACCTACCACCATTCCCCATGGAGACAGCAACAGCTGCAGCAGCGCCTGTTGCTAGAGCATCTCCACTTCCATGTCTCCTGTGTTCCGCTCCTAAGGGGCCAGGCTACCAGCCAGATAACCATAGTGATGGTGAGACTCCTGCTCACACTGTCTCCCTAGGAATGGTCAGCATCCCACAAAGGACTTCCCTGAGAGTCCCGGTCAACACCCAGCCTGAATATGCTCAACAGTGTTGTTACACAGTGTATGTCAGTAAGAGATCCCCTGGTCACCCCCAAGGATGCAAGGATTGGAGTCGGGATCATGTGTGGGAATGATGAGGCACAGGAAACTAAAAGGAGAGGCACAGCTTGAGTAGAAACACACTCTTCTTTCAGCGGCATGATGGGTCTGATACACGTTCCCTGTTTATGTGCTAGGAAGAAGGAATTCCTGCTTGCCTGAACCCTGACTTGTAATGAGAGCCCCGGACAAGTCAATGAGCACTTGTACTCCACCCCATAAGGGCTAAAGTAAGGGCAGCGAAGCCTACTGGGTGCTGTGAGGCTTAACTATTCCTAAAGGGTCAGAGGAAAAGCCTTCCCATTGGAACTGACACCTAAGCAGAGCCCCAAAGAGAGTAGGCGTCACCAAGGCAAGAGGACAGAGGAGAGAGGGGCTAGGGGAGAATGGGTGAGCCTGAGCTGACTGCGGGAGAGAAGGGAGGGTCTGGTGGTGTAGTGAAGTAAACGTCTCTGTAGCTTAGAGTATCTGCAGAAGCAGGAAGTGAAAAGTTACTGTAAAGATAAACCTACATATCATTCCCGGTCCCCTAAGAATGGAAATGGTCTCACCTTTTTTCCCTACTGGACCCCATGTCTCCTGCTCCCCCACAGGAATTGTGCCCTGTACGGCTGGCTGTTCAGCTACACCGGGGGTGGGGGCTGCCCAGTGGTCAAGGTGCCAGCTCCAGAGCCAGGCTGTCTGGGTTCGAGCCCCAGCTCCGCCCCTCAGTAGCTGTCAGACTCTGGGCAAATTAATAATTTGCATGTTTCATCACCTATAAAGAGAAAAATAATGCTACCTATCTCCTAGGGGTTTTGAAGAATCACATGAATATTTCCATAAGCAAAGCGTTTAGAGCAGCATCTGGAGCAAGGAAACGCTCTACAAAGGCTGTTAGCATGACGGGCTAAAAGGACCTGTTAGCTAATGTGACAACAAGCTCACGTTTCCATAGGGAGCAATGTACAAACTATTCTGTGCCCCAACCCACGAGAATCGGGACTAGAAAGATTTTAAAACTTAGCACATTTTCTGTGTGCGCCACAAGATAGATTTCCTAAGCTTATGAAAAAATTATCAGGTACCTATCAGAAAACGATTGCAATACGTTCAAAGATCTGCTGGAAGAAAACCTGCCTTATCACACCCATGATACATATCCAGGTGCTATTTCTTTAAGGATTAAAAAAAATTACCCACTTGGTGCAGTTAGAAAATTGAAGTATTGCTCATGTGCTTCTATTTAGATATTCTACCAGTATTTTTTTCTTTTTTTCACACACTATGTCACAATCTAGTCTTCTTCTCCCCATTTTGCAAGGAAGGAAACTGAGGCTCAGAGACCATTGTAATTTACCCACAGTCATTGAAGTAGTAAGGAGGTGCATCCCAAATCGAATCCCAAGTCTCCGACTACAGAGTCTGGATCTGTCCTTGGATATTTAATCCTTAAAACAGATTTTATTCCATAAAATGCCTGGGACCCCGTGAGACACAAGGAAGGTGCTCAGTAAAGGTTGGTTGTCACCTCAGCACCGCCCACCTCCTGAGAGCTCCGCGGGCTGTTAGTGAGGGTGATGGGCAAAACGCAACTTCACCCTGTTCGGGGAATCCTGGCTGAAGCAAAGTTAAATTCATTTTTATCGTCTTTGATACACTGCTAATTATTATGGATATCAAAAGTAGAGTATAGTTTGTGGCAATTTTTCAAACCATATTTGATCACAGAACTCTTCCTCTCCCTCTCTCTTTCTCTCTCTCTTCCCCCCCTCCCTCCCTCTCAAAATAGCTTAATAGGACCAATGGTCCCGGGGGACTAACTTTGAAAGAAATGCTACATCAGATAAATGCAGGGCATCAGATAATACTTGCAATTCAAATTCACTGGTGAAAAACCACTCACATTTGCTAGGAAGGCTGTTTTACTGTGCGAAGCAGCAGCAGCATAAAAAGGAACCTGAAGGCATTGTTCTAGACCTTAACTTGCTTGAGATGGGGAAGCTGAGAACAGCTTTGCAAAAATATGTCACCAGCAAAGTAGGAAGTGGGTACTCTTGCAGCTTTTCACAGGGTCCTTGGCTTTGTAGTTCAGAGCGGGAGCTGCAGTGCAAGGCACCTTATCTCAGAACTCATGCGCCCGCGCACTCACAGCCTCACGGACGTGGGAGAGACAGTGAAGGACGTTGGGGATTTGGGTGGCAGCCTCCTTTTATACATAAACTTTAAGGTTCAAAAGTTTGAATTAATGCAATTGCAAAGTTTGAAAACCTTGCTGGGAAAAAATAATATTCTTGCATTCTAACGATTCCCTAATTCTATCACAGCCAGCAGTTTGAGCGCCGCAAGTCCTAGTGAATCCAGTCGGCCCGCAGTTCTTAACCTGGACAGTGTGGTCCGGTTTAATGTCAAGAGACTCCATCTGGGGCTCAGCTCTGTAAATTTGGGGTGATCTAGGACAAGCAAGTTCTTTGACTGCCTTGTCATTTGCAAAAGGAGAGAGGTGAATTAGATCACCTCTCAGGTGCCTTCTAGTTCCAGGGTCCTTTGAAATCAAAGGAATGGATACATTACAGACCTCTCCTGCTTGTGAATGACTAGAGGCCCCTCTCGATAGCGAAGACATTGTCACAGGAAGGCAGCCACAAAAACAATGAGCCGGGGGTTAGCCACAGTCCTTCGGAAACCAGACAGGTGTCTGTCTCTAGCCTGCTGGGCCGCTGTATGATGTTACTGAATTTGCAGTGGTACTGAAATAGTAAGTGTGGGCCACGGAGGCCAGGAAACAATGACAGCTGACAGAAAGTTGTATTCTGGTGTCACCAGGGCCAGCGTTCCTGAGATAGTCCACATTTCTCAAAGCCTGAAATACATTCTCTATAAGAATGAAGATGGGTGCCTCCTCCCATAGGTGCTAAGGCCTCGTGACAATGGGCCAGCCCGGGTCTGGAAATGAGGCCAGTCCAGCCTCTTCCCTTCCTGTTTTCGCCCCTGCCTCTGAAGCTTCGCCACGCGCCTACCGGCGCCCTGCTTTCCACCGGCCCCACCATCTCAGTTAAATGGGATCAGGAAGCCAAACCAAAGGACAGGCCCATGGATTGATCGAATCAGAAAATCAGGAAGCTGTGCTACTATTTTTATTTTGCCTTTCACTTTGACAAAAAGCCTCATTACTGAAAAACTCTGATGTTTCCATCTTTGTTTCTCTTCCCACCGTTTATGACTGCCTAGAGAGGCAGACAGCAGTTATTTTTTCAAAGACGGGCGCTTTCAAAGGGAAGGCACTCTTTCTTACATTTTTTTATCCCACCCGAAGACATGCTTATTGATTTTGGAGAGGGAGGAAGGGAAAGAGAGAGGGCAAGAAACAGCTATGTGAGAGAGAAACATCAATCAGCTGCCTCTCCTACACACCCCGACAGGGGACAGAACCACAACCCCGGCAGGTGCTCAGACCGGAAGTCAAGCCCGAACCTTTCAGTTTGCAGGGCAGCACTCCAACCAGCTGAGCCATGCCAGCCGGGGCTGAAGCTGCTCTTAACTGGTGCCAAATGAAGACTAATCATCTGGCCATCATCTCAAGTTGCAACTTTTTGTATATTTAGTTATGAGAAAGTACAGATTTGCTTTTGTCGAGGAGGCCAAGTGTCATAGCCGCAGCATGCCCTTCAAATCTTGCTGATCTGAGGTGGATATAAAAATGGCAGGCTTCTCAGAATACAAGACAGAAACCGTGCCGAGGCCGCTGTGGGCAGCAGCGTGAGCCCTGCGAGAGGGATGCCACATTACTCTGTGTATTTCGAGGAAGCTCCTCTGTGCTCTGCACCTAACTCTGAAGCACTTAACACTCTGGATCTCATATATAAAATGAACCATCAAGTTTTCCAGAATGCCACTGGCCGTCTGGAATACACTGCGTAGAACTGTCTGTCCTAGTGCAGGAATGTCAGCTTCCTTGACCTCTAACCACGGAAAAGCCAGCTCTGCTCACTGCCTGTTGCAACAAACAAAAGCAATCCTCTCGCCCCCACGCACACCCTACCCCCAATTCCAAATCCCTCCTTGGAAGCTGGTGCTGCCCCATCCCCATTTGGCACACGAGCAGATGCACTCCGAGATGACTTCTGCCCAGCATTCCATAAGGGGCGGACAGGACGAGCGCTGGGCTGTTGCGGACCTGCAGTTCCAGACCTCTGAGAAACGTCCCACACAGCAGGAACCCTGCCTGTGAAAGGCACACTAACAGTTTGGGGCGAGATGAAATAGGAGAGTGGCAATTCCACATACTTTCGCAGCAACTCTTGTCATTCTTCTCTTTTAATCTCGAGAAGAAGGCAGGGGTTTTTCCCAATGAGGTCAAAGGAAGCCCCCAGCTAGTTACAGCCAGGGAGCAGCCCCAGCTCCAGACGCTGTGAGTCATTCTTATCTCTGCAAGGTTTCAGCTCAATCCTACCCAGTTTATTGCTGATAACAGGCTCCTCGGTCAGGCGGGACCTTCACCAAAACCTGCGTAATGGAGTCTGCAGTCGCTGTTGTTCTACCCCCTGCCCCACCAACTGGGTCCCTTCTTTGATGGTTTTTTGGACTCTCCATAAAGAAGCCCGAACCATCAATGTACCATTTGCCTGATGAATCTCCAATCTGCTCACTCTTCCTACCCACCACTCCCCTTCCCTTCCCCCAGCTCAGAGATTTGACTATCAGCAATTCCCCTCCCTTCCAGGAAGTTAATTATCAACCTCACTCACCTCCAATCATCTCAGCACACATATGCACACACGCACACTCGTATGAGCAAGCAAACATGTAGCCATGACTTGTAGGAAATCTCAAGTTTCTTCTCTTCACAGAAAAAACTGGGACAACTATTTCTATCTGGGGGACAAGTTCTGCCTGGTTGTGTTTATTCTTAGTCTACTGGCTGTTGATTTTCTGTCATGCTTTGTCTCTCCCTAGTTTCTTCTTTCATCTTAGAGTATAACATGTACATTTTTGTTATCTCATCACTAAGATGCTGAAAAAACTTACAAAAGGAAGTTGTTTATCTTTGATCTTTTTAGAATTTTGAAACAAATAAGGAGAGAGAAAGAGAAAGAGCTATTTTGGGTTTCATGGGATGGTAGAAACTTGAATATAACACTTGAATAAGGAAAACAGGATTCTGGTCCCTGGGTTTCAAGATCTGCAGCTTTATGTACTTTAGTGAATCACTAAACTTATCTGGGCCTCAGATTTCTTATCTCTAATCAGAATAGGGGGCCTTTTTAAAGAGTTATCTTATGCTGTGTCATCCCTCAGGCTAGCTGATTCTCTCCTTCTGTTCCAAAATCCTATGCTGGAACGTGAAGATGGCTTCATACAGAATCAAATTATGCCAAATTACATGAAAGTCACTGGAAGAGTGACTCACAAGAACTTTCAGTCCTATGGTTTTATGGTTCTGTCTTTAGAAACAGAGATTCTAAATCCTTGGCAATTTGCTCTGTAAGTGGTCAAAAGGGATTCTACCACCTTTGGTGGATCCACTTTGCCTCATCCTGTTCCCTTTCTAGATAGAAACTGGTTGTCAGTGTTCTATACACAGTATGTTAAAGATTGCTCCCCATCCCTTGGTCTACGGTTTTAGTCTTTTCAATCTGCCCATCGAGTCATCTTCTGATTTTCCCCATTGCCTTTCATCACCCTCCACCCCTACTTGTCACTTCCCCATCCATCCAGTTACTACATGAGTAGTGCTGTGGCATTTTGGTGAGGTTTTTCCCACTTCCTAACCACCGGGCTCTCTTACTTCAACTATGGCTGGACCATATAAAGTTTGCTTCTTGTAGAAAGGGCAAGAAGGGACTTTCAAAGAATGAAGTACTAACAAGTGTGAGCTAGTACCTGAAACAATATAATTGAGGGTCAAAAATAAACAAGTTGTGCTTTAAGACTGAGCAAAGAGAGGTTGTAATAATAATACAGTTGTGAGTATCTGAAACAGTTTATTCTTGTATTATCATTTATTATTGTATTATTTTTCATACAAACAACTGTAATCCTACTTTTGCCTCACCTGTACATTGCAGGCATTGAGCTGCACACCTTAGGAGTGCAATGACTTCTTCAGGTTACCAGTCTCTTCATTTTTATGTTGACCTTCGAATAAGACAAGGTCCACCATTCATTCTACACTGGTGATGCTCAGACTTTAGTGTGGAACAGAATCTCCTAGAAGGCTTATTAAACAAGATTGCTGGGCCCCAGCTACAGTTTCTAATCCAGTAGATCTGGGATGGGCTCTGAGAATCAGAATTTCTAATAAGTTTTCAGGAGATACTGCTGTTGTTGGTTCTGGGCTTACAGGCAAAAGTGGATAAATGCGATCTCCAGGTTATTTTTTTAATCTTTTTAAGCAATCAACCTAAAACATCTCTTTATACCTTAATCTAAACCTTTTACTATGTCAGTAATGCCACCATTAGCTAGCATTTCATTTAAAGGAGAGGGGAAAAAAGTCAATGTTTCTCAAAGTGTGGTTCATAAGCCACGAGCACCAGAACTCGCCAAGACTCTAAGTAGCGGTGCAGACCCCTGAGCCCCATCCCGAAGCATCTGCATCAGAGCTTCCAACGGTGGGTTTCTAAACCTGTGTATTGCATAAAGCCATAAAGCCCAGTGATGCTGATGCTCCCTAAACGGTGAAAACTACCGCCGTAGACCTGCATTTAATGACACACACAGTGTCTGAAGAGCTGAATTCTGATGATTTAATAAGAACCTACAATATGACTCTTTTCAGGAACTAGGAGTCATATTTCAGTTGAGTTTCTATAATGTAAAATATCATTTTATCTTTTGAGTAACTATATTCTGAAATGTATTAATATTTTATCTATGACATAGGGGTACCTTAAAATTTTTTCTGTGATTCCTGTACATAGTTGATTTTTTTCCTTGCAGTATACTAAATTTTTTGTCACTAAGTAATTATACTTCTTTCTGTTTGATGTCATTCTAGTTATGTGTCTAAATTACTAAGGATTCTTTACATACGATCTTGACTTCTAAAGAAAGAGTAGGTCCTTCAGCAAGGTGTTACTGATAATCTGAGTCGACTCTGCGTCTTCCGACTGGTCCTGCAAAGGATTGCATTAGAGGTTTGGTCAAAATGAGCACAGAGACACAATTCATAGGCGTCAAAGCTTACCAAAATAAGTGTAAGTAGTACAGTTTTAGCACAGCCTACCAGAAGAAATCAGGCTGGGGGATTTTAGGCGGGGATAGCTTCTCCTACTTCCTCAGCCCACAAGGTAACTTTAGGTTGGTGTCCATTATAGCGAAGTCTTGGCACATGTGGAAAGTCCGAAGTGGGGGCTTACCAAGCCTCTTATTCTCCCCCCACCCAGCACAGTTTTATCACGCTACATCTCCAGCATCACTCCCTTTCATGGTTGTAAAAATCTGCATTTTGCAACTCATATTATCCAGATCTAATATTGTTGTTTCATGTATAGTTTCTTAGTCGGCCACTAGAATTGACTTGTTTCATTGTTCATTAGTTATATAATAATGATTAGATATCTATAGGCACATTGCAACTAAGTAACAAACGTTCAGTCAATGAAGGAGGACAGAGGTAATCTACAAGGTCAAAGGGGTTTTACTAAAAGTCTGACTAACTCCAGAGCATATGGTCTTAACTGACACTCTATATTGACTGGCTAACTTGGACTCCGGTGCCTCCTTTCTGGCTGATCTTTCTGAATGAACTTGACCAGTCCAATTCTGGAATATCTACTCAGAATCTTTAGTTTGGGGCTTATGTTTCTGACTGTCCCTGCTCTCTTATTGCCAAAGATTTCCTTTCTTTCAGCCAAGTCTGTGAGTTAAATTTTAATTAAATTTAGACCCAGTGACTTTCTCTACTAGATGACTTCTTATTCCAATTCCAATTCTATAGCTAATATTAAATGTTATTCTTTCTACTCATTATATGGCTTCAGCTTATATTTAGCCATCATTCTTTCTGTTCAGTGCCCTGTAACATTTAATTCCACTACTTTGTACTAAAAATAATAATAATCCTTACTGCAAAAATTAATGATAAACATAAATTACATAATGAATTCTTTATGGTGTTTAATTTTTGGGGTTGATCTAAAAACGGCAAGATCCAAGAGAGTTTAACATTTCATAATTTTTAAAAAGAAGATTATTTATATGGCCATTCAACAAATATTTAGTGACTGACAACTATGTGTTTATGTTTGGAAATACAGCAATGAGATGGACGTATATGGTTTGAGTTACCTCCTAATATGGAGGAGCAGAAACTAGAGAAGAAAATGAATAAACAAATTCAAAGAATGCTGAGAACTGTGAAAAAATAGTGATGCCATGGAGTGACTGAGCAGGTGGCAGACAAGATGAAGCTATTAAATGAGGTCAACAGCAAAGACCTCCCTAAGAAGATGATATTTAAGCAGAAACATGAACGGTGAGAGGGTCCACCTGGACAGTGATAGAGGACAAGGGCTGTCTGAGCAGAGAGCAGTCAGTGTGAATTCCTTAGGTCAGACCCAGCCTGATGAGGTCATACAAACCGAAAGGCCTTGAGTGGGCTGGAACGCCAAGGATGAGGGGAATGGTTCCAGAAGAGGCTGCAGTGGTGGGCGCTGACTGACCAAATCCTATATGTCCCAGAAGGTCATAGTTTGGAGCTTGTCATAAGAAGCCACTGAAATTGAAGCCATTACTATCTGGTTAACATTTTAGGGCTTCTCTTTGGCTGCTGTTTGGAGCATAAAATATAGGTAATTAAGAATGAAGCAGAAAGACTGGTTGGAAGGCTTCCGAGTGAGGGATGATGTGGTTTGGACCAGGGGGGTGCAGTGCAAGAGATAGAAGTAGGTGAATGTGAGATGTGTTTCAGAGGTAGCATTGGTAGGAATTGTTCCTGTGTTAGATGTAGGGGCTGGAAAAACGAAAGAGGAATCTGTATGAGCAGTGTAAAATATTTGTTCATGAGATTTTAATCTCACCAATTTACTGGTATAGTTGGACTTCGTACAAGATTAGATGTGCAGTGTAACTGTGATGATACTTTAAATTGTGTAATATAGTGATGGAGTTTGTGAATTAGATTTAGGAACTGCACAACTTGGTAGTATTTGACTGGTTTGAATCACTAATCAAAGCACACAGATGAGATAAATAAGGGGGAGAAGTCCTTATGTTCAGCTGGTAAACCTGACTGAGCTGCAGACAGTCAGGACGATGTATTCAAATTTGAGGTCTTTGAACATTATCAGAAATCCTAAATTCTCCCAGTCAATTTTTAAATTGTACCTTCATTTCAGTAAAAAATTTAAAAAATTAACATAAGCTTACCCTGGCTTAGTGGGTTGGGAGTCATCCTGCAAATCTAAAGGTTGTTGGTTCAATTCCTAGTCAGGGCACATGCCTGGGTTGTGGACCAGGTCCCCAGTAGAGGGCGCGTGAGAGGCAACCACACACTGATGCTTCTCTCCCTCTTTCTCCCTCCCTTCCCCTCTCAAAAAATAAATAAATAAAATCATTTTTAAAATTAACATAAGTCTATATTTACATTAATTTTCATTAAAGTACAGCTTTATTCACCTGATATGAGTGAAAAAAACTAAGGCCAAACAATGTCATAATGAACTGTAAAAGCAAAGGTTTCACAGTAATTAAAAAAAGAAATGTAGTGGGAAGTGGAGTTAAAACACAGGACACAGTTAAGCACTAATGCTAAACTGTAAGGAGATATTCCTAATTAGAAAACTGTAATTAAAAATAGAAT
>CM052540.1:184281630-184375966 GCA_028533065.1 Trachops cirrhosus | reverse complement strand
GGCTGGTGTAGCTTAGTGGATTAAGCACGGGCCTGTGAACCAAGAGATCACGGTTCGATTCCCAGTCAGGGCACATGCCTGGGTTGCAGGCCAGTTCCCAGCAGGGAATGCACAGGAAGCAACCATACATTGATATTTCTCTCCCTCTCTCCTTCCCTTCCCCTCTGAAAATAAATAAATAAAATCTTTAAAAAAAATAGAATATGAATATAGGCTAAAAAAAGTGAGTTTACTCAATGGTTAAACACATGCTACTAACAGCAAAGGTTTATCAACACCATAAGAAAATTATACAAATACATAAAATTTGACTGAATTTTTCCTCACCAAAGAAGCTTTAATACAGGAAAGGAATGAATATTTGTGAAGTGTCTACTCTGAGCTAGGTACTTATAATAAACACTTTTGTTAACTGACATAGTTATTGTAATATTATTGTGAAGTAGAATTTTTATCATTTTACAGATTAAATGAAGGCTCAAAAAGATTAAGTAATTGTGTTGGCAAAATTGAAAAATGTTCTAAAATGTCCAGTTGCAAAGAGGCTATGAGGAGGAAAAGCTTCAACAAGTCCATTTTGATAAAGCCGCGCTTGTCGTATCTGTTCTGGTAACTACGGCCGCCTGTCTGCAGAGGCGCGTGGGAGCGCCTCCTTGTGGCCGTGTGGTCAGCAGGCAGGCGGGGAGGCGAGCAAGCTTTGGGGGGACCCCAAAACACTCCACCAAGTCACGAAGAATGGGATGGGCTCCCCAGAGGTGCGTCCAATATTCAGGGGACTGGAGGATTTAGGTTTTTAATCAGATATTTCTGTGCGTGCATCCACAGGTGAGTAAATGTAGAGTGAGTTCAGCAGAGATAAAACACTGGCTGCCTCAGGAAAGGAGAGGGAAATAGGGAGCACGAAGTCATGGGAAACTCTACTAATCTGTGTTGTGACACTTTTTTCAGAAATGCTTAGCATATTATTTGTGTGATTAAAAATACTTTTTTTCTAAGAAAAGAAGGAAAAGGGCAAAACCTAAGATCACGACTCTAATCAGAGCTTCTCCATGGCTCCTGTATTTTCTCTTCTGGGCCTTTTCTTCTTCTCAAGGTCTTCACTTATCATGTGATGCTTTTGTCCTTCCTTTCTTCTGCCTAGGTGATCTTTCAAAAATAGCAATGACAGTAAGAGTCATTGTCATAGGAGCGCAAACACTAATTGAACTGAGCACCTTCTCTTTACACCCATCTGTCTGCATAGGTGTGCTTCTTGGTCCCTGTGTCCTTCCCCTGGAGTCCCACCGGCGGCGCCTGCTCTGTCCCCAGCAATGCAGGAAGCTCTGACTTCTGGTGGCAGTCCTGGGTCTCTTTCTTCAACTCATTGCGACTCTCTGCCTGGTCCGATGGTCCCATCTACCCCTTTAAAACCTCACAGTGTTTGTTTGTTAGCAGGAACAAAACTGGCTTTCTGGATGAACCTATGATTAGGCAATTTCCCTTAATAAACTCTTTCTTTATGGCAACTTCCTCTTCCTTAACTTAAAAAATGTTTCACTCATGAATTCATATAGCCTGCAAATATGCTCTGTTTGGTGTGCAGAGTTTGGGCATGGGGGGTTGGTTGTTTTATTTATTTATTTGTTTCTTAGTTGTCAACATTCAAAAAATGGGAAGGTTTTGTAGAAAAATCTAGACTTGTCTTTCATAATTTACAGTGGCTGGAGCCCTTTGGTAGCCACCCCATTAAGAGCAGGAGGTGCATTGACCTCCTGCTCCCGCGTCACATTCTCAGCTCAGGGGACAAACACAGGTTCCTACCTGGGTTCCGTTCACCGGTCGAGTGTGGAGCATCCATTTTTGTTTGCTGGTCTTCTAAAGCTGTGATGTTGGCTCTGTAGCATGTACTCCTTCCCTGCTCATTAATGCTATGCTTCTGGGTTATATTGATTTTATTTTTAAAGTGTTCATTCACCCAAAACAGTCACCATTCCTTCAACACGTGGATCAGTTCATCTGAGGAAGTTTTGAAAATTTGAGTTCCAGTCCTTTCCTTCCTCCTGTATAAGTATTGCTATATAAGTTATTGCTATACTTTTAAAACAGCATTAGCATTTGAAGGAAAGAAACTCAATTATTATCATCTGCCCAATTATGCTCTATCATGGAGCAAGAGAAAGGCACTCTGTAAACTCTGAGCTTATGACAAAAAATGATTTTTATATACTAAATTTTCCTTTTAAATAATACTTAATTTTTTAAAAAAAGAAAAGATTCTAAGTCAGAAACTGTCCATCAAATAACTGCCTGATTTAATATCATGTTATTTTATTAATTGAAAATAAATAAAATCACTTACAAAAATAATTTACATTTCTTCATTACACATAGTTATGCTGATAATTGTGCAAACATCAAATGGATAGCCAACAAGGTTACTGGGCAAGTGAATCTTTAAGAACTGAAATAACGTACAGAGACATTGAGCACTGAAGTGAAGTCCCAGCTGGAGAAATTTAAGATAGAGGTCACAGCCTTTCTTTACTTATCTTCTCTACTTGATCACCATATTTGTTTTGATCTCCACTTCTTCACTTTCATCCTAATTTCTGCTTTGATTATCTATGCAAAAGCTAACGTTTCAGTATTACTTCTTTTTTCCATTTTGATGGACTCCTCTAAGCTAACCAACATTTTCTTGGCGGCTTGCTTTCAAAGCAAAGTGTTTCTTACTAATATAGTTAGTTTTTGTTTTTAACTAAATTAGTTTTCAAAATTTCCCATCCACTATGGGTTTATGAGTCCTTTGAAGATAAGAACAAATGACTCTTAGTTAGGGCAAGGAAAATTTCTCTAACACTAGATTTTCCAAACCAGTGGCCCAGACGTTTCAAGTTCTTACCTTTGAAGGCTGCTGAGGATCTTCTGGAAGTATCTAAGATACTTTGACATAGATAAGTCAATATCTGCTTTTATGCCTATATTGTAAATTATATTCTGTATTAAATCAAATTCCAATTATAAAAGAGACAATGTTTATTCTTTTCAGCTACTTAACTAAACAGGATACTGTACCTCCAACATTTGGTATAAAGGAAACACAAACAGAAACACACACAAACAGAATGTCTTATAAATGTATGAAGAGACCCTTATTCTCACTTATAAACATAGAAATGTAAATTGAAATGTCAGGTTAGTTTTTACCCATCAGAACTGTTAAAACTAAAGAAGTATGATAATGCACAATGTTGGTGAGGTTATGGTAAAACATGTATTACCTTTTGTGCTAGATGACCTACAAATGGATAAAATCTCATGAAATGGCATTATTTCCCAAAATGTTTTGATGTTGGTTCTTTTGACCTACCAGTTTCACTTTCTTGAATTTATTCTAAAATGTATTTATATTTATGGTGAAAGGAATGAGTACAAGCATAATTGTATAATTGTGATGAATAATCCAAAAACATAAAAATATTAGAAACAACCTACAGTTTATCAGAAGTTAAGCATGGGGTTACCTAGCAATTCTACTCTGGGCATATATTCAGGAAAAATGAAAACTTATGTCTACGCAAAGACACGACCAGGAATGTCCATACAGGCATTGTCTGTGATAGCCGAAGACTAGCAACAAGTCCGACACCCACCAGCGGATGAGTGGACAAAGAGACGTGGTATTCACACAGTGGGCTACAATTCAGCCATTGAAAAAACAAAGTACCAATATCTGCTTAAAACATCAGTAAACTGCAAAAACAACTAAGTAAAAACAGTCACAAAAAGCCACATATTGTATGATTCTATTAATATGAAATGTCCAAAACAGGCAAATCTATAAAGACCAAAAGTAGGTTAGTGGTTGCCCAAGGGAGGGAGAGAGAAGACAGAAACTGGGAGTGCCTGTTAATAGGGTCAGGCTTTATTGTTGTGATGATTCATGCGTCCTAAAATTGGGTTTGATGAAGGCTGCACAATCGTAAATATACTACCAATGAATTGTATGCTTTAAACCAGTGTATTTATGTAAATTATATCTTGATGAAGCTATTAAAAATAATCTGAATTTTTATCAGTGATATGGCTGACCAAATAAATTATAGTAAATCCATGCACTGGAGAACTCACAGCTCTGAACAAAAACTGGTCACCCTATTTGTAAAAATGTTAAACAATCTCTTTTTAAAATTAAGAAAGCAAAGTACAGAATAAGGTATTACTATGGTCCCATTTGTGTAAAAACAAAATAATAGATGAAATATCCCTTGAGGGTGGGGACCAGGATATGGGATCTAACTGTTAGATTTTCTTTTCAGGATGCCCTCTTTCCTTAAATGTTTTACTGTGCACACATTAATTTTGTAACAAAATATTTTAAATTAGGGTTTTTTTTCTCCAAATGGAAAAAGGAAGTCCAAATCAATAAAGCACTAAATGCCCTACTAGGCATGATAGGCGCCAAGCACTGTGGCCAGATGTTGACGCATCCGACCTGCTTTTAGGTTACCATTTAACTAGGAAGAAAACAAATACATGAATGAAAAAGTGGTCTACGGGAATTTAAAACAAAATAGAATCAGTGTGAGAAACCACGTGTGAGTGCTCCGTGCACAGACGAGGGAAAGCTCTCTGAAGAGCGTCGGGCCGCATGGGCGCTACTCCTGAGGGAGGCAGGACAGCCAACCACACTGCACTCACAAGGGCCCGTGGCTTTTCAGAGCCTGCCTTCTGCAGGGTGTGCCACCATTAGCATGTTTCAGGCACAAGCGGCGGTTTAGGGAAAAAAAAGTGTTTAACTTGTTCAAAGCAGGATTATCTCGGTCTTTCTACAGAGATACAAGTCTGTGTGCCCTGAGAGCTTAATAAGGGCCTGTTCCATTAAGAACACGGGGTTAGGTTCTGGGATAATTCATAAGTGGAACACCTACGATGTGCGGGCTAGGTGCACATATTATTTATCATTCTCATAGTCCTCCTGCACGGTAGGAATCAGAAGTCCCGCTGTAACAAGCAGGAAACATGAAACCCAGAGAAGCAAAACAAATACCCAGTGTCCTATTGTTACTGCAGAATGAGATTAGGAGTCAAACCCAGGTCTGAATAATGCCAATACGAGTATTCTTTTATCAAACCATGCTATTTCCCCTGTTAAAATTGCTCCTGGTGTGTTTAGAAATCTAGAAAGTGAGAGTAATGTTTGTTTTGGTACCTAATGGGATGGATTGAAAGTTAAACTTCCTCATTCTTAATCCATTCTAAGATACTCTAACAGAGCCGGTATTAGGTATGTTTGGTTTGGGGAAAAGGTTTTCTGTTTGGTTGGTTGGTTGATTTTACAGTTGAAGTGGGGAGACTGCGGTATGCAGCCAGACCAAGTGATAGCTGAGAAGGATAGGAGCATTTGTTAAGAGCCAGAACGTGTCTGTAGCTTCTGCAAGGTGGGTGTATATGACCATTTCACAGATGAAAAAATGAAGACTTGGGGAAGTCAAGCAGCTTACTCAAGGTCACAAACTGGGTAACAAACAGCTGAAGGTTAACACAGGACTGGTGGAGCCTGAATTCAAACCCAGGCTTACCTATCCCAGAACCCTTTCATTCTCTATTCTGCCATGAAGCCACCAAGTACAATAAAGATATAAAAGTGGCAGGCCCTGGCTGGGTAGCTCATTTGGTTAGAGCATCGTCCTGATACACTAACGTTGCAGGTTCAATTCCCAGTTAGGGCACATGCAAGAAAGCATGAATGCATAAATGAGTGGAAAAATCAATGTTTCTCTTTCTCCCTTCCCATCTCTATCTAAATTCAATAGGTTTTTTTAAAGATATAGATGTGGCAAATATAGACTTTTGTTCCAAAGAGTTTGACTCTGAAGGGAAGGTGACAAAGCAGCTCATGGCTAGAGTGAGGGACAGGCTAAAAAAGGATGTTGTTATGTTCCTTTAGAGCAGGGGTGTCAAATTCATTTTCACTGGGGGCCACATCAGCCTCATGTTCACCTTCAGAGGGCCGGAAGTAGTTTTAGGATTGTATAAATGCACCTACTCCTTAACAGTTAAGGGAGAGCCTGGTGCTGCCACCAGGTAAAAACAAGGTGCTAAGCTGGATTCAGCCCACGGGCCTTGTGTTTGCCGCCTGTGCTTTAGACCAGAGGAGCTCAGACCATATTTAAGATGGGAAATGTATCTTAAAGGAGGAAACACACAGTCCAGAGCATATAGTAAGTGCTCACTTAATGTTTCTTGCTTGATGCAAGGGAAGGTGTTAATAATGAAACGAACATCTGTAAGGAAGTGGGCACTGATAAGAACCAAGAATGCCTGCTCATGCAGGTGACAAGGAATGATATTTTCCCAGTGAATCGGGGAAAAGGAAATGGAGAACAAGACATCAGGGGAAAAGGGGAAGGGTTTACAGGAACAAGTATAAAGGACACATGGACAAAAACTAGGGGGGGTGGAAATGGGAGGGAGGAGGGGAGCACTGGGGGGGTGGGCTGGGATGGGAGTAACAGACAGAAAACTGTATTTGAACAACAATTAAAATTAAAAAATGTTATAAAAAAAGACATAAGGAGGTTTTAAGTTAGAATTAAGGGTAGGGGAGGATGGTTGGGTGGCATGCTGTCCATGTGCTTAGTAAAATGATAGGCAAAGCTACCCGAGGTGGACAAGAGAGGCATGGGTGTGACTTGGGAACGTGGGTCGAACCATCCATTATGGTAAATGTGTAAGATCTCCGTGAGACTCAGTCCTGTGGAAGCCCATGTGTCATTAGGTGTGAGTGAGTGTGCTAGGAATTCCATGATGGGTGCCCTTCTATTGTTGTACAAGTTACTGAACACACAGTTCACCAGTCCAGACTCCAGAAACGCCACGCAGACCCAGAGAAACTAAAAGTCTATGCCTCGAGTTGCCAGTTCCATGGCTAAGTCCAAGAGCAGGCACAATTCCCAGAGAATAGATATACAAATGACTTCAAAACAGTTTAAGTCAGGATAACTTAATAATAACTCTATTTGCAACACCCTCGTCTGTGCTCATTGTTTATGTGTATGCAATGCTTCAGGCTTTCCAAGATGCTTTCATGTATATCAGCTCTGCTAATCCTTAAATGCCTGAGAAGTGGCTGGAATCGCATTACTGCCACTTGACAGATGGAAAAACTAAATCACAGGAAGGTTAACTGGTTTGCCAAGGACCAAGAGCTCTTTGGTGATAGAGCTGGGGTAAAATCAAAGTTTTCTAATGCCTGCCCTAATTCCAAGACATCCCAACAAAACCAGTATTAGAAATGCGCTGCCTGGAGTCAGGATGTTGTGACAATTGGGGGCAATATGATACAATGCCTTTGGTTTGGTCGAGGAATCCAGAGATTTAAAGGGAAATCGAGGACCACAATTCTGGATGCTCCTTAGGCATCTGTGATGTGAAGGCTCTAGGTAACTTCTTAGGCAAAAATCATAAATGCCAGAATCTACAGGGCAGATCTTGTGGGTCCTCATATGTCTCTGTGTTACAAGAATATTGTGACAGTATCTAGAACCAGTATGTGGTCTGCAGAAAAATCTAAAGTGCTGAGATTGTGAAATTAATACAATTTCCTTTTCCAGTGAGTATATATAGTACCTTCATTGTGTGTTCATTGATCACCCCTTCCGCTTTTCTTCATTCCTTCTTTTCTTGTCCTTCAATTCCAGTTCTCTGTTTCTAAAGTTTTAGGCTCTGGCAAAATGCCATCACTTTGGGGAGTCTGTGTCTCAGGGAATCTGGAGCCACCCTGGGGCACAGCCAGATAACTCCTGGGTCTCGCTGACTCACCGGGGGCCCCTCCTAGTCCTTTCCTCCTCATAAAATGGCCTTGGAGTTCCACCCATCCGGGCGTGCCTGAGCCAAGGCACGTGACTTGTGCAAAGCCTCTTCTGAGCTTCCAAAACGAAAGAGGATGAAAAGTTTGAATCAGAGGCTGTTGACTTTCCAGATTCTTGAAAGCTGTTTGCATGTCTACAAGGTTCTGCCATTTCTCTCCCTTCCTTCCCAGCCTACCTCATTCTTTTCCTGTAACCAGTATGAACCGTTCCCTAATAGAAGTACAGTCAGTTCTCTCGTATTCTTGCCATTAGTCATATTTTTATTATAGTTATGAATTATATTATTAAAATTATCACATGTCTTGTGAAAGTTCAGATGTTACAGGGAAATGTAAGTCAAGCTCCCACTTGACTTTCTGGGCAAACTGCCCAGCATCTCCTTACAGGGTCAGGACGGGCCTCCCCAGCATGGCACCTCGGCATTGATTTAGCTTGAGCTACAGCTAACCGAGACCCCGTAGGCCCAGGAGAAACTTGATCTCTCCCTTAAAGAATTTAAGTAGAGGCCTTGCTTCTAATGTAAACAGAAGTTATCTGAAGTTATCCACAGAAATAACTTTTTATGGCCTGTCTGTAAGGCAGGGCAAACTCCTAATTGCTGAATATCTGCTCTTCTCAGTGTCCTGTAGATGACCTTCCTCCCCTGAGAAGCTCCAAGGTGCCTGACCTCATCCTTAAATCAGAATGTCGTACGCACCTCGTCTTTCCTTCCTGTCTCCGAACTTCTCCTGGATGCACGGCTCCCATACAGGGGTTCCATCACGTTTGTGATGGAATCTGGTTGTCTCTTGTTGGTTTGTCTTATGCAGACTTTATTGTTAGATCCGCTGAAAGAACGCTGAACAGTAGAGGAAAGCTTCTTCTGTCCCGTCCCCCACCCCCGTCCCTCTTGAACTCTCAAGCTACTGTTAAAATGCCCTCAAAAACAGTTCCTGGGTCTGACTGGAGAGGGGAGTGGGCAGTAAATTGCAAATCCACCTGGCGAGCTCACTGTCACTGAGTCATCCTGTGCTGTCCAGGGGACCAGCTCTGCCCAGTGCTCTGGGGCCCAGTTCTGTCATTTTTGAGGAAGGAATTCCAAGTGGTCTTTTCCGTTCAGCATTTTAAAACCACCGGCAATACTCCCTGATTAGCCTGATCAGTTTGGGGTATTATCTCTCCATTTTTATCCGTAATTCTTTTTTGTTAAAGAATTTATTTATTTCCTTTTAGAGAGAGGAAAGGGGAGGGAGAAAGAAAGGGAGAGAAACACTGATGTGAGAGAGAAACATCAATCAGTTGCCTCTGACATACGCCCCAGCCGGGACCAAACCCACAACCCAGGCATGTGCCCTGACTGGGAATCAAACCGATGACCCATACCGGTCAGGGCGGTCCCTAATTCTTGATGCCAGCTAAACTCTGAACTTGTTTTTGTTGCTTGCCATTTTATTTATATTTTATCTTCTAAGTTCTTTCATGACTTTATTTCAAATTCCATTTCTTGAGACTTTTTTCCCTGCCTGCTCACATCAGTCATGCATCTCTGGGGACCATTTTTCACCAGCTCCTAAACATCTACTTTCCTGCTATCTGGCTTCCAGAATCAAATTCTGATGTAAATTATAAACTCAACATCTGAAACACCCCTATACGTGAATCTCTGCTTCAGGCTTATTTTACATCCTCCAGAGCCCATTCTGCTCTGCCTGAAATTGCAAAGTCTTACAAAGTTGCACAAAGAGGAGAGGTACCCATTGGAAAAGCTGGACTTACACTCAGATCTTAGAAAAGCGTGTTAGTGTGTCCATCTGACTTTATCAGTAATTTCATTTCATCAGTTTGAGGAGCAGCAACATAGCCGAAAGGGCAAAGACATCGTAAGAAATTGACTAGGGTTCAAATTCTGGCTGAGTTTGACCCCCACTTTTATTGCTTACGAACTCCCTGAACTTGGATAGTTTTCTTAACTATTGAATAGAAATTAAATAATGATATATACCCCATAGAATTGTTATGAATATTAAATAAGATTACATTAGTAGAATGCCGAGAATGGTGCCTGGAAAAAAGTGTTTATTTTATATTATTACCACTAATCTCGGAAATTTCCTATAGATTTTTTGTGTTTCTTTTTTATTTTATTATAATCCACCACCTCTTTTTCTCTCCACAGAATAGATTTTTGCTTTTGAGAATTCCAATATTACTAATTATATTTTGGCATACTTTAAAAAGTCTGGATTGAGATTTTAGAACCAATCATTTTACATTAATGTAAGTCTACCTGTTTTTCTCCTGAAATACTAAGGTGCTTTTTCTCAGAATTATTTTGTATACATGCAAATATATTCCTTGTAGTATTTGAAAGTGACCACAGACTTTGCAAAGCAAAATGTCCTTAATACTAGTGGAGCATAGGAAGATTTCAACATATATTCTCCCAAACTTGATGAGGAGCAGGACACACACAATTAGTTTAGAGCCTCGTTAAGCCTTCCAAATTATCTCTAACAATTTTTCAAAGGTATTTTATCTAAAAATCCAACCAGTCCCTCTCCACCGCTCAGCCCCGCTTTCCGCTGGTTCTGCGGCACTCTCAGGCAAGCCCTCCCCTTGGGTGGCCAGGTGGCGGCCTGCAGTCCAGGAGGACCCCCCAGAGCCCCCGGTCCAGTGGGAAGCCAGCACGCCCTTCCCAGGAGCTCCAGTTAGTATAATTCGGACAGGGAGGACAGACGCAAGCACAGCAGCGGGGCCACGCCGCAGATGCCCACGCAGACTGTCCCACGAGTCCGTGCTCAGGCGACAATGCATGCGGGTTGGGGGCACGTCGGTTTTCAGTGTTCGCAGTTCGTCATTCCCCACAACTCGTCTGCACTTTCTCATCTGCATCCCTTAGACTATTCTCATGTGACATCACCTCCTGCTTGTCAAGTTTTTTCGTGAAAAGATGTCACAAACGGCTAACAGTTTTTCTGTCTCGTTTGATGATGGTTTATAATATCCACGCACAGTGGGTTCTTCTCTTGGTGTACAGCTATCAAATCACTTACGAGTCTATCAAATCACATTACTTATACATTAAAATAACAAGATATCATTTGTATCTGTCAAATCCAGTAAGATATTAAGTAGTTACTCACTGAGACAACAGGCATTTCAAATCAGTAAGTAACAGCTAAATGGTGCTGGGACGTTGGGTAAAGGATTTAAGAACAATAACAAGAAAAACCATAAAAATAGATCCTGCTCTCACGTCTGACTCCAAAATAAATTACTAAGAGTTTTAAGGAATTAAATGTAAATAAATAAATAAAGTCGAGAGAAGTAGGAGAAAAGAGAAGGTGGATAATTATATGTTCTCAGAGTAGGAAAGACCTTTCTAAACATAACACTAGGGATAGAAATTACACATAAAGGAATATATTCATTGATTTAGAGAAAAAGTACTAAGTCCTACATATCAAAAAATTAAACTTCACTTATGACAAAAATGCAATGGACGAAACATTTCTAATAAAACTAGCAGCAGTTGGAAATTCTTACGTATGAGATTTGTGAGGGAGCTCATCCTCCCTCCCTGAGCTCCCCCAAAACGCCGCTGCCGAAGGCGAGGAGCTGCCCCCGTGAGGAGGCGCCGGGCAGGGAGAGCCTGGGTCGGGCACGCACCTGAGCGAGCTTGAAACACAGCTCCGAGAAGAGGACAGCGACAGTGAGGACAGAGGGTCAGAGTTTCATTACCGTAAGTGAAAGAAGCACTTTGGAAAGAGGCAGAAATATCTAAAAGGAATTCAGAATTAGGGAACTTTTTGTATACCCATATTTTTCGTGTGTAATGAGCACCTTTTGCCCAAATTTTTGAGGGAAAAGTAAGGATGTGCATTATACATGGGTAGCACTCATTCAGTATCTATATAAATGTTTTTAATTCTTTATTTATGGTTATGTGTTAAAAGTGTAACTCTAAGAAGCAATAATGATATCTATATGCACATTAATACACTTTATTAATACAAAAAAGTATCTAAATATAAATAAATAATTGAATTTAAAAATTAAAATGAAAGTCTTTTTTTTTCTGAATGTTTGGGCCAAAAATGTGAGCGTGCATTATACAACAAAAAGTGGTAATATGCCATTGAAAAGCCTGCCGTTGGCTCATTAAGGAAATTTACTATAAAGTGACACGTTTTCTTTAAAGGTTTTGAAAATTTTTAAGGCTTGATTGGTTGCAGCAAAGTGTTTTGTTGTTGGTTTGAGTATTTTGTTTGTTTTTGGCACGGACATGAAGAGAAGCAGGAGCCAAAGCAGCCAAATTATGTCTAGTTTGTCCATGTGAGAAGCAAAATGATTAAGGTTTTAATAAAGAGGTTTCATAAACCAGTAAGAAAAAGGAAATGCTATTTTTAAAATAGGCAAAAAAATTTGAATAGATAATACCATGAAAATGAAAAATGGTTATAAAGGTGAAAAAACTGACCTCACTAGTGCTCTGACGTGTAAAATTAAAACGAATTATTTTTCAAGAGGCCACCCCTATCTTTTTCAAAAAGTTGCCCCAAAACAAAAGAGGATAAGCAATATAAACTCCACATTCAGGAAAGTCAAGCAACAGGCATAAGTCCTCCGCATAACATGTGAAGTCAGAAAGTGAATGGGGGGCTGACAGGCAGAACGAGGGTCAAAGTCAAGGAGGTGGATACGGACACAAGTGGTCCCATTCACCACCAGACCTACTTTAGACAGAAGCAATGATATGCTGCTAAATGTTGACAAGTTCTCCCGGAAAAACAGTGTGTATGTGTGCTATGTGTGTGTACATACATGTATTAAATGTTATTGATATAAAGTGTGATATACAGTATGAAACACATACTGTATACATAATAAATATCCAGCACTTTTTATTGAAAATTCCTTATAGCCACTTGTTGATGTTTACGTCCGTAGCCAACCTGCGATTGTAGTTAATGAAGGAGAGTAGCTCCAACCTGAATGTTGACTGACAGTTTCACTTATGCTAACAAGACGAGTGTGAAACAACGAAGACACGTGTCAGAACTTCACTCACTTCCCAGCGATCGAGCAACTGTTTTGCTAAGTTGTATAATAGTTTTCAAATACTGGGAAATATGTCCTCAAGGGTGTATACTGTTCACAATGTAGTATCTACAGAAACAACACACTTTTAAGTTTAATCTGCATTATCAGCATTTTCTCTATGGCTTTCTTAAGTCTAATCAATAAAACAATAAATCAAGCTCAAACTTGTAGTTATTGCTGGTTTTTATGATGAAAATATTCCCATCATGCCAAAGTTTAATACACTCATAGTAACTCCGTGTTACATGACCTGTGAATGCAGAGTTGGGAAGAGATGCCGTAGTATATTAGGATATAACTTTCCACCATTCAGAAAATTTCTCGTGACAATTTCACACGTGTTTCACTTGACTTCATTTACTTAGTATCTATCTCCCAAAGCCACAAGAGGAAATTTTTTGACCTGTTATTTCTCTGTTGTGTCCCTAGTGCCTAGAACAGAGCTTGACACATAGTAGAGATTCAATGAACACTTGTTAAATGAAAAAGAAAATGCTGGACTCATTATATGCCAGTTATGATCCCAAGTGCTTTACATAAGTTAAGTCCTCACCACAACCCTATGGGGTGGCATTAGTATTATCTGTGTTACAGAGGAACCCAGGAAGTTACTTAACCAAGTCACCCAACAAGTGAGTGGTGAGGCCAGCATCCAAACCCGGGCACTCTGGCTCCAGAGCTGGCACACTTGGTCACAGTGGATTCTCTGAGTGTACCAGAGCCATGACACTGGCAAAGAGAAATCCCAGGATCACAGCTGTGTGACAGACCTCGAAGGCAGCCAGATCCAATTAGCGCAAATGGAAAGAGGCAGTATATTGGAAGTGGGCAACTAAAGGACAGGTCTAATTTTGTAGAAAGTGTTTAAAGGTATTTTCCAAACTATTGGAAATTGTGAGAAGAAAGAGTTCCAAAGAAAACTTGGCAAATGACAAACCTACTCTAAGAAAAGAGTAAGTTGAATGAGAAAGAAAATTATAGTATTGTATACTACCTCACTCAGCAAAGGACAGTATTTGCCTAGTCATGACAATGAAAACAATCAATACAGATTTAATTTTTTTAGAAAGGTCATGCTCTTGCTATATTGGAAAGGAAAAGGAAGGAAAGCAAAAATCCACATCTATTAAACGGAAAGTCAATAATATTTTTAAAAATTATGAATCAAGCAGTATATACGTATATAAGTGCAAAAGAAACATCTCGAATGCTGGAAGTATTGTCATGTTGGTCACTGACTTGCCAATTCCTGAGCACGTATTTGTTTGATAAAAATGAAATTAAAATAAAAAAGGTAGAATTTTTCCGTAATATTGTCAAAGATTCAAAACAAAAATGCCAGTGTTGGCAAAATGAATGAAAATGAGCTCTCTCATACTAACAGAGGAAGCTTTTAGTTGGTATGTCTCTGGAAGATAATTTGATATTTTGTAAAAAAATAAAATAAAATAAAAAACCTTAAAAATGTTGTTTGACCCAGTATTTCTTCTTAATGGAGTTTATCCTAAGAAAAAATTTTAAAGAAGTGTACAAAGACTAAGGCATTTATCATTACAGCAAAAAAGAAAAGAATTATATAAATATCTAATATTAAAGCTCTTTATTTTTAAATCATGGTGGAACTACATGAAGAACAATAGTTTAATAACTTAAAATTATATTAACCTGAAAAGATATTTATGAATATTGAGAGAAATAAAAGGCTGATAGCAAAATAGCAAAATGCTCTCATTTTACTCCCCTCTCATAATGTTTTAAAATACATATAACTCAGTAGTTACTGCTTGGTGATAGAATTATAGCTAATTCAGATATATTTAGTTTTCCTTGTTCTGTATTATAGTTTCTGCAATATATACATCATATATTGCATATATTGCATATACATCATATGCAATATGATTTATGTGTGAGATTTTAAATAGGTTTCAATGTTTAAAAATCACACCTCAAACAAAACATACTTCTCATACTTTGAGGACTCAAGGAGATCATCAAAAACAGGTAAAAATGTGTTATCTATGAAAACAGACACAAAAGCTAAACCTCTGCAGTATAAAATGATGGGTCAGATGAAAAATAATCTCCATCTGGAAAACAAAGAATGTGACATTCAAGCTGACATGGGCTTGTTCACAAAATCCATAATATTAAAACTAAGGTTTATAAAAGTAAGAGAATTTCCTTTGATTTGTTTACTTTTTATTATGAAATACTTCATTCATATCCTCTACACATAGATTTAATAATTTTTAAGGTTTCCCTAAACAAGGTAAAAAAATATTTTTAAGAGTAGGAATTAAACTCAAAGAATTTGTCTACATCAAGAAACGGAACGTTTATCAAGTAATCATCAGGGAAATGCAAATCAAAAGCAAAGTGAAATGTCACCTCCCACTTGTTAGATTGGGTGTCATAACAAAAGACATGAGATGAAAAATGCCAGGAAGTGGAGAGAAGGCAACAGGTGTGCGTTGTTGGTGGGGATGTAAATCCGTGCATCCACTATGGAAACCAGCATGGCGTTTCCTGGAGAAAATAATGTTAGACCTACCAGGTGAGCCGGCACTCCCATGGCTGGGGATCTGCACCAAGGACACAGTCATTGCCTCACAGAGATCGCTGCACTCCCGCGTTCATAGCCACATTATTCACGACAGCCACAGTATGGAAATGAGCTGTGTCCAATAACAGATGAATGGGTAAAGAAAATACGGTAAATGCATGTGGTGGAATGTCATTCAGCCTTAAAGAATGGAAATCCTGTAATTTGTGACAACATGGATGAATCGGGAGGGCATGATGCTGAGTAAAATCAGCCAGAGAAAGATAAATATTGCAAGACATGACTTATGTGTATAATCTTAAAAAAAAAGTTGAACTCATCAAAATAGAGTAGAAAAGTAGATGCCAGGTGCTAAAGGTGGGGGAAACAGGGACAGGTAGGTAAAAGGGTGCAAACTCTCAGTTATAAGATATGTGAAGTTTGGTTCTAGTAACTGTAGTTCAGTGGATTGAGCATGGGCTGCAAACCAAGGGTTGCCAGTTTGATTCCCAGTCAGGGCACATGCCTGAGTTGCAGGCCAGGTCCCCAGTAGGGAGCGTGTGAGAGGCAACCACACATTGATATTTCTCTCCCTCTCTTTCTCCTTCCTTTCCCCTCTCTCTAAAAATAAATAAAATCTTTTTTAAAAGATATGTAAAGTTTGAGTATCTAACGTTTAACATGGTGTCTATAGTTAGTAATACTGTATTGTGTGATTGAAATTTGCTAGGAGAATAGACTATAAATATTCTTCCCTTCCCCCCACAAAAAGTAAACATGGGAAGTGATGGATGTGTTAATTAACTCATACAAGAAATCCTTAAACAATATATAGGTATATAAATTTATCACGTTATACACTTAAACATCTCACAATTTTATTTGTCAATTATACTTCAATAAGACTGAAAAAATAAAAGAAATGGAACATTAAAAATGTCATGTCCCATGATACTTAGAATATTAGACTCTCCAAAGTATTAATTCAACTTCGGATGCATTTCTTACATTTTATATTTAAAATTCTCATTTCTACATAATGGAGTAGCCATTTCTTGTGCTTTGAAGACTCGTCTTAATTCATGGTGTTGTTTGTTTTGCTTTTCAGGTACCAGCAAAGGCCAAACACCTTACTCAACAACTTCCATACCACCGCCTCCACCGTCCCATCCAGCCAGCCAACCGCCCTTGCCAGCTTCTCACCCAACACAACCGCCAGTCCCAAGTCTACCTCCCAGAAACATTAAACCTCCTCTAGATCTAAAGTAAGCAAAAGGTTATCTTGTCATGTCCTTGTTAGCCTCTTGCCATAGATTTCCAAACTGTACTTGGCTGAATGGTAAGGGTTCTGTCCTAAACTCCTGGGGCCCCAGAAGTGGACTGCTAGCGGGGAGGCGGGGTGTCTAAGCAGGCTGCTCCTGACCTCCAGCACGTCCAGCCACTCTTGTTTATCTGTGTTTGCAGTAGTTTGCCCCTTAAGCATTTACTAGAAGAAAATTTCCGCTGCCCGATGCAGGTCACCACCACCACCATGTTTTACTGACAGCCTGTGGTGTGCTGGACATTTTATATACGTACTCCCTGTAATCATATCGAGTGTGTAATGTTTCATTGTTTCACAGATGAGGAAATGGAACTCCACAGAGGCTAAATAGCTTCTCCAAGATCGTGCAAGAATAGAGTAGATATTTGAGCCAATGTCAGTCTGAGTCCAAAGTAAAGCAGGTTTTCTCCCATTCTTCATATTTTGGGCTGTTTTAAAAACCTAGAAAACTTTTATTCAACCTTAAATTTTCTTAGATGGTACTTTTTAGAAATGTTAAAACTGTATGGGTTTCCGTACCGGCTCTTTATCCATGATTTACCAGGACAGGTGGGGGTGGGGAGGAAAAAGCAAGTGGAAGATTGGAATAGAATGCAATGTTGTCTTAGAAAGAAATATTCAGTCAGTGGCAAGCCTGCCTCTTATGGCCAGTGGGGCTAGATTTCCCCTTTTTCCTTCTAGAAAATTGCTGTCCATGATTCTCCTGTACCACAAATAAGTAATATCCCCAAATATTTAACTACAGTTTGTTTTCCCTTCACTTTAAGCCCCTACCAGATGGATGTTCTTTACATTCAAAGTCTTAATATCCGTAACCCATATAATAGAATCTGTTCATCTGATTGACAGTTTTCTCTAAATTTTGAAGGTTACAGTTGAGAGCAGGGGTTGCAAACGCATTAGTCAGGAGTAACCCCCAGTGTGTTTTGCTTTATTGTGCTCTTGGGAGGATGTGAAGGCAGGAACCAGAACGTGTTGGAGGTGCTTAGTGGCGAGTAGTATCTTCTATATGGCCTATAGTGTGTGTCCATGTTACCAGCACACCCTTCCAAACTTGTGAGTTTATAAATTTTCATTTAAAGTTTGTGAGACCCCGTGATATGCAGCTACCAAATAAGAGGGTAAGCCATCTGCCTACTGACATATAAATGCTCAGTAAATATTAGTTTCATTAAAATAACTAATTACTATGTGTTCTCCAATACACCTGGTTTCTGTGTGAATTATTGTCCTTTCACATGTATTAATCCTGTTTCTCTTTCCTAATTTCTTTCCTATTTTGATAAATTTAACCTACTAGATTTCACACTTAGCATTTTAAATTTTATTGTGTGACCTTATCCCAGCAACAGGCTTCCAGTCAGGCTTCTGGATTCTGTGTACTTCTAGTGAGAAATTGTAATGAGTACCTTGAGCATGAATTCCTGAACATTTATAAGACATGGAGACCAGTGCATAATAGTTTGATCAAAGAAATTGGGGAGAGAAGGAGTATTTGGCACCATTCCTGCTGTCTGCAGATCCCCAAGGCCATAAATGTTTGATGATTTTCTAATGGGATCACAAGACTCTCCATACAGTAGTACTGACAGCTAAGGCTTATCATGGTAACGCTCTCCTTCTAAGGCTAGGAACAGACGCACGGGGGGTGCTCTTGCCCCCAGCTGTGGGGATGCCGTGCATGTGTGATGCTGCTTCCCCAGAAAGCCTGTTAGAGACAGGTTTTTATTGAGAGCTAGTCACATAGGCATCTGCTACCTAGCAACTTCCAAAATACCAGACTTCTAGAAAAAATCGGAAGTTCATCATAAATCACCTTGTATATACAGTCTAGGAGCGCCAAACCACTTTTAGCAATTAGGCAACATTTCATATCAGAGTACAAGCCAAAGGCCAACCTTTGTAGAAGGATCTTCTAAATATAACAGTTTCAGGCCTGCTGTGTTAACTCTTTTCTGTGAACTTCCTCCTGAGAAACCATTATGGTAAAGGGTGGAGTAAAAAGTTGTGGAAGGAAGAAAGGATTTCAAAAATAGCCCTTTAGCCTATGCAGCTACTTCATAGGGATGCTGGTCAGTTTCCCAGCTTTGCAGGGAATTCCTGGAAAGTTGAAAGGGGCCTGCCGACCACCTAGTCTCAAATTCTTATTTGAAGAAAGCATAGCAAAAACCACCAACCGTAATAAACTTTACCTCACCCCTGTTTCCATCTTATTAAGGGCTTCTAATTGGAAAGTCTGATTCATCTCAGAGTTGTCAGCTCCACAAAATGCATACTCTCAGAAGAAATCAGGAGAGGAACAAGAGTCTTCGGTGTTATATTGCCTAGATCAAGTATAGTTGGAGTATCTGAAAGTTCATTGTTAAGTGGAGAGAACAGAGGGAATGGAAGCTAAAGCACGTCTATGAGAAATATTTTTTCAAAAATAAAAATGTGGTATATAATGAATACTTCTGGGTTCTCATCAGAGAGCTCAAGCAAATTCCAAAGTGAAGAAATATCTCGGTTAGAAACTTTCCCCCAAGTAGAGGAAGCTAGATAAGACGCAAAGAGGAAATGAAAGCAAAATGGATCTTGATAGCCTGGCTCAAAATTTTATATGTAATGCAAAAGGTAAATTTATGGCTTGATCTTTAAGTAAAATTATGAGATGTGGGTGTTTCTGTGCTTCACAACACCACCCTTCAAACACACACCTGGGCACGTCCCAGGTGCTCCCGCCACTGGGCTGCGAATGCCGTTCCTCTCTTCTCCAATCAGTGGCCACTCTCAGGTCAAGATCAAAGAGATTATTTTACAGTCACTCAAAAATTATTTTTTAAGCCACTACTCTCTGCCTTTGCAGTAAGAGTTCAGGCAGTCGTGAATGAAACAAAGTCCCCTGCCCACATAAATCGGGGGCAAGAGAGCAAAGGAATTAAAATGATAAACAGGTAAAAGATACAGTATGTTAGGAAACATCGATTGCTGTGGGAGAAAACAGCCCAGGGCTGGGCGGTGCAGTGTGAGGGTGAGACTGGGGGGCAGCGTGTTACCCAGAGGTCTGCGTGGCTCCCTCAGCAGCAAGGTGTGCTTGAGCGGACCCAATGAAGCGAGGGAGTTAGGCATGCAGGTATTGGTGCAGAAACAGGTCCAGGCAGAAAAAAACAGACAGAACAAAGACCTAGAATATTCAAAGACTAGGAAGGAGCTGGAGTGCACCAAGGGAAGGGATAGCAGGAGAAGACTTAGCTCGTGCAGGGCCTTGGGGGACGTGATAGAGATTGTGGCTCTTTTCCTGAGTGAAAGGGAACCACAAAAAGAGGTTGCACAGTGATGTTTTCTGACTTGTGTTTTTAAGAAATTACCTTAACAACCATTTGATAAGAGACAGCGGGCAAATGTTGAAGCAGGGAAAGTGGGCAGATATTGCAGAATCACAGGCAACATATAGAGGGGGCTCTACCCAGGGTGGAGTCATGAGAGGGGTTCCAGATTCTGGGTATATTTTGAAACAGAATTTGCATTCGGGATATGAAAGAAAAGAGGCCTGAAGATGGCTCCCAGGCTTTGGCCGGAGCAGCACTGAGGATGATGCTCTCATCTACTGAAATGGGAGAGGCTGCAGGGGAGCAAGTTTGGGTGGGGAAGGTCAGCGGGGTGTGGCTATGTGAAGCTTAGGTGTCTCTGAAACATCCCAGTGGAGATGTGGAGGAGGCAATCGGGTACAAGAAGTGATGAGTTTTGGAGAGTCTGGTTTAAAAATATAAATTTGAGAGTCATAGGCATATATTCCACACTTAAAGTCACCAGACTGTTGCAATTCCCCAAGGAAGTGAGTATAACTAGAGAGAAGAAACAAGCTCTGGTGCACTTGAACTCTACTGGGCCTGGGCGAAGAAAAATCAGGAAGGAGAATAAAAAGGAACAACCAATAAAGTTGTTCCCAAAGTCTAGGAAAAAACCAAGATAGTATTCTGAATGCGGAAGCAGTGATTGGCTGTGTCAGAAGCTGTGAAGACCAATAAGTGAGCACTATGGAGGTCAGTGTGGATGGAAGTTCCTGGGGTGGTGGGGACACAAGCCTGACTGAAAGAGTTTTAAAACGGCAAGAAAGGAAAGGAATGGATGGACAGCATGTTAAAGGAGAAAAGGGAAGCAAAGAAATAGGGCAGTAACCAGTGAAGAAACAGAATCAGGATTTTTGTTTTAAAATGGAAGAAATAGGAGTGTGTCTGTATGCTAATGAGAAAGATCCAATAAAGAGGGGAAATGATAATAGCAAAGAAAGGAAAGAATTCCTGGAGCCAGGAACTAGAGCAAATGGGACTAGTGCTCAGACGAGGCACTGACTTTCAAAGGAATAATGAGCTAGTAAGGTTCGCTATTCTCCCCAGGATGTAGAGTCTGCATTGCTTAAGGCAAGAAAACGAATCTCTCAGGAGGAAGGAATTTCAGAGGACAGGATGCCTTTATCACCTGCCTTCTCCCAAGAAGTCACTTGTAATTACATCATTCGGGTCAGGATGCCACGGGAATGGAAAAGGTTGGAGGCAGGTAAAAGTTAGAAGTAAGAAGTAGCTTTAAGAACAAAGTGGTGGAGGCCCAAGTTATCTTGTGTTTTGAATTGTCTTGTTTCCCCACCTAGTGGTCAGACATCAGCTAGTTACGGTTTCTGCTACTTCACTCAGACATCTGAGGAGGAACCGAAATGGATCAACAGAGCATATTTATCACTGTTAGTGTTCCGATCAACATCTTCAGTGTCACACACTTTTCTGAGCTATTTAAAAAAAAATAAGTTAAATTTTAACAGCATGACTAATTGTTCATGAGAAAACAATCAATGGTTGAATGCTTTGGAATACAGAACAAATTACATGGTTATTAATAGTAATGAGACAGGAAGAGTGAGGTAATAAGAAATAATAAATAATGGGAAGTGACTAAGGAGGGGAAAGGAAAGGTTAACAGTGTTTTTCCCTTCGGCCATTCATAGTCAGTCTAAGCTTTGTTTGGATTTTTTTTGTGGCTCTAAAATTAGGAAAATTAAGAATTTACCATTATAACCTTTTTATTAATTAGAAGCACTTTGAATTCTCCTGGATTTGAGACTTGCCACATCACATGCACACTGACATCGTCTTACCTGACTCCATTTGGGGAGCTGTCGGAGTTTCTCTATGCATTGAATGTCACATAGGAAGAAGACCTGTTCCAGAGTAACGTTCATGGGATCTCACTTCAGTAAGGGCAGGCAGAACACAGGCTGATGTGCCACTTAGATTTCTTCCCTCTTTGAAAACACAAATGACAAAAGCTACAGTTATGAGTAGGAGTCATGAATGTAAATGTGCCAAAAGGTCAACAGGCTCACCTCTTTCACGGTGAGGAAACAGCTCCAATGTTTCCCCAAAACAACAGTCACAATGATGGTAGTAACATTACTCTCCCTATGTAATTCTGCTCGCCATAGCATAACAACAAGAACTCTGGTGAAAGGCCTGCTGGACTGGACACACTATTAGAGCAAAGGATAAGCAGCCTTTGCTTCCCCTCTACCTACTCCCTCTGTTTAGTTGCCGGCGCCCTGGGCTGTGACTCATCTCACTGCCTCTCCAACTCCTCTGGAGCTGTTCTCTCTGCCTGGAACCCTTCCTCTGAGCAAACGGGGGCACTGATCTGGTTTATTCCTGACATTCGTGTGGTTCTCCTCATGTTCCCTTTCACTCCTCACTAGCATCCCTATTATCACTAGCCCATGTTTGTTGAATGTTTCCACGTTACACATTGATGAATTCAGAGCTATATAAAATGAACTAAGATTTCCATGCTATAATGTTGGACCCATGAATAAGTGTATGCAGGCAAACTTGCTCTGCAAGAAACAAATGGTTTGCATAATGTGTAGGCATAAGAATGAATGTGATATGCAGGTAACCTTCATTTTCCTAGTATTTCTTATTTATCCAAGTGTTTTAGCAAGTAAACTACAACTCTGCTAGTATTTTTTACTTACTATTCTTCTTCATAAAGATAATAAATAATTCACTTAAATAGTGAAAGTTAATTTAGTTTCTTCCTATTACTAAGACATCATTAATTCATCCAAAAAATCTTATACATGACAGAAATTATTCTAATACCTTACTAAAAATGACAGGCATATTAATAAATTAACTAACAAAGTGACAGTCTCTTTCCTCCAGGGCCTTATGGTCTCAGAGCAGGAAGAGAAACATGCGTCTGTGTCCCTGTAACGACAGTAATGCAGAATAATCACTGCACGGGAAGAATGGATGGCCAAGAAGGTGCGGCTGCGTGGGTTTGGGGGAGTCAGGGATGACTTCATGGAAGACGGAGTGTTTAAGGAGAGGCTTAAAGATTAGGAAGGGTCACAGGCAGGGGATGATGAGAAGGGGAACACCAGGGGTAAGCGTGGAAGAACCAGAAACCAGAGAGTGTTCGGAGTAAGTCAGTTCCCTATTAAAACGTGAAAAAAAATGATGGAGGGAGAGGAAATCGGAGAAGTAAAACTGCAGAAGAGCAGGCCTGATGGTAAAAACCTTGCATACCATGGAAAGGGCTGTCGGTGTGATTCTGTAGAAAGTCAGTATATTTTGCTGTCTGTGGTGTTTACACCTTGTACTTTTGATTAATATTTAATTCATTAAAGTTTATGCAAAGGCCTAATTTATTTTAAGTACTTAAATTTACATAATATAACTTGCTATTCTATTTATACAGCTAGTAAGTTTTATTTAAGTAACTATTTTTAGGGGGATCTTTGATTAATGATGGGACAACTCACACTAAATTCTTTCAAATTAATAGTTTTATTTATAAATTCAATTAATTCCCTTACATGGTTTACATTAAATGTAAAAATTTATATATTGAATTTTTAAGCATTATTTTTAAGCATTTCAAATACCCGACTGAACAAATTTAATAACTCTACTAAGCAAAAACCCTTCCAAGACCTAAATGATTCTTAACAATCTATTAAACAATGACCAGTCATTTGAGATATTAGAGTTTTATTTGCAATTGGATTTTAATTATAATTTTTTAAAATACATATTTATTTTGAAGCAATTTAAGCATACAAAACACAGGGAGAATAGTATAATGAATTCCCATGTCCCCTTAACCAGCTTCAACAATTATAACTCATCACCAATCTTATTTCATCTACACCCCCACCCACCTGTCCCTCTTCTCATATTATTTTGAAACTAATACCAAAAATCATATAATTTCATTCATAAATATTTTACTTTTTTAAAGATTTTATTTCTTTATTTTTAGAGAAAGGGTGAGGGAGAGAGAGAGAGAGAGAGAGGGACAGAAACATCAGTGTGTGGTTGCCTCACATGCCCCCCTCAGCAGGGACCTGGCCCACAACCCAGGCACGTGCCCTGACTGGGAATCAAACTGGTGACCCTTTGCTTTGCAGGCTGGCACTCAATCCACGGAGCCACACCACTCAGGGTGTCCACAAATATTTTAGTGGTTATCCATAAAAATAAACCCTATCTATTAGTATAAAACTTCAAGTCATGGTTCAAATTTCCTATTGTCTCTTAAATTGTGTGTGGGTTTTTTGTTTGTTTGTTTGAATAAGAATCAAACAAAGTCTAATGTCTTTGTCAGCTTATATGTTTTATAACTCTCTTTTAAGCTATAAGCTCATCTTCTATCACTTTTTTTATTTATTGCAGTTTATTTCTTGAACAAATCAAGTTGTTTGTGGGGCTGTAGTTGCCCAGTCTAGATTGTGCTGATTGCTTCTCTACAATATGTCTTATGTATTCTCCTTTTGTATGCACTTCTTGTGAATTAGTAGTTGGATAAAGAAGCAGCTTGATTGAATTTATTTATGTATGTGTGTGTCTGTGTGCATGACTCCTTCCTCATGATGGGGGATTCTTTTGTCAGGAGTTCATAATGTTTGCTTGACTTTCTTAATGATGTCAGCCACCATTGACAATCAACACCTGGAGTCTTTCTTTTCAACTAAAATAAAGTCTAACTCATAAATTTTAAATGATGTGGCACATCTAATTGAATATTCTCTCATCTAACTAATCTCTTAAATATTATAAATGCTTAAAAATATCAAACATGTGTATATTGTCCCAATGATTATAAAACTTATTCCACAAATGTTTGTGCCATGGGTTTGAATTACTCCATCATTTCTGTATTTAATTCTCCATCTTTCAGAATCTAAAAAGGCTCACTAGGAGAAATAAACATCTTGTCATAACCAATCTACACTTAGCTAAATAGAAATCTATGCATATGTAAGTTGAATTTTAAATGTGAAAGAGTGAGTTTGTTATACTAACAGTTTATGATCACATGTTTGCCATCGGAGGTGGAAACACATATGTCCGTGGTAGCTTTTCCTGAGCCACAAGTATACCCACTAAGCTCTTTTTATGGCCTCAGTGATCACAACAAGGTGCTTCCACCTCACATTCTTTAAATAGGTTAAATTTTCAACCAGTATCTCTTACATTCAAGTAACACTCTCTCCTCATTCTGTGTCTTGAGTATGGAAACTAAGAGTGATATAACCTTGATTTTGCGTTAGAAAGATCATTTTGGCAGCAGTATGCAGAAGGGGTTGTACTCATGTCTAGCAGGAGGAAGGAAAAAAAGACATTGTTTGTAGAACTGACAAAACTTGATTAATTTAATGTGAGCTCGAGAAATAAAGGATGACTTGAGATTTAGATGAGTATGTGAATTGTGGTGCCATTCACCAAGGTAAGAAACTTAGTAAGAAAAACAAATTTAGGCTGAGATGAAGGAGGAAAACCTCAGCTTCTGAGATGTTAATATAGAGCCAGCAGTTACACGTCCAAGTAAAGATAGATAAGTAGATAGGTAAATGGACAGTGAAATAGAGAGGGAGATAAGTAGATAGATAGATAGATAGATAGATAGATAGATAGATAGATAGATAGATAGATAATAGATAGATAGAATAAAACTCAAAAAATAGGCCTGGACAAGAGATTTCAATATGAAAATCACCAAGTTTAAGATAATATGTGAAGCTTTGGGGGTACTTAAGACATTCAGAGACAGATGTAGAGTGACAAAAATGAAGAAAGCCAAGACCAGAACACAAAGAAACATCATCTCTTAAAGGAGAAGTCAGAGGAAAACAAACCCACAAAGGAAATTGTGGGATAGTGGCCAGAGAGACAAGAGTTGAGATGGGTAAGATTTGTCATTGCAACAAAAGAGACTCAGGGAAGGCAAAATGATCGATGCTGTTAAGGGCCACAGAGCAATCAATTGAGTAAGATGCAGGCTGAGAGATGTCCAGTGGATTTGGTAGTTAACTCTTTCAAGAGCAGTTTCAGGAAGGCTTGGCAATAGAAGCTAGATTGTTCTCAATGAAGAAATGAGAGGGAGGAGAGGAAGTAAAGTCAGTGACTGTAGACATCTATTTCTACTTTGGCTGGAAAAAACAGGATTATCTTGTGGGGATACAGAAGATTTAAAAAGGCAAAGAGAAGTGTTTTTCCTCTTTATAAACGAGAGTCACTTAGGCTGGAGAAGAAAAAGAGTTAGCTATTTAGAGATAGAGAGTGAAAGAAGAGGAACAATAGTAATAATATAAATGATACACTGAGGTGCAGAAGAAAGGTGATACAATGATTAAAATCACTGGTAATTCATATGGGATTAAGGACACAGTTGGAAAGAAAATTTTTGGTAGGGAGAAGGTAAGGATGTTCGTAACTGTAGGTAGGATATGGGTTAAAAGGATGTATTTTCTTACAAGAGTTCACACCCAATAACTGTTATTTTATCAGTGAAATGAGAAACAAGATCATCTGATTATAGGGGAGAGGAATAGGAGATTTAAAGAAAGTAGTGAACATTTTGAATAGCCATCAAGAAAGATGATGCAAGAGAAGATGATCTACAAAAAAATGTAATGAGATTATAGAATAGTGTAGAGGGTATAGTGGAAATTGAATGTCAATTATTTGTAATATCTGAAATCAATGAAATGGCAATTCTCTCCAGCTGTGCTACTCAACTGGAGAATAGAAATAGAAAACATAGATGGCTCCATAAATCATTAGGGATCTTCCAGGCCCAGGTATTAATAACTGTTAAGAGGAGTTGGAGTGAAACAGTTTAGAGTGAAGCGCCTTGGAGTCCAAGCCACAAATGATGGGAGTGAAGCCATGTGGGGAACATTTGGAAAAGAGGAAGGAGTCAGGACTGGAACTAATTCTCTTGGGTATCCACACCATAAAACCAATCAGATGCCTTCAGAATCCCAGAATTGAATTATTGACACACTGCAGTTGTAACAAGAAACACATTGCTGCCCTGAAGCAACAAATTCATTGCCTGTGCTCGCTGTGAACGCCCAGGTCTGTGCTCCCTCCCCGACTCTCCATCTTGGGCAGCGGTGGCAGCATAAGGACTATTCCAATCACTCCAATGACCTCTGAAGTTTTGCGTCAGAGAAGATAGTAAAGAGAAAAGAATACCTTTTAAAAAGTATCTTTTTTCTTTTTTACTGTAAGGTAAGCATCTACTCGTTCCATTTTGACTTTTTCTTCTTTCTTGTTTCCAGAAGCTCTGTAAATGATGACAGTCGAGATGGTGGCATGCACTTTGATGGTAAGGGGCAAAAAGATGTTTAATTTATCTTTCTGTTCCCTCATTACAGAAGCTTAAGTTATTCTTTCTCATCAGGTTATTAATGGGTCATCATCATCATTGATCCATACAAGACCCTTCTCTAGTTTTACTTATTTATTTATTCATTTTAATGACCCACTCCCTTTCCTCTCTTCCCCTCACCAGGGACAAATATTCTAATGTGTTTAATGTGTGTGTGTCTGTACATATTCTCTGTGTACTGTTGTATGTGTGCATATATTTTAGTTTATGTAAACACTATGTTAGCACTCACTGTGGTTTTTTTTTTTTTACACTCAATGTAATGTGCTTGGGGGGACCCATCCATGTCACAATATGTACTATAATTTGTTGCTGTTAACGACTGCACGCATATTCCACAGTATGCATGTTAAGTACTTCATGGTATGCATCCTATGCATTCACAGTTTACCTCCAACTCACTAGTCCCACAAATAATAATTCAATGCACCTTCTTGCCCCTGTGTGGTGGACCTCTGAGAGACTTCCTTTATATATATATATATATATATCCAGCCAGGAATGGTTGCTCATAAGCTGTGGCATATTCATTTTGACTGAGTAGGACTAGAGAGCTCTCCAGAAGACCTTGTCTGCGTAGACTCCCATCAGCGGGGCAGGAAGATTCCAAGATGCCCACTTTTCCCCAGTCCATGGTATATTGAGCTTTCCGATTGCTTCCAGTCTTACATGTATAAAATGCTACTTCGCTTTCATATCTCTGCTTACTATTGAGTCTGAGTACTTCATTTGTTTATTAGTGTTTGTGTTTCCTCTTCTGGAAGTTGCCAGTTTATGTCCTTTGACCATTTTTTTAGGGGGAAGGTGGGGTTGGTGTCCTTTGCTGGTTGACTTGCAGGAGTTCCTTGTATTCCAGATACTAATTCCGTGTCAGTTGCAGACAATGCAAACACCTTCTCCCATTCTATTCAGTCTATTAATTTAGCCCATGCTGCCTGAATATACCGTATTTTTCAGACTATAAGACGCACTTTCCCCCCACCCCCAAATTTTGGAGGAATAATGGCTGTTAATGCTGTCGTTGAGTTCTGTTTACATTTACATTGGTGAAATATTATATTATTTATGTTATTAAATATTTTACCACTTTTTTGCTTCAAAAATTTTTTTCCTATTTTCCTCCTCTAAAACCTAGGTGCATCTTATGGTCCAAAAAAATACGGGTAATAAATATGCAATCAAAATTAGTAATTTTTATCTTAGAATTTATGCTTTATGAGTTTTATCAAAGAAGTTTTATCCCTAGGAAATAATAAACAATTTCTATTTTCTTCTATAAATGTTATCCCTTATACTTAGATCTTTAACCTCATTTCAGTTCAGCTTTGGGGAATTAAGAGGAATCGAGATTTGTAGCCTCATATATGGAGCCAGTTTTCCCAGTACCATACCCTGAAATCCCCCTTTTCTCATTAGCCTATAATGCCACCTTTATACCATATCAACTCTGTGTGTGTTTGTGTGTGCAGTGCATGTGCATATGTAAATTTATGCATCTGTCTCTGAGCTATTTCATTGGTCTGTTTCTATACCTGCACCATACTGTTTTATTATTAGTGTTTTAGATTATGTCTTAATATCCGGTCATCGATATTACTGAATACTTGAGCAGTAAACTCAAGTATTCTTTAAAAACTATCTTCTTTAAAAAATCTAAATCACTTGGTTTGTTTGATACATGAAAGTGAATCAAAGTACGTCAAAAAATGCAAACTAGTGATTTTCTGATAATACCTTTGTTCCAGACAAGCCCAAAAAAGCAAATGTACATGCCTTTCATAAGGAGAGTAAAGGGTGTCTTCGTTATCTTATGGAAGCCAGTGAAATGATTTTGTAATTAAATCACAAGTATCAAAAAGCCATAAGGATCTAAACTACATATTCTATTTTATACTTTTATATCTTCGATAAAACATAAGTTTGTTAGATTATGAACTGTCCGGAATATTATATTACATGCAACAACCCTATATTAAAGTGCTTCTTAATTACAGTATGTTCTTCTTTTTTTAACCCCTTTAGGTTCTGGAAACCAAGATGAGGTCAGTTGTTTTTTTCCTTCTCATATTATACTACTGTAACTAGAACATTTAACAAGTATTGTGATTCATTTTCTATTGGTATGAACCAACAAATGAAAATTCTTATGAGTAAAGATGGTATTTTTCCATTTATGATCTTTGTTCATCTAAAATGCTTGAGACATTAAATACTGATCATTATTCCAAGTCATAGTAATTTGTGGCACTAAACATAAACTTAAATCTGGCAACACATCTGAATTATATAGCAGGATATAAAATGAAGTCTTTTGGAATTTACTTTCCTAGTCTATCTCTAAAAAGGAAAAAATATTTTAAACAAGCCAAATTTATGTACACTTAAATTTATGCTTGTTTACTAAGTACTCAATCTATGTAATATGTGTATGCTTCCCTTTTGAACAACTAAAATTAATTATTATTTATGTTTTTTTGACAGGAAGAAAGTGAAGGAGAAACATATGAAGACATGTATGAGTTACTTTTTTAACATGATATTTTCCCTCTAAGATGAATACAATGATTTGTAGGAGGGAGAGTAGATGGATATTCAGCAGTAGGACAAAAAAAACCTTATTGTTCAAATGACTGTCATATAATGGTAACCTTTATTTTAATACAAAGGACTAAAGATTCTTGACTTGTCTGAGGATTTCATAGAGGACTCTGTAAAATGCTGTGAAATGCCAGAGACCAGCCTCTAGATACACAGTATGTTTGTGCTCTTGTACCTAGGAGAGCATGGATGTCAGAGAGAGAGACAGACAGACAGAGAGATTAATTCTAGTCATGCCAGCAAGCAGCAAGAAGAGGGCCTTTATAATTGGTGTCTTCCACTTGCTGGCACCAGCTGTAAGGGGAAGCAGAGCTTTTGGAAGAAATCCTCATTTGTGCATGTCCTACTGGGTCTAAGAACAATCTCACACACCCAGGAGTGTTGACAACTCTTAGCTTTTTACCTTCATCTAGACTTCGGATACCATCTGCTGTTGAGGGTAGAAACCTCTGTGGAGAGGGAGTCTCATCACATCAATGCCTGTGACTGATGAAACAACCTAACAATATTTATCTACAGAGAAGCATCCAAAGAACGAGAGAAGAAAAGGGAGAAGGAGGAAAAGAAGAGGTTAGAGCTGGAGAAAAAGGAACAGAAAGAGAGAGAAAAGAAAGAACAAGAGATAAAGAAGAAATTTAAAGTAAGAGCTTGCTTGCTGAAAGGTGGAATAACCTCTTTTTATAATTTTCCCACAAAAGGGGCATCACTCTTGAAAGCTTGTCTGGTTGGAGAATTACTTAAGTGTGGTTAATTGTTGTTTTCTAAAGAGTAACTATCCTCACAACAGATTTTTTTGGGTCCAATGTACTCTCTTATCCTTGCATTAAAAGTATAATAAGATAAAATTCAAATAAAATATGGTGGCATAGAATTAGTGGGCACCCAAGAAATTTGTTGACTGAGTGAATGAATATTCAGTTACTCACATCCATTGTAGCTCTTATTTCATATTAAACTGCTTATGCTGTGAGCTTCAAACCACACACACCCCTGGGGCATGGATTATAGTGGCGCTAGGGACACGTGTGTCTCCAGATGAACCAGACCTGTCTCCGAGTCAGGTTTCTACGAACCACTCACTGCTGGTGTCTAGACCTGGCTTACATTTTTGCCTTGATTTTAAGTCTGTGTACACGTTGGTTTCTGATACCTGCTATTTCTCATCCCTCTTCATCTACCTGGATTTCTGACCTGTGTCTCCTCTAATCTCTGACTTCTAATTGTGTGTGTGACCTGTATTCCTACCACCAACACTACCCTTGCAGGCTGTCCTCTCTTGGCGTGTCACCTCATCTGAGAGGACATGGCCTCTTCAATGTGCGTCTGGTATGTCAGCTACATTTTAGAGTGAGTTACAAAATTATTCTCTTCTTTAAAAAGGATTGATGTTGTTTTCTTTAAACACTTAATTCCCCTGAAATATTCACTACGTTTTAAATTATGAAGAGTTTGATTTGTATAGAACGTCTCAGTATACGTATTGCATTAACACCAAGAGTCACCAGCATGGGACAGAGAGAACGGGAAGCCCAGTCAGCTGGGCAGATGTGAATGCCAATTCCAGCTCTACACGTGCCGTGTGCCGTCGTGGGTATAGTTCTAAGCTTCTGTGAACCTCAGATTCTTATGCTTTAAGGCGAAAATAAATGACACCGCTCCCAAAAGTTGGCTGTGGAATTAAACAAAAGAATGCACATAAAGCACTGTATCTATTATTGGTTCTCATTAAACTTTTTAGAAATCTTACTATATATATAAGTAAAATTAAGATTACAATGTGAATATTACAACATTTTACTCAACAAAATATATGGCTACCCACATTTATGTTTTTGAGTGAAAAATATGAATAATTCATTTTGTTAATGACAATCTTCATAACACACATTTTATGAAAAGACTGTTTATAATTATAAAGGAATCATGAAGTTTTTCTTGTGTTGCTTTTGGATAAATCAACTTTGCAATGTTTCATTCATTCCTTCAAATGGCCTTTCTAGTAACAAAAAAATAGTGTGTGAGAATCATATCACTAAATATGAACTCAAAAGTTGATCAAGACTAGGACTTCACAAGCTATATTTCTTCCACAAAATGTTCATAGATGTTAAAGTGAATAAATAAATGTAAGAACTCTTACATGGCACCATGTTCCATTAATTCTAAGACATGAAATATTTCATATTTTCAAATTCTAACATTAGGATGCACCTTGACATTGGCGGCACAGCACAATTTAAATTAAGATGCTTGCTGTCCTTCTCAGTGGCCCCTAATTAATGGCATGTCTCACAACTCATAGCATCAAATAAGATAATAAAATAAGACAATAAAATAAGATAAAGCTTCTTCAAAACTCAGTGCATATTTGCACAACCAAAGATCCAAGAAATTCTGTTTTAGAAGACATGAATTCAAGATTAGAAAATTAGATTGTTAGGATCCATAGTCTAAACCAGATTATTCCCCTGCTTTCAAGAAACCACTATACTATTCAGGACATTAATTGTTAAAAACCTCACATTTGTTTGCTATTTTTTTATTTACAAAGCTATTTCTAAAACGTTAGTTTGTTTACAGCAGGTACTGTCTACCCCACATGTATAGACAGACAATATCACAAAATTAAAGAAAAAAAAGAAAAAGAAAATGCTCTTCCCAGGAGTACACCCACCACTGCCACCTCCCCTTCCCTTTGGTGTTCTAGGCCTGCCGAGAACCATCCAAATAAGTTCACAGTGCGAAGTGAGGAAAAGCCTCCGCCTACCGAGCAGACCACCGGTATCTCCCATAAAAACACACAGCACCGGGAGTGGACTGTCACACATCAGCGGTATTTGGTTATCAGTGGCTTCTTTCACAAGCCTTTCAGAGTGGCTGAGGTCCACAGCTCAGCGCTCTCTGCTGGAGCCCATGCACACGCACCGGCTCTTTGCTCCTCCTCCTGGCCCCTGTGAATTTTCCCTAACTTCTCCTACCCTCAAAGCTGTAACTGTCGGAAACAGGCAGGTTGGCAGGTTGGCAGGTTGTGAACATACCAGCTTCCCAAACTGCATTCCTCAAAGACTTTCTGAAGAGCAGGGAAGCCTGTCGTGATGATTATTTTTTTCTCGTTGCAGCTAACAGGTCCCATCCAAGTCATCCATCAAGCCAAAGCTTGCTGCGATGTCAAAGGGGGAAAGAATGAGCTGAGCTTCAAGCAAGGGGAGCAGATTGAAATAATCCGCATCACAGACAACCCGGAGGGAAAATGGTTGGGCAGAACCAGCAGGGGGTCATGTGAGTGCACATTCTCCTATGATTTCAAGGTGTCATTCTTCTGAGCTAAAATGAAATGTGCACATGCTTGCAGAATTACTCACAAGCATTGAGGAAGGAGTTTTGTTCAGGATAGACAAAGATAGGAGGATTTAAAATGACAGGTGGAGTTCCATCTTCACCTCGTTATCTGTTAGTGGGGGAACAGCGTAAATGTTGATACTACCCCAGGGAGGAAACAGGGCATTAGGTTTCTCATTGATGTTAAAAGGAAAAAAATGAGTCATGTGAATCACTTGGGAATCTTGAAAATAGACTCTAAGCTTACTCCAAAGCACAACAGCATAAAACGTGTGTGTCTACTGGGAAGTCTAGAAATCAGAATTGCAAGCAAAGAAATAAGGGGCCGTGCTAAAGAGCAAATGTGCAATTGATATTTTGTTCACCACCTGGAAAGATTTAAGCTGCTGTTACCTGAACACAAATCATTCCCCTTTTGGTAGATGGCTATATCAAAACAACTGCTGTACAGATTGACTACGATTCCTTGAAACGGAAAAAAGACTCTCTCGGTCCTCTTTCATCAAAACCCATTGAAGATGACCAAGAAGTGTATGATGATGTGGGAGAGCAGGATGAGGTCAGCAGGTATGTATGGAAACAACCTGGAACACAGATCAGACCGTCTCCTTGCCAGCAATTGTGGATTTTAAGGTCGTTCCATATTTTACCTTCCCTATGTCCTACTGCTCTCCACCACTAAACTGAGTTTCTGTATATACCATCTATGTTGGAGTTACTATGTACAGCAGTTGTTTATCTATGTACAGTAACTCCAGTATAGGTGCAAGTTCATTTGAAACTTTAGACTCTTTTATTTTATTTTTTGGTTATATGTATCAAATGCTACTTGAAAAATAATGGGCCATTTGCCACATGTGTTGTCATTCCAAAATTCTGTTCTATAATATCCGTTCTAATTTGACCTTAAGGATTTGATGCCTAAAATAAATACAATTTTGTAAAATATGAGGCAAAAGAATATAAAATTTAGTTCTAAGAAATATAAAATTTTTGCTCTGAAATCTTTGAGTCTAAAATATTTGTTGCTCTTATTTGAACATATAACAGAGAAACAAACGCTTTTTACTACAACTCTACTTTGCTCTTTAAAAGTATACACATGAAAACTCAGCCTCCTACTATTACTGCGTATCAACTGAAGGGGCCAACTTTCCATCGCCCGTTCATTCCACTGGTTTAGGATGAAGTCCCTCCCACAAACTGCGGGCACACCTTCCCAGGGCAGAGGAGCAGAACAAGGCATCCTTTCTGGAGGAGCCGAGAGGGGAGAGTGGTTATCTTCTTCCGTGTACCTTTCCTGCCCTTCTTTCCCCTCTCAGCCGTCCACTTCCTCTCTCCGTGCCTCTCTTCTCTCTTCTCCCTAGCTCTGATCTTCTTTGTCCTTTCTTCTGCTTCTTGCTTTTCCATTCCCCTCTCCTCTTGTTTCTTCTTTCCTCCTCTATCTCTCCTTCCTGGTAAAAATCACACTCTCTTCAAGATGCAGGGAAAGGAGGAGAACAAACTCCCGCCCAGAAAAGAGCCCTTGTTTTTCCAGACGCACGCTGCGGTGTTGGGAATCGGCCACCGGCTCCCAAACACAGGATCTGTGCTGGATCTTCTCTCGGGCAAAAATGCGTCTGCATCCTTCCTGATTCAGATTTCAAAGAAAAAAAATGTTTTCATTAGCAACCATTTAAAAAATGTAAAACTATCAAAATAGGAACATACTTCTAAGACACAAGAAGAATGAAATGTCCCCCTTGTGGTCTCTTACCTCCTGTCATCAGTGAAATTTGTCATGTGGCTTTCTGGCAGTTTTGTCTTTCTAAAATGAAGTATAGCCTGCAGGGCCTTCTTACCATGTTGTGACCATAATTGTGCAACAGTATATTACAACAGGCAATGTATACACTGGAACGTACAGCCCACGGAAGAAAAATACATTTTTCTTATTTTGGGGCTGAAGAACCGCAGTCAAATTAATAAACACATGTGGACACTGAAGCACATATGCAAGAAAAACTATAAATTCCCAGAAATGAAGGATGTGCTTAAAGTGAAGCATTATGAAGTCCACGCATACCACAACTCCAATGAGAGGCGTGCTTCAGTGAGTAAACAAGTAGCAGAGGAAGGATCTTTTATTTAAGAAAGTGGGACTGGTGGAGGTGTGCAGTTTTAATGCTGCATATCTCCGACAGGTAGAGAACCACAGTATTTACTAGCCTCTATTCCTCTCATGCATGTTTCATGAGAAAATGAAAGAGGAGACATCATTTCTACACAAGTTTTGTTTTTGAAACTACAGCTGCTGCTGGCAGGGATCTTATAACAGAACATGCTTTGTCCTCCGTAGAACAAGGACAGACGCTGACAATGGCCGACAGCTCGCCCTGGAGAGAGTAAGAGAGAGGAGTAAGAGAGGGCACCATCCTCTCCGCCCACCCCACAGGCCTCCAGGCCCCTGGCGCTCTTTACCTGCTCCTTCCGGATCCCTCCAGGGTAAACAGAGCTGACTGTGCCCTTCAAACTCAGCAGACTGAAAGGCTGAAAATGTCCTGACCTCTGTCCTCCTCTCTTTCTTTTCCTGTATAGCAGTGTCTGGAATGAAAATGAAAACTGAAGGAAAGGAAATTACTAATGCAAATTCCCATCCTCCACCCCATGGCAAACAATTTTCTACATATGATTACTCAATCTTTTTCCTTCCATTTCTTCTTTTCTCTTTCCTTCTTTTTACTCACATTCTCTTTACCTCTGCTTCACCAGCTAAACAGTATTTTAGAAAGCTGGAGCATCACTCCACTAGTGAAATAATGTGTGGCAGCTTTGCTCCTGATTATTATAACCTCATTCTCTGGGAATTGAATATAAGAGTCTCCAAGACTGGATACATTCGCCAGGAGTGTCAGTCAACCAGAATGAAACTCTTCACATTACTTTTTTTTTGCATTATGCTCAAAAGGAAGTGTCAGAGGAAATGAGTGTGAAAATGGTATGTAAGTAAAGAAGATACTGAAACTTCCTCCAAAGTTAATTCTTCATTTACATATGAAAACATTTGTGGCATGTTATTCTATAACGTTCCATTAGCAAGAGCGTTTTTTATTTCTAAATTAACCTGAGAACTGCGTCAGACCAATTTCTTTGATCTGATTTAAGGTTGAGGGATCAAGTATGAGTATGTGATTACACTGTACCGTGGTGACGTCAGACTGGTATCTGTTGTGGGTGAATTACCCGATGGGCACTCACCGGGGTCCCGGGCATGCAGCTGGGTGCAGCCAAGACGTTTTCCAGGAAGGCAGGATGCTGAGGTTCTTAGCTCTTCAGTTCACTGAAAAGGTTCGGTCAAGTCATTGGATTTCTCAGAGCCTCAGCTTCTTTTCTGCAAATTGAGGGGATTGAGCCTGATGAATTCTGAGGCTTTCCCATTCTCACAATTTATACATACTTTGCTGTCACAGAATGAACATTTTAGTGGCAAATACAGGTAAGAAAACAGATGATTGTAAAATAAGATATCAAATGTTACAGAAAGAAATGAAAAATATTAATATAAGCAGTTTGGATTTAGAAAATCAGGGACCACACTCCATAGAAGCCCCATGAATAAGATCTCAATTTTTTAAAAGTTCTCCTTTTTAAAATAAACTGTATAGTACTATGGGACTAAGAGTAAAATGCTGTGGTTATAAAATGTTGAAAGAGAATCAAATTTAATGCAATAATGGTTCTATACGACTCTTGGAATAATACTCATTTTTTAAAAAATAAGTCCATCTGTGGAATGATGACTGTGTAATCTGAAAGTCTTATGGGAAATATGAGAAGCAAATGGCACCATTGTTTTGAATACTTGATGTAGCACCAAAACTTACCGATTCTTCTTAGGTTTGCTTTGTTTTGCATTTTGCTTTGTTATTACGTGGCCACACATAACATTCTAAAAACTTCTAACTAGGCATTATTTCTTTTTGGTATAACTGCTCAATACATGTACTTCTCTACCTGATAACCAAATATTCCATATTAATTTAATTTGTCTGTTTTTTTTTTCTAGCCACAGTCACAGTGGAGGTGGAGGTAAGCCACACACTCTCAGCAGAAATTTCTCCAAGTCTTAAACATTTTTGTGTATATTAATGACAAAGTGCTTTTGTTTTCGCCTAACGAGAGGCATATTAAAGTGGGAGAAAGAGCACCGGACTGAAACCAGTGCCCTGGATTTCAGTCCCCGCCACCGAGTCACCCTGAGCATTTCACTTCTTTCTCCCAAGTTCGCTCTGACTCGTAGGGTGACTCCATTTTCAGGCACCCAGGGAAGTCTTGATTTATGCCAGTCGTCCTAGCGTGATTATTAAGAGAAGTCTCCCTCACTTTCAGAAGTGTCTTTGTTTGGATGATAACTTACATGACTACCTTGTAAGGCCCTTGTCTTCTCATCGACCAAACAAGGGAATTTTACTAACACCTTGCAGTGCTAACATTCTCATCCCAAAAGTCTAATTTCAAGTTCGTGGTACATATTCTATTTTTTTCATTGTTGTTCAGTCACAGTGGCCCCCTTTCACCCCATTACTCTCTGTACTTTTTAATTGAAATTATTGTTGTAACATTGATTAATAAAATCATATAGGCTTTAGGTGTATAATTCTATAATACATCACCTATATATTGTATTGTGTGTTCACCACCCCAAGTCAAGTCTCCTTCCATCTCCATTTATCCCCCTTTACCCTCCTCTACCCTCCCTACGCTTCTTCCGCTTCTTCCCCTCCGGTAACCACCACACTATTGTCTGTGTCCATGAGGGGTTTTCTGTTTTATTTTGGTTTTACTTAACCCCTTCCTAGCATAATGCTCTCCAGGTCCATCCATGCTGTCACAAACAAAGTGTAGCATCCCCTTCTTTTTTAGGGTCATGTAGTATTATTCCATTGTGTGCCAGAGCTTTGTTACCCACTCATCTACTGATGGGTACTTGGCTGCTTCCAAATCTTGGCTATGGTAAACAGTGCTGCCAAGAACATAGGGGTGCGTGTATTCTTTTGAGTTAGTATTTCAGATTTCTTCAGATACATTTCCAGGATGGAAACACTGGGTCATAAGGCAGGTTCATTTTTAGCTTTTTGAAGTAACTCCATACTGCTTCCCACAGTGGCTACACCAATCTCATTCCCACCAACAGTGCACGAGGGCTTCCTTTTCTACGCATCCTTGTCAACACTTGTTTTTTGTTGACTTATTGATAATAGTCATTCCAACTGGTGTGAAGTGAAATCCCATTGTGGTTTTAACTTGCATTTCTCTGATGATTAGTGACGTTTGAGCATCTTCTAATATGTGTTATCATATGCATTTCCTCTTTGGATATTCTATTCAGGTCTTTTGCCTATTTTTTTAATTGGGTTTTTTTTGGTGTTAAGTTTTTTAAGTTCTTTATAAATTTTTTTATATCAACCCATTATCAGATGTATCATTGGCAAATATATTCTCCCTCACAGTACATATTCTTGCACAGAGAAGACATTCAATAAACATTTGTTAAATAAAGATTTGCCAAATACCAAGATTCCTGAGGATTGTAGGATAACAACTCAAGCAAGAAAGGGTTTAACTTTTCAAATATCACATTGATGAAATGAAATAAAAGAAATGAAAGGTTTGCTTCAGCTACCATCAATATTTACAAATTCACATTTTATCACCTTTGCTTTTCTTCAATCTCGAGCAATAGCTTTTCCTAGATGTCTTCTCAATATTAAATTGTTTGTATCACCTCCACCCTTCTCTTTTACAACAACAAATATTAAAGTGTATTCTCTATTTTCTTTTTCTAATATTAACTCTATACATTCCTTTCATCTCCTGTGCACAGCACCTTTTTTATCCCTCATATTATTACATGAACATTTTACCTCTAAGAATTCTGTATAAAATAATCAACAGGAAAATTTGCCTACTATCCAGAAGAGAGTAGGATAGTAAAATTATTTTTATTTAAATAGTTAATATAAAAGAGTGATGCTTTCTGCAGTTAAATAAGACAGATTTATTCTCAAATTTTGAGTGACTACTATATGACAAAGTTACAAAATTAACAGGATATTTTCCCACCTTTATCCAAATAAAGGGTTCCCACCTCCCCCGGATGATGATATTTATGATGGAATTGAAGAAGAAGAGGCTGATGATGGGTAAGAATAACCAGTGAATTTCTTTCTTGAAAGTTATCATATTTACTAGATTTAGTTTTGATTTCTAGTTAGAATAAAGAGCAAAAAATAATGTTCCTTATTACATTAACAAAAATGATTTAGATGTTTAATAGCCATAGTAAATCAGGAAGTATAATTGCATCACACTTCAAATGAAGTGGTGTATGGTTTGGAAAAACTTGGGCAACTATGTCAAATGAAAAGAGATAAAGAATTATAGGGGTTGTAGTTTTTATTTTGCAAACTTTTCCCAATTGTTTACTTATCAGTTGATAATTTATTTTTATAACAATCTCTGAAGAGTTTATTGATTGTATGGCTATCCTTTGTATAATAATCATAGTTATAGAAAACCCAAATAAACTGAGACCATATCCTATCTGTGGCAAAACCAGTATAGAATACCTTACCCTTTAGTTGTTGAAACTATTGAAATGTCATATTTTAAAATTTCAGATGTATTTGTTACCTAATGTTAATAAAAAATAGAGCTAAATTGATGTTTAAAACTTAATCTTAACTTAGCCTACTATTTTAAGAACCAATAGAAATCTCACCAAATAGAACAAAATACAACTTACCTACTACTTACCTAGTAGCAACAGTATTCAAAGCTCATGACCTATAAGTTTAATAGCATCTTCTTGTTGCCTAGAATGAGAACCTTATTGCCTGAATGATACGCAGGATAATTGTAGCAAATCTAAACGTCCACCCAATGTCTTCATGTTCCACTGATTATTCCATTCTGATCAATGCCTGCATGCTCCCAAGCTCCATGCTACAGGGTGAAGAGAAGAGTAACTCGTGGTCCTGGGGCATTTTGAAGATGTTAAAGGGAAAAGATGACAAAAAGAAAAGTATACGAGAGAAACCTAAAGTCTCTGAGTCAGACAATAATGAAGGTTCATCGTAAGAGTCAACCAACCCAAAGCAGTGCACAAGAGCTACACTAATATTAATTTAATCAAATGCTACTAATATTTATGGCCAATAACCAAATTCTGACAGGCTTACACAATTTTAATATTACTTTAAATTAGTCATCTTAGCCTCATTGATTTCTCACCCTTAAACTCATGCATTTACATAACAGAAGCACAAAGTATTTAAAAACCATCACATAATTGTAGGATATATTTTGTTTTCCTGACAAATGTGCACACACACATACATACATGTACACACACACACCTTCACATCCTCATACACCCTCTACCTAGTAGGACTTTTTTTTAACTGTAACATCACATCTAAAAACTCACAATTCTAATTCCACATTTTATTATATAGTATTTTAAGCAACTACTCCTTGAAATACACTCTTTTAAAAATTAATTTGTTTGAAATAAAGGACACAATTTGGAGTTTCTTTTCTCTAAACAGTTAGAGACTTAAAGTCTTAGTAACTCTCTTCCACCACAATGACATAGTAATTCTACCTGAACGATATATTTATCTTATACCAAAGTTATTCTACGTATCTTCAGTTTGTCTAAATAAAAATTAATGCATAAATTTTATCTTCCCATCCAAAAATAACCCTCTAGTACTAATTCCATGCATGTGATTCTGAAGGATCTTAATCGTGTTATCGAGTACATGACTCAACCCTCTCGTGTAATGCTAAGACAACACTCAATAAACAGGACACTTAAACTTACAAGTAAACATTACAAATCTTGATGAAGCATTACTCAAGTACAATCCTTACTCAGAAATAAAAGCGGGGATTATTTTTTCTGCTTCAATTACACAAAACCTAATTCTGATTTTGGATAATTTTAACTAATGACCTCTCACACTTTCACAAAACTGCACACCATTTTTCCAGTGATGTGTGTGTGTGTGTGTGTTTAAAATTTAGAAAGTAATAAAAGGTCTTTTTCTGTTGCAACTAAATGCCACCCAATGCTGATTTCAAATCACTTCTCTCAATAAGCTCTTCCTCACTCGTTTCCGTGGAGATGCCTCTCATTCACCATTCTCCAGCTCGGGGATATGTATGTACATGTTGGGAAAACGAGGTCATATAAAGATTCCTATGACCTTTGTAAATTTCAATTCTGCATTTCTGCTCTTTGAGTTCAACAAACAGTTTTGGCCTGAGCTATGCCACAATGAATCCAAAATATTGAGGCCACTGAATTAACTTTGATGTAATATGCCCAAACCTCATAAAACAAATCTGAAAACACTGGTCCAGTGGCTGTGGGCAAATAATCACTCAATGTCTGGACTCTTGGCTTTTTTGGCTAACACTGTAGTTCAAAAAAGTCTTGCCAAATTCCAAATTGATGAACAGAAACCGGACTTAGTGGAGAAATGGAGGATGAGAAAGGAATGACAGTTGACAAATTGTTCAGCCTTTACAAGCCTCCAGGCTGTTACTTGTTCATGTCTCTCCTAAATAAAGGACTCAGTTGCTGTGCTTCTAATGGTCTGATTACAATTATGTTCTTCTTTCCTTTCCAGTTTCCCTCCTCCTCCTAAACAATTGGGTAAGTAATAAAAACCAACTGTAGGTTTTATATCACATTCCTTGCAGATAAGATAGTGAGAAATCATGGGATGGAGCAGTGATATCTGGATTAAAGACTGAAAACAATGAATTATATAACCTTGTCAAGTAACTTCACATTGGGTGGCCCCCCCATTTCTCAACAATGAAGTAATGCAAAGAGGAAAAGGGAGGGGAGCAAGGCTGCATGGAGGTGGGCAAAGGGGAGGGCGGAGTGAGGACTACTGTAATAGCATAAACAGTGAAAGTATAAAGAAAAAATGAAAATAATAAGGAGGAATAAAGAGTTCTTGCCCTGGGGAGGATCACGACGGAGAAAGGGATAAGTAAGCAGGGGTGGACACCAACCTTCTCCAGGTGCCCCACGTCCCAGTTCCGTCAGAGCTGAATACACTGGACTTCTTCATAAAGATTTCTGAAACCAAACCAGACCAGATGCTGCCAAGGTCCTTCTAAATCTAGAAATTTTTTTTATTCTTTAAAATGTATAATTTCTGTTGTATTTGGAAATTTTGCTGCTGCTAAATGCAAAAATTTCTTCTTTGTACAATTTCAATAAGCTTATTTTTTTACCTGTACTGAAACAAACTTTTTAAATTTTTATCTTAGATTTACTTAAAATAAAATGTCTCACAAGAATATTCAGGGGCTTTTGAAAACTTTATTTGTAAATAAATTGAAAGAGCAAACAAAATACAAATATAATATATATTCTTCCAGGCTGTTTTGCTGGTTTTGTTTTCAGTTATGAATTTGAAAATATGTAAGGAACTAATCCAAATTGATCAGTAAATAATGATGAGTTTGTATTGTAATCTACAATTTTTAAAGCATATTCAAGAGACAGCTCAACGAAGAACAGGTATAAAATGTAACAAATGTGATCAATTAAGTAAAAACTATATTTTTTGTTTTAATTTTCTTTTGTCTTTATGTATTCTAAGTACATGTAAATGGAACACTAAGTTTTCCTTATCTGGAAACCAATAGGTCATTTTTTTCTACATATTAGTATGGATTCTTCATAGCTAAGCAAGTTTTATCCTGTGAAATTAATTAACCTGAGTAGGGAAAGAAATCTGTACATATGTATATGTTCAGAGAGAGAGGAGTTTCTAAAAGAAATCAAATCCTTGCCACTACCAGAGAACATTTAAACTTTCTATGATAATCGTTCCTTAAAATATTTGTACTCTTCCACCCATCCTTCATCTTCACTTGCCATGGATCTTTATCAACAAGAAGTCTGGGGGGAGGAAAAGTGATTACAGGTTGGAAACACCACTGAACTTTCCCACCAGTGCTGATTCTCAATACGTCCTGGTTTCAGAAATCTTATTAACATAATATTCTTTCCATTCTAAGGTGGTGCCACACCTAATACACCTAATATTGCTGTAGCAAAAAAGTTAATGAGGAACAGATCAGTGAACAAAAAAGAATGATAGATAAACAGACAGACATAGATTAGAAGTAGACATAGACAGACATTGACATAAAAATAAAATGACATATATTATTATAACTCCAAATCCCAAGAGAATCTTGATTTCAGTCCTTACTGCCAATGACCAGTATGTCAACCTTTTTAGTCAGTAACCTACTAATCCTGCCATGCATCACACTTGTGAATCTTCGAGTAATCTGCCGCTGTTTTTTTTCCTCTGAGAATGATAGTTACAATCGTGGTCACTGGTTTTTTCCGGGAGACTTAACACAGGCATCCAAGGAGAAAGGAACCTCTCCCCCTTAAAGGAACAGTGTTTCCAGGAGAAATGTACAGAAACCACAAGGAAACTTACTTCGTGGTCCTTGCAACGTGAACTGCTCATTTCAAAATGTACACTAACAGTGTTTCAACATTTGATGTTTTGTCTTTTGTTAGAAGGGGGAGAGGAAGTTTACGATGATGTCGATGCCTCGGATTACCCTGTTCCGCCAGCTGAGATGAGGTAATTAAAATGCTCTCATTACAATGAAGTCATGAAAATCAGACTGCTCAGGAGGATGCAACTAGAATCAGACTCTGACAGGGTGGGGATCTACTGCGCGAGGCCCTGCTCGCTCTGTCTCCTCCCCATCCCGCTCCAACTCTGGCCAGGTTCGTGAGTGGACAGCCCTGATCCTCCTCTTGGGCCTCTCTCCTCCCTCGCCTTTCCCCTTGCCCTCCCCCTCCCAGAGGTCCTGCCCCTCATCCCCTGATTATCCTCTGCTCCACGACTCACTGATGTCTGCATTCATTAGTTCATTCATTCCTTCCTTCATTCATTCACTCACTGGGAAAATATTTGAGAGCCTGATCACAACTTATCTTTTTTCCCCAAAACCATTTTGTCTTGAATCCACTTCTTGATTATACATCAGCCTTCACCCACCTTGTTTAAGCCTCTTCTATCCTCCACAAGACTTCTATCTTTTATGAAAAAGAAGAGGATTTTTTCTTTAGCAGGACTTCTATTATGTCTCTTTTTCACAAAAACATCAGTTTCTCAAAGATTCTATTCAAAATTTTTTAAAAAGCAGTAAATAGTGACACTCTTTGGTTCACCTAAGGTTTCATTTTAATTTTAGGCTAAAATTGTAAAAAAAAAATCTAAAATCAGTTAATACAACAGGAGTACCCTTTGAAAACCCTTTTGAAATAGGAAATAACATGGTAGGATTCTTTTTTCTAGTTCAATAAATAAGGGAGATGTTCTAATATATACAGTGTACAAAAGCAAACACCTCTCTAGCTTTTTCAAGAAAAAAAGAAAGGTGAATGAAAAGATTCTGGGCTTGATTCGTTAAAGGATGAAATTAACAAAAGTAGAATAGAATAAGTGGTATCTTCTGAGCTGTACTGGTAAAAATGCATAAATGAACTCGAAGTACTCGTGTGTTACCAAGGTTGTTGGACTAATTTCACCAAACAAGAGGCAGTACCAGGGTTAAAGGAACCGAAGGGGCTTACGCTGACGTTTATACCAGAACATTGAGCTCGATGGGTGAAACAAACAGCACAGATGAAAGGAGAATCATCCTCCCTTTTCAGTTCTTCATGAATGGAAAATCTAATCTTCAGTGATACGTCAAGTTTTAATATTCCTCACCATTGGGAAATCGCTTCTATCCCGGACAGTTTTCAATGCACTTTTCCGTCGTATATTACTGCAGAAACGCCCCTGCATTCCGTAAAACGGCTCTGTGGGAACCCAGAGTCACACGCTGACTCAATGCTTCAAGCAAAAACACTCTACCTGATTAAATTTAACGTAATATGTAACTGTTTTCTTACCAGCGGCTGATTTTCAGAGTTTAAAACAGTTTTATGTTCTCTAACATAATACTCTAGTTTAAAATAAATGTCAATAAATTCTCTTCAAAGATAGCTGGCGGAGATTTACCTTTCGCATGTATTCCGATGGCTTCGGAGTGCTGATCGGGGACGCAGCACCCCACCTTTGCCCGGAGGGCCCCAGGACAGGAGGCGCTGAGTGGGGGGGGGGCGGGGCGGGGGAGGTGGGGGGGTTGCAGGCCGAGTGCTGTGCTGACTCACCTCCCGGGGAAGGAACTAAGTTCTAGGATTCAAACGTTAAGAATCGGCATTTTAAACAAATCAGTTATAAACAAAACTTCATCTTAGGTCATCTACCTAAAAATTACTATCAGTGTTTAAAATGTCTCATCGTTCACACATATTCTGGTTTTTAAAACTCCCTTCTGCAGAGACTCATCACGTTTCCCTGACATCCATGTTTAACCCCACCGAATGGCTCTCAGCCTCGGCTGCACATTCCTGTCGCCAGGGGAGCCTTTAAAATATGGCAGTGCACGGACCCCACTTAGCCTAATTAATTAGAATTTAAAATTAACTTAATGTAATCTGGATTGCTAGGCACTGGACAAGGGCAATGCTATTTAAAAGCTTCCCAGGTGACACTGTATGGAGCCAAGCTGGAGATTCACTGTCTTAGGCTTATAAACCTCTTATAACAATTGGGCTTATGCCCACTGGTGTGTATGGCATACAACCCAGGCTCCACTTTAAGTAGATAAGGAAAAACTTACATATGGATAAACTCTTTAAGTTATGAAAATTCACTTTTTTTAAAAAATGCTCTTTTTTAAAAAATCCTTTTTTTTTACTATGAAAATTAGAGACATTTATTGAAGAAAATACAAGATACAAGAAACATTGTACATAGGACAATGATGCCTCAGTCCCCTTCAAAGTGGGCATCTTGGGACTTCACACAGCTGCCTCATCACATTTTCCTGAATCTCATCGACAGTCAGAAGTCGCAGGACACCAATTAGTGGGCTTTCCCCAAAAGTAAAATCACCTTTGAAAGGGAAGAGATTTCAGACCGTGGGTGAGATTTAGGAAAATACGACGGGGCCGCTGATGGCGATGGGGAGAACTGTGTGAGGACCCAAGGGGCCCACTTTGAAGGGGACTGAGATGTCATTGTCCTGTGTACAATGTCAAAGCCTTTTCTGTGACATTGACCAACTAATTACCTAGGAAGGGGTTCAAGCATTGGTTGAATCATATGAAACTGCTGACATGTGACCATGTTTAAACTATGCCACAGAGATTTTATGTATCTATGATCTTACGTCCACTTTAACTCATAATCTGCATTCTCTTGAAGAACCTCTTCTGCATTATGGAATGCCATCATTTGTTACAAGACTGTAGTGGATTTCTAAGAAAAAGAATTAAAAACAAAATTTAACAAATATTTCATGTTATCAATAAAGTTTCTATTATACATTATTCTTTTCTATTTTTTTAAACTAAGTATTATTTTCCATGTGTTCTGCCTCCCTAGTCAAGGAGCCAAGGCCAAAACAGAAGATGTAGACCCTAAGAAGCTAAAAAAGCAAGAAAAAGAAGAAAAAGACTTCAGGAAAAAATTTAAAGTATGTTGTATTAAAATATCATGTGAAGTTCAAAGTGCTAATGAAAAAAATTCTAAGATTTTTAAGTTCCAAATGCAGTGCAATTATCAATATTATAGTTATGCATCATAATTCCTTTATTTTCTATACAATTTATTTTAGGTTTAAATTTATTCCTATAATAAGGTAAGAAAACTCATGTATGCATAATATATGCATATTAATAATCACCTAAATTAAGCCATTCTTTGAACTTTGATAAGGAAGTAATCTAAAATAGAATGGATAAAACAGATGTGCTATATGTGTGTGTGTGTATATATGTACATATGTATGTATATTGGAATATTATTCAGCCATGAAAAAGGAAGAAACTCCTGCCATATGTGACAACATGGATGGACCCTGTGGGCATTACACTAAGTGAAATAAGCCAGACTGAGGAAGACAATTACTGTATGATCTCACTTAAACATGGAATCTAAAAAAAAGCCAGACTCATTGAAACCTAGAGGACAGTGGGGGTTTACCAGAGGCTAGGGTGCTGAGGAAACAGGGCGATGTCGGTCAAAGGGCACAAACTTTCAGTTACAAGACGAGCTGGTTCTAGAGATCTGATGTACAGCATGGCGATCATAGCTAGCAGGACTGTACTAGACACTTGGAAGTTGCTAGAAGAGTAGATCTAAGTATCCTCACCACAAAAATGAAATGGTAATTACATGAGGGGATGGAGGTGTCAGCTAAATACAGTGGTAATAACTTTGACATAGATGAGTGTATCAAAGTAATAAATGTATACCTTAAACATTTTGGTTTTTTTTAATTTAAAAAATAGATATTATATTAGGTTGGTGAAGTTATATCTGATTTTCCCCCAAAAAAACTTTTCTTTAGTGTTCTTACATTATCTTTTAAAAACAAGGAAATATTGATATTTATTTATTAAAGATTTTCCTAGTAAACATATCAATAAATGAATTGCTTTGATAATACTCATCAATCAGCAATGTATTTTTTATTTTTCCAGTATGATGGTGAAATTAGAGTCCTCTATGCAACCACAGTTGCTCCATCCTTAACTTCTAAGAAGTGGGGGAACAGAGACCTACCCGTGAAGCCTGGCGAACCCCTTGAAGTCATACAGAACACAGATGACACCAAAGTTCTCTGCAGGAATGAGGAAGGGAAATGTAAGTCACCGGTTACCCTACATCAGCGACATTCAACCTTCTTCATCTCATGGCGCACCTACACTAATTACTAAAATCCTGTGGCCCACCAAAAAATATTATGTTTTTTGCTGAGCTGACAAAAAAGACATAACTTTGACTGTTTTACAAAAAAATTAATAATAGTAATTGCCTACCTTTTTTGGCTCCAAAGTGACTTTTTAAAAAATCAGGTGTATATAAAGATTTCCAGTACTAAAAATTAACCAATCAGATACAAACTTATTATGCGACAGGACCAATAAGAAGCAACTCCATTATGTGACCTATATATTTATGGTTCAAGACAGAGCATTCACACCAGATGGCTGTTGTTGTGTTGGCCGTTGTAATTTTTTTTTTTTTTGGCAATTTAAGGCAAAATAGGTCAGTGCCCCTGACTAAATAGGTATTGCATGTTTTAAAAATTCTTGCAGCACTCTGGCTGAAAATTGGCGCTCTGCGTAGATACAGCCCTCCAGAATTTAACAGCCACATGGGGTTCCGTGATCGCTGCTGTTTTCATGAACTCTTTTGTTCTATGCTTTGTTTATTATAGAAAACTTTAAGAAATCTTGCTGTGTGGCAAGCGATGTATCTGATTTTCACCTCTTTTCATTTCCCACCTGCTATCTGTCGCACTGCAAAACCAAATGGGTGCTTCTCAAAAATGAGGTCCCACAGACACCCAGCATCAGGAGGCCCTTGGGGGCGCACTGAAATTGCAGTTGCCTGGACCCACCTTTGATTTCCTGAGTCATGAGCTCTGTGGGGCCAGACGGCATCTGTGGTCATAACTTGTCCCCGGCTTATTCTTGTATGGACTAATGTAAGAATCACGGTGCGAAAGTAGTGAGTGGCACCAGCGCTGGCCTGGTTTTGAAATTTATAACATATGTCTTGTCACACCTAGAATTTCCAGTTTTCCTACTGTGCAAATTCTCTTGTTTTCGTTTCCTATTTGGACACACTTAATATGACATACGATGAAAAGACAGTTCCTGTCTTCTTTGACTCTGTCAGCTATTAAAGCTGACAGATGGAGATATGTTTTGTGAAATTTTTATAAAGAAGCTTATTTAATTTAAAGTCGAGGAAAGAGTAATTCAAAACTTTGTTGTCCTGAGTTTAAAATGGGATAGCCTGCCAGCAGGGCTGCCCCACATCAGCTAGGTTAGTCTGCAGAGGAAACGTGAATTCCGCACTGAATTTTAAACACAGGAAGATGACTCAGGGACATGAGCTTTAAGAACAAAACACAGCCCTGGCTGGTGTGGCTCAGTGGATTGAGTGCCGACCTGCAAATCAAAGGGTTTCTGGTTCGATTCCCAGTCAGGGCACATGCCTGGGCTGCAGGCCAGGCCCCCAATAGGGGGCATGCAAGAGGCAACCACACAGTGATGTTTCTCTCTCTCTCTTTCTCCTTCCCTTCCCCTCTCTCTAAAAATAAATAAATAAATAAACAAAATCTTTAAAAAATAATCTAAAAAAAGAACAAGCTAAGTGTATTACTAATACATTTTTAAAAAGAACAAAACACAGTGATGAGGGTGAGAAAAATGGATCTAACTTTATCCTGGATGAGGTGTGGTTGACTTTCATAAGGAGAGAATGGAATGTGGGTACAAAAGATAAAAGGCAGGTGGAGTGTGGTATTCAGATTTGAAGCCTTACTGGAGATAAAGTGTCAACAGTGCTCCAGGAAACAAAGAAAACCCTCTTTCAGACCAGCGTGTGCACAGACGTACACCTTTCTGATCCCGCCTCATCCTCATCAACTCTTTCCCATGTGCAGCTGACACCCAGACTTACAAACTACTTCCTTGTCATTTCCTCAACTAATTATGCTACTTCATCTTTCTACGCTATTTTATTCTCCTTGGAATGACCATAATTGTCTATTTAAAACAACACAGTTGTCATTTGTCACGTCCAATTGGAAACACGTACACTCTCTACTCCCCAGCCACCTCACCACAACTAATATCTCCCTTGCTCCACCTGATACTTTTGTTGCTGTAATTGCCTTATTGTTTCACCAATTTGTTATTAGACTCTGAGAGCAGCTTCAATGAACTGTTCTCAACATTGTTATGCCAACACATTCTACAGTGCCTGGCACCTTGTGTAGGGCTTGCTGAATTGCATTTGACAATTTGGAGACCGCAGCCAGAGAACCAGATAAAAGTCTGGCACACAAACACTCACAGAAAATGTCTGTTGAATAGTTGAACTGGTTGGAAAACAGAAGTCCTCTGTCTGAGCCTTAGTAACGTGGTTCACTTGTTGCGTGTCATTTGGGAGCCTCTAAACCTTTCAGTTCCTTATTTCTGCATCTTGTGATTAGCAGCAAAGGCATTTGCAATCCAACACCATGGTGACCCTAGCGTTTTCCTTGCTCTCCCTTCTTTAATGCTTCAAAGGAAAGGAAGCATAACTTACTCAAACCTAAGGTTGATAACAGTAGAAACTAGAGGCTAAAGCATGAACAGTAATCCCTTCCCACTGTGGATCAGAGCACGCGCCATTTTCGCAGGCAGTATCCCGTCACACCAGGTCTCACCACTGACTTGTGGGCGCTATTGCAGAGGCACGGAGACCTGCAGGAGGTATTTCTGGCACGGTCCCAGATGTTTAGAATTTCTGCCCAGTATTGGTGCATATCCCACAATTCAGTGTCTTAGAAGCTGTGAGTTTTCCCACCTCTTGTCATTGGAGAAATAATTTCTACAAAAATATGCACTGATACATGAGCTGAGTTATTTGTGGCTAAAATGTCCTCCATTTCTTTGGAGCATCAGAGAAAAGGGGATTTCAAAGGTGCTTTAGGTTTTCCCAAATCCGGCTGATCGTTTCTTTGCTTAAGTAATTTTGTTTCCAGTTTGAAAACAACACATCCCCACTGAAGAAAATATTTTAAATTCAGAACTTTGAGAAATCACCCCGATTTGAAGCCTCAGAAATGAGAGAGGGGAAGAGAGACAGAGAGAGACAGAGAGAGAGAGGGAGATAGAAATTTTATAAAACTAGGATACTGTAACAATTTATATTCAGTATTATACACTACATATTCTTTTTTCTTTTTATTACATTATGAGCATTTTTCCTTGAAATTGGACACTGCTCTACTTGCCTGGGTTAATCTATGGAATACAATTTCATTGTTTTTAAACTGCATGCGACCAAGTGGAGTGAATTTCATTTTATATCTGGACTTGCTCACAACAAGTGAAATAAAGAGGAACTAATAAAAGTTGTCATTTTTATTGAGTAAAATAAAATGGAAACTATTAGAATGCAGACGCTGTCTGTTTCTGAAAGATGGTATTCTATCTCCTTAGTAATTTCGTGCTCACAACACCCCTCCGCGGAGTGAGCCGTCAGTCCTGGGACTCGCAGCTGCGCTGCAGCGAGCAAATGTTGGTGAAGACAGAACCCGGCGCACACTGGGGGTGGGCGTCACTTTCTTCACCAGCTCTACCCCACCACATATTTCAGAACATTTGTTTCAAGCCACTGTGTTCTGCTCGATGAATGTGAGGATTCCGAATAACAATTTCCTATTATCGTGAGAATCTCTGCCCAAACCCGCCATATCACGGGGCTAACTAGACATGGCAGTCCTTCTCCATGAGAAAGAGCCATAAGGTGGTTTTTTAAATTAATTTTCTTAGTTTGTACTTTTCATCATCATTCTCTTATGATGGATGTACATGGAACATGTGAGCAAAGAGAGCATTTTTCTACTGCAAAGAAACTATTTCTAGAAACTATAATGGAGAGGTTATTAGAAAAATTCATGGCAGGTCACTTGTGTTGACACTGTCGTGATTCATGCTCTCCACACAATGAAGTTTCAGCAGAGGGTTTTAAACACACTACACAGCAAAAAACTGTGCTATATGGAAAGGCACTAGCCTTGGGAAGACGCTATTCAATAGTCATTTTATAGCCAACAAGCCCCCAATTATTGCATCATTTTAGGGAACTAAAATATAGCAGTACAGTGCCGTCCCACGCTTAATCTCCTTGCTACATTTTCCTGAAAAAGATTTGCAGTCACTGATGTTTATGTATCACACACATAACAGCAACGAAAGTGGATCATTCAACAGAAGAGAAAGCCAGCTCTTGAACAGTCAAGACATAGGGGGGAATGTAAGAGGGCTTTGAGAATCTAAGAGAATATGTCTTTATAATTTATTTTGTGAAGTTAGATAATTAAGACGTACATCACAAGTTACTAACTTTGGCATGTAAAGGTCTGTTTTAGCACTTACTTACGGATAGTGTTTTATCCAGGTCTACACAATTTTTGCATAATTAAGTTTTAAAAAGTAGTTTACCTAACAGCACGGGAAAATAACAACCTTTGATTTCGCAAATCATGATTATATTCTCTTTATCTTTGTTACTCTTAATCTTGCAAAGATTTTTTTTAAACCAGAAATATGTTTAATGCCAGAATGCTTCTAGTCTCTTTCAACACTTTATAATTTCTGACACATTTCTCTAATTTTCTGCCTTTTAATTTTAGTTCAGAGAGACTATAAAGCCCCAACAACTCACAACGAGATTGATATCATTGCTAAAAGCTTCAGTTCGTACGTGTAGTTATTTTTAAATTTTTAACTTAAACATGAATGTATCATGCAAACACAGTTGTATTGTTTTACTTTCCAATTTTTAAGAGAAAATTCAAAAGGAAAATAAAACCACAAATTTTGACTAAGAGAAGTTGGGGCCCATTCCTGTCTATAGCGAACTGCTCACATTTTGTCTGGGCCCCGACAGAAGGGCAGGGAAAGGCAGATGTCAGTCGCTGGGACCTGGCACAAAACCACCGTTCATTCCAACACCGTGCGATCTGCACCAATTTTCTCATTTGAGACACACGTGTAATTATGTTAAATTATGATATATACCTTAATTGTTTCAAGTCTGTTAACAGGAAATAAATGAAAGAACTGTGATATCAAAGACTACCCCAGGATGATGAGTATGAATTTTAGATGTTCTTGCATTCATAATTTCTGCTACTTTTGCTTTGACTGAAGTAAAAAAGAAGGCATACGATGGTCTAATTTTTCATAATTGAATTAAAATAGTACTTTACTCTGCTTTCATCATTTTGAAACATGCTTCATTTACTTCCATACTACAGAAATTCAAAGAAAACCTTGATTCTTTCTTCTTCCAGTATTACTCTTATAAACAGATTTAATCTGAAGGTGGTAAATTTCTGGATAAAATATTTTGGTGAAGTTTTTTGATGCTGGAATATTTCAAGAGAAAGTTCATAGTCTTAAATTTTAATCTACAGTTTTGGTTGTATGATTGTAACATTTTAAAAATATGTTTTTACATGTTAAATCAATAATAATATGACATCAAGGTGTTTAAGTAAGTTCCTTATCACTCATATAAATCTCCACTTATGAGCTTCCTGCTTTGCAATTGTTATACATTTACTCTGATTTAGAACACAAACTATATGTTAAGTGGATCAAGACCCATAGTTGACTCAGTGAAAGATGTGATGCATAGGCTGTATTGGCAAGGCAGTAAATGGTGCTGACATCCTGAATACAAGAGAGTTCAGGCAGTAACACAAAGCTAATCATTTGAAAGGTTAGTGATTAGCTGTCAACAGACATTTCCTGAACAAAATGGTCCATATTTTTTCTAAGAGCATTTTACACTATGAGAGGCAAACATAAGGTGCTCAAAAATATTTTTTGCTTTCTTATATAAAATATGGTCTATTTCCTGCTTACTCAGGGAGTTACTAGAATCCCTTGTATGTGTTCTTCTGTAATGATTTGTCCAATAGCAGATGGAAATGCCACTATTGAGACCGTCAAACCGCACAAGCAGTAGAGGGAGACCTTCCACACCGCACATCCCAGAGCTGTGTTGAGATCGTTAGAATGTGTGCTCCCCCACGCAGCCCCGGGAGAGCTGGCATCTGAAAGCAGGCCAGATTCTGCCCAATATTATAACAGTCAACATGTGAAGTCCTTGATGTGGTGGTATTTAAAATACCTACCTATGAACTACTTTTGTAATTACAGAAACTATGCTTACTAAATTCTTCCTCAAATGGGTCACATGGGTGTCACCTTAAAAAATAGATTAAAATTTCAAAGAAGCTTATACTACAACCTGCAGTAGTTTAAAGAAGTAAAAACATTTTTTTTTAATTTATAGGGGAAGGAGGAAGCATTGTAAATGGAGAAAAAGAGACATGTAGGAGAGAAAAAGTTAGAAAAGAAGGAGAGAAAAGTAGACACAAAAAATGGGTCATATTTGAAGACAGATACAATTATTTAATATATTATGTTACATTAAAAGAATAGTAAAGATTTTTCAAGTCTGCACTACTAATAAAATTCATGTCCTTTTTTTTTCATAGATGGTTATGTTCTTCGGAGTAACTTGGTGGACAAGTAAGCCCTTTTTCTTCTCCTATTATACTTGTAAAAAATTATGCTTTGCTTTAGGAAAGATTCTTACTATTGTTTACATAATATGGTCTACTGAACTATCATACATTTTAAAACAATATGCTATACTAGTGTCATATAAATGTCAGTACCCATAATAAAGTTAAGGGTTTCATGAAGTGTCACTTTAAATAGACAAGAAACCCTTCTCACATTCATCATTCTACAGTTCATAGTTTTATGTATTCACTGAAGACACATTGCAAACATGGGAGACAGGTCGAAGCCACTAACAGTTTCATCGATACTTTGCATTTCACTTCCTGATTAATGCAGTTGGTTGAATTGAATAATCAGGGACCAATTACTGTCTGCACAGTAGGTGTCAGTGTCACCTATTAGCAGTTTATAGTCTGGCCCTTAACTGGAGGACCTTTCTTTACTCATCCCAGACATAGTAGAGCATTAAGTTGTCTTTTGGGAGGCATGCCAGAACTGAGATAGTAGTCAATGATTCTTCTATTCTTATGAATAAGACGTTGTCACAGTCTGGTAGTAGTGTGCTATTAGAGTCCCCCAAAACATTATGAGATTCTGTTCCTAGTAAACTGACGCAAGAAAAGAACTCCATTATCAGTTATGCCACATTCCAATACAAAGATTTACAGAATTCAGCCTAAAAATAATCAAGGAGGATTCACAACTGTGTCCATAAGCAACCCAACACCAGCAGAAAGGGACAAATCAAGGTTAAGGGCTCTGTCTGTAAACCAGAACAGAGTCAAAAGAAAAATATTTGTAATACTTTTATTTTCTTCAGGGCGTTAATCACAGTGCTGGCTGTGGGACTTCTCAGTAGGTTTTATTCTATGAAAGATAGAAATGTCAAAGAAAGAATGTTTGGTAAATAATAGGACAACATCTTCCCTGGTGAGTATGAAGGATGATTGAGAGGGAATTTAGAAAGTGCACTCTGTAAGTAATTGTTGGCTTACCACCTACTAAAGTGAACACTTATGATTCTTCTGAGTGAATAATAAGAAAATCTGTGCTCTTTGCATTTGTATCAGATTTCCATTAGCCAAAGCCTCCCTCGATCGCAGAGAAAGGATCCAGACAGAAGACATAGGGAACTCAGAGCATCTGCCACAGTTGGCAGCCGTGGAAAGGCATGCGGCTGCTCCGTGGCAAGAGCACAGAGCTAGTACAGGGACCAGATGCGGTCTGGTCTAAGTGACACTCACCTCACATTTCTGGGCTTTGACTGCACCCCACGTTTCAAGGCTATATTAAAATTTGTAATACTTTCTATTTTTACATATATATCATTTCTTCCTCCATTAGATTATAAGCTTCTTGAAATCAAAGCTTGTGTCTCACTCATATGTATATCTCTTGGAACTTAGAAGACACTCAGTTGAACAGAATAGACTATTTCATAAAGATTTGGGGCCAGGTAAAACCTAAAATATGTAAAAATAACCAGAACTATTATTATGGATGCTGCCTATCACCATAAATACTTTAGAATTACGTAACATAGGAATCACCATAGTAACTATATCTTGGCTACTTATTTTGTAACTAATATGTGTATATTTTATAATTAATATTTGTAAGTTATACTTAGAAACATGTAAAAATGATGCAGCCATTTCCTATGTCAAATATCATTGTATTTCATTTAACACTTGAAACTCAAGTGAAAGTATAAAAGTATTAACAGGTGTAATAAATCCATTAACAATCTTTGATTAGAACCTCCAGCGGTTCTAATGCCCCAGGATTTATCAGTTCATTTAGTTCAACAAAAACACTTCTTACCAAGCTCAGCTGTGTGCAAGGCTCACTGCTGGGTCTGGAGAAGAGAAACGTATGGTCCGTGCTCTTAAGGCATGTTTCCGTTATCCGATGTGTCTGACAGTCAGAAATAAATTGTGGGGGTCTTTCATAATGAAACAGAGGGTTAGATGAAGCCAATGAACGAAGATGCAGATGAAAATGAAATTTCTTCCCACTTATAAATGCGCAGTAACTTCTCACCCTTAAATGCCTGTGTCATATAAAATCATATATCAACATTTTATTCTAAATATTGCTTCGATGTTAAAAAGATACTTCTTTAAAATAAAATGTATTTTCTACCCTTACAGTGATGGAGAAATCTATGATGATATTGCTGACGGTGAGTCCCCCGTGGCACCAGCCACAGAGAACAGGAACAGTGAATTTACTGTTCTTATAAATACTAAAAATAGCTTGCTGGATTAATTAGAACCTTCCAATCTGATCAGAATTTGAATCACTTGAAAATGTTAGAAAAGGTACATGTGCTCGTATAATGAAAAAAATTATTTTTATACATGACTGGAAATCAAAGAAGAATCTCATTTATTTCCTTTGAAAACAGATGTAGGAAAATAGTTGGTGAATTTTTATTATACTATGAACCCACATCTTTGCCCAACTGCTTTCCCACAAAAAAAATGTGTATTTGGTACTTATTTCATACCTATAAAATTAGTATTCCCCAAGCATTATCTATTCCTAAATTATGATCTAAAAAAATTAATCTCAACTGACATGAAGCATAGTGTTAGTCATGTCACCTTTAATCTCCTTTTAAATTTATTCTTACTGCTATTTAATATTTTCAACCTCATTCGTAAAGACTTCTGCAAGGTACATTTAATTCAGTGCCAAATAAAATAACTCTGAGTCTCATTTTGATAGAGAATAAATTTATCCATAAACTTTATTGGAATTGAATACGGAGCAATAGTTAAATAAGTGTATGACCTTCTACTTTTCAAAATCCTAAACCAGGAGCATCTGAATCAACCATATTTCCAACCTTGGAATATTCACAGGGTGTGTTTCGCATGACATTATTTAAATTTGTGGGTTTTTTTCTTTCAGGTTGCATTTATGACAACGACTAACCCTCAGTTGTGGTCATCTGGACCTACATGAAGCCTGGGTTTGAACTGGCCTATGGTATTGGTTACCACAGAAAATGAATGCACAAAGCTACTTATCATTTGTTATAAAATTATGATTATCTTGATAAAGTTTTGACATTATGGACTTAGAAAATGATCTCTCTGCTTAATCAACAACTGGGAAGACGGTATCATGAAATGTAGGAATTATTAAATATTTAAACATCCCATTTCTGCCTCGGCTATACTTGTAGAGATGCTTCTTGTAGGCCATCAATAGCAACCCCCATCCCGAAACAACTATTTGAGAAGAAATGACTGTTTTGTCTAAAGAAATATAAGGAAGAACCATAAAGAAATGTAAAAGAGGAAATTTTAAAACATCCACAAGGAGAAAACTATGGTTTACACCTCTCATTTTGACTGTCTCTTCTCTCTAGCTGGCGGGTTAAATGTTTTTCAAAATTATACTAGTAGCAGAAATTTTGTATAAAGTTTGTCCCTATTTGTTAATTGTGAATATGTGTTAATTATTTCATAAGAATGTATGCATTTGGGCATGCACACCTAAAATAAAAATGAAAGAAGAATCTAAAATAAGTTTTCTTTTTGCAGATTCATACGCTAACAGGGTAATTCTGTATTCTATTCAAAGTTCTGTTGTAACTGGAGTAGAAATGAAGGTGGATTACCCTAAAATTATGCAGAATGAAATTTGGGCTTTGAAACTACCCTTTTATGGCACTTCTTTACTATGAAGACTTTTTTTAGTTTTTGTTTTTGTTTTTGTTTTTGTTTTTGTTTTTCAATGACCTCTGTGGAGCGCTTTTAAAAACCAGGTTACTGGAAAGTTGTCTAGCAGAGGGAGTGCAAATCAGTACATCCTAGTGCTTGTGCTGGGGTGTCCCGTTGACGCACTCTCTTCCCAAAGCAGCCCAGAAACAACATGTGAAGCATTGGGGCCCCAAATGCTAAGAACACTAAGTACCATGATACAGAGTGAAAAATCCTGACACTCAAGAAAATAGTTTCTGAAGAGTGACCTCAAGGAATTCAAATAATTTCAAATGATTGTAAAGAACCTCAAAGCCTTCACACGGGTAAAGTGGAATTTCCATTAGATACACTGAAATTTGAAAATAGATCAGCTTCTTTTGCGCAGATTATAGATTCTGGAAGAGTGAAGCCCCCAAAAGAGAAGCCACTGACCTCGAAGATCCCCGCCAATTTTGAAATACTTTGATGTCTGCCCTTTGATAGGGAAGCCAGTCTACACTCACATGATGAATTTGATACCAGAAAAAATCACATCGTTCAGAGTGTTTTTTGTTTGTTGATGACAAACTTATATAATACACTGACAGTATATTTCCAGTTATTTTTTCTGATTGATTGAGACAGAATAAATTCAATACAGTATCAGTTTTTAAAATTCCAAATTAAGTCAAGGGAATATTTTAGAGTTTGGATTTATACAACCAAGAAATAGACACATACAACTATGAAAGATTTATGTAATGAACAACCATCTTAATACAGAATAAATATTTGAAGTATTAATTTGCATATACTAAACATTATTTCTATTATAGTCGTATGTATGGAATTTGTCACGTGAGAAGAGCCACAAATAAATAATACCTTCAGCCTTTCTCTCCCAAACTTGATGCCACATCGGAGCCCTTCTCACCGTTTTGCTTCAGCCTCCGAGGAGGGGGTACCTCCTACTCAAGAACAAACCTTCCATCAGTGCTCCTGATAATTTGTCTCATTTCATGTAGACATTGAGATAACCAAGTGCAACTGCATTCAGCTTCCAGCGGTGTTCAACCCTTACCCCTCATCCAAACACTAGCGTAGAGAATAAGATGTCACTTCTCAGATTCAAGCCACAACCTTTATCCCATTTCTTCCTCTTGCCTGCTCTGGAGTTTTCTTGCTTCACGATTAATTTACTTTCTTTCCCTTTCTCAATCTCTCCCCCCACCCCTCATGCACACACACCCTCTCTATCCATCTTTTCTTCCCTCCTCTTCTTTTCCTTTAACTTCTCCCATTGTGCAGTTTCCCTCATCTAGGCTTACAAATGCACTGAAGTCTTTCCCATTCAAAAACAGCAGGAAACCTTGCCTTGAATCCAAATACCTCTCCAACTACAGTCCATTTCTATCTTCCTTTTCTCATCCTATTGTCTCAAAATCATAGGGAATGTGCCTTTCAGACCCCTGATGATGGGGAGCTTAACTAACCAAAGACCCCAGCTTCTGCCCTCTGAAATCCATTGCCAATTGTGCCCATGCCATGTCCCCACCTCCGCCGCCGCAGACCAGTGGCTGTGTTGCCAATGCCTGGGCTGCCTGGCCTCTTCCTGAAAGGTCCCGAAGCACTCAGGTGGCGACTTTGGTTTGAGGAGCACCCAACAGCCTTGCTAAGCCCCCCTTACCCTGCACAGCACTCTGAGACACTTCTACCCAACCGTCCCTCCCTTCCCTGGGGTCAGACTGGCATTGTTCTCCGAGGGTTCCTCCAGCCCTCCCCAGCTTTCTCTCCATCTCCTCTCACACATGTACTTTGCTCAGGAAAAAAAAAATGCATTTTCACCTCATATTGGTGTCTGCTTTCCAGAGGATCTGAACTGAATACAGCACAGCTAAGAGTTTGTGAAAATATACATCTTCCTCCTCAGATCAACTGGATCAGAGTCTCTGGGGAAAGAAGTTTTTAATCAATTTTTAATTCACTCTAATATGAATTTAATGTTTAGCCACTAAGCATCTTCAGCCAGCCAGATGAGAACCTCGGGAGTAAATGCTGCCCTTCCAAGATACCTTGGGGCCCAAATGGCCAGCCACCTCTCTTATGCCCATACTGGGCCACTTAGGAAGGGCATGACCCTGTGCCAGATGACCGAAGCTGAGACAGACCCTGAAGGAGCAGCCGGCTGACGGGGGCCAGCTGATGGGGGCCAGCTGACAGGGGCCAGCTGCCTGCAGTAACTCACCCCTTCTTTGAACGGGGTCTGGCGGTCCACGTCCACAGATGAAAGGGCAGCTTAGAACCCTGAGGCAGACATCAGGGACACCTCTTTCTAGGAATTACCCCTACAACTTAGAGACATGATGGAAGTGATAGCCAGGTAGGAAAATTTTAAAGTTTTTTTTTTAATTTTGTTTTGAGGAATGGTTTGTCTTCTAAGACAGAAAAGACGTAAGCCTATTCAAAAGCTGATGAGAAGGATCTAGTGGAGAGGAAAGACGAAAACGTGAGAAAGACGAGGGACAATCAAAGATCTAAATTTCTTGAAAAGGTAGATATGCAATTTTTCTTAATAATTTCTTATTCCATCTATGAAATGCTAAGTATTACCCTGGACAGACACATCATCAGGACTCAGATATCACCACTTATTATCATTATTAATATTATTATTGCTGATTTTGAAACACTCGCTGGCGCTGCCTCTATTGTTACGATTGTGCCATGCGTTTAAAGGGTCCTTCTAGTGACTGTGTACATCATTTCCTGGCTCCTGCTTCAAATTACCAGCTAAGTTATGTCACCTCAAACCAGGCTCTGAACTTTGCTAACAGACTCAGACGTTTCACTTATAAAACATGAACGTACGTACTTCACAGGGTTGTACGTAGCCCAGCATTGGGAGCCCTGCCTGACGCACACTCTTATTATCTCCCTGCTTGCTAGTCTGCTGTCGTGCACTTTGAATGTGTCAGTGCAATGGAATCCTATGGAGATGAGCACAATGTCAATGGCAGTAAACTGGCTCTGAGTCCCAGTTACTTGCCAGCTGATATTTGAGGGTAATATAGAAACACTTAAGGCTAAACACAATAAAAAATTTAAAGCAATAAGTGTAATGTCCGTGCCAGGTCCAGGTTCCACATCTGAGTATGAAGTCCCAATGTGCCACAGCATTTTGCACCTGGTATTTCCTGCAACGACGCTGCAGGAAGATCCATGGGCATAGATATAGATGTAGGTATATCGAGAGAGATACACATACACCAAGTATATTTTATTTATATATTAAACACATAGTAATATTTTTACAAGAAAAATGCGGTATATATTTTATATATATACACATATAAATATATATACACTTTCACAGTTTTTCCTGAAGAATTTGGTCTGCTCTTTTTTTCTGATTCCCTTTGGTTAGAGACATTGGTGGGGAAATGGTTCTTTCTTACAAGAAAGTGTCAGCATGATGATAAGCGGTAAGAGGCAAGGGATGGTAGCTTTAGGGTGGGGCTGTGGCAAACAGTAGAATATAAGCTCTGTGTATAAGACTGAGCGGCTAATTGGGCTGGCCACTTTTGGTTTGGTGCCCAGGTCCCTCTCTCTGACCTTCTCTGTTCTGCTCTGTGCCCCCAAGACTGACCTTTATGCACTGCCTCAAGAGGCCCCGTTGCCTTGGAGCTTCCAGCCTCTTTTTGCCAATCAGGAGCACTACTAGCAAGCAGTCAGAGGGACAGGAGAATGAGGTTTGGACATTTACTCTTCCAGCTTCCTCCTTGAGGTCCCATCACGAGTGGCTGTGTCCTTCACCCCAGGTCACAGCTCTGTCAGACAGGCTTCAGCTTGGGCTGACTCTCTGGGTTCCAGGTCTTCTCCTTCTCCCTGTTCCTTCTGGATTTGCAACCAGCCCCTGAGGTGACCAGTTGCAGGGGACGGCCCATTACTGTGCACTTTCCCTACACACAGCCCACACATTTGCAGACAGTTCTCAGGCTTTCCACCTTGAGTTTGCCATTCGTTTCCCGTCTGTGCCTTTGTGTTAATATGACTTAACTCTGATGGACTGTGAGTCTGGTGTTGATAGAGTCTTCAGTTTCCAAAAGAAGCTGATTATCAAGGTCCATATATATAATTTCTACTATTTTTTCCAGTTGACTCAATCTTTTTGAAATGAACTAGGCAGACCAAACAAATTATCCCTGTGGGCCAGATCTGACTCACGTGGTGAGTCTGCGACACTGGCCATTTACAATGGGAGATGAGTCAGATGAAGCACACGTTGTCCTGCATCCAACCTGCCAGCGATGAGTCTCTGTGTGGGTGAGTGATGGAAAAATTTATTTGGTGCCTATGACGCCCACATTCCATTCCTGTTCGTAGCACCAAATGCCACTGAAAGGTCTGCTAGGAATGCAATCATCAAACCGATGCTGTTGCCCACAAATTCCTCGGCACCTGACACGGCCTGGAACAGAACAGAAATTCAAAGTCAGATTGTGGTTTGGCCCTTGCCCAAGTGAGAATGCTAGTCAATAGCTAATACACAGGCTGTTTGTGGCCATGTCCTTATCAGCAAAGGAGAGCAAAGAAATACCTTCTAAGACCACCAATGTCGGGCCTTTCATCTCAATTCTTGGAAAAAGATCTTTGAAACATTGCGATGTCTTTCAAAAACTTTAAGTTGATAGAGAGTTTTATTCAGGCGTGTAGACGATCTCTTTCCCTTCCAATGCATGATCTAACAGCAGGTCAGTGGAGACGGAAGTTGGACTCTCCATCATGCTTCCAGCAGCTGTACCGAAGTGTTTAAGTTCTCACGGGATTTAGGTTATTGTACTGGAGCTAATATGATATGCTTGTCAGAGCTCCTGCTGGGACGGTAGGAGCTATGTTAAGAAAAGCATTAAAATGCTGTTGCCACCCACATATCTCAGGGGACCAGAATAGTCAGTTGGTTTCTCTTCTTTCACAGGTACAGCTCTAAAAGAGGTCTACCAAGCTATGATGGTTACTAACCTCTGAGCACTAAACAAATGTACAGGACTACAAACCAAAACCACAAAGTATTGAAAGACACCTAAAAGTTTTTTAGGCATTCATCTAGAGAGAAACAACACAGACAACTCTGTTCTTCCTAAGACAGCTGTCGAAGTAAATGTACTAAGAAAGTTTCTTAGGTTGAATTCCCAAAAGTAGAGCTCGAGACTGGAATCCTTGGGTGAGGGATTTGTTGAGGGGCTTGCCTAGGGCACCCCTGTAAGGAGTGAGGAAGCAGGGTAGCTCAGGGAAAGCAGTTGGCAAAGATGTGTGTCCAGCTGCAGCCCAAGGTCAGCCTCATTCCAGAAGGAACACTGAAGCAGGAATGGCCCCACTGAATCATGGCACACTGAGGCGAGGGGACTGGGCTGTGCCCCTCCTCTCCCCCAGGCAGTCATTGGCTGCCAGAGGCTTCCTCCTCCTCCAACCCCAATCTCCTCTGCTAGGCGTATCCGAGCATCACTGCCCCTTTGGTCTGCCGATGATTCTCTGGAGTAAGGTACAACTGTGGGCTCTAGCAGCCAATTCTTACAGCAGCTGAGGGATGAGAGCACCTGCCAGTGAGTTAACAGGGACAGATCAGAAGTAGATTTCCTGCAGAAACAGTGCTTCTCCCTTCAAAGAAGAGACATAATATTATATGAACCAAATCCTGAAGCTGGCCCTCCTCACATCATAAGGGCTTGTCCTGGACGGTCAGGGTCCTGTCAGCACCCTGCATCATTTCAGTTGCAACATTACCTAGGTAACCAAGTTTATATGGGACATGTAAGTTGAGAGGCAGTTGAAAGGTAAATGTTCATTAAAAGCCTATTTATTGTTATTCGATGTCTTTAACTCATTTACTGAAATGGTAAAAAAAAAAATCCAATCTCAGGATTTAAGTCAATTCCGTATAAATGCTGCATCGTCATGTTATCTTCACCATCCACTGGCTTCGTCTGAGGGCTGACTGTGTCCTGGACATTGCTAGGTGTTTATGGGCTGTGTCTCATTTAAATCTATGCCAATCCTACAAGTCAAGCCATTTTACTGTGAAAAAAGGAGGCTTAGAGATCACGTATGCTTTGCCCAAGTCACATGGCCAATATGAGGCTTATACTCCACATCCAAGATCTTAATTATTGGGTTCTCTTGCTTTCCATGGGTACATGGTACACACTGCTCCCGAATCTTTCTGAATAATTTAAACAAAAAACAAACAGAAGCATGAGAAATATCAATGAGACACAAAGAAGCCAGAAATTAGGAAAACTGTTGGTTCCTTTTCCATTATGATACAGATGACAATCAGAAATGTTACTGTTGAATAAGGTAAGGAGCCCAGCTTCACAAGATGGAGTTATAAGACTAAAAAATCAATTTAATTAATGTCAGGTAAATTAAAGAATATGAGCTATAAAGTCTACAGGAACTTCAGAAAAAAAACAACGGCAATGTATCATAATTGTCTCTTTAACAAACATACCAGAACTTACGTATTCAGGATATGTAACAAACCACAGACATTTCTGGTTTTCTACCGAAGTCCTGTTTTTCTACAGAAGTTCCCATTTTCTGCTCTCAAAAACAATGCTACTATGAGCATTTATGTCGGGATTTCCCTGGGCGTACTTAGGAGGGTTCCTCTATTGCGTATGTGCTAAATTGCTCTTGAAAATGTTTGCCCCGGCAGGGTAGCTCAGTTAGTATGGTCCTGATACCCCAAAGTGGCAGGTTCAGTCATTTGTCTGGGCACATACAAGAATCAAATGAAGAATACATACAATAAGTGGAACAACAGATCAATGTTTCTGTGTCTTTCTCTATAAAAACAATAAATAAAATTAAAAAAATAAAAATAAAAACATGGGTATTCTTTTGTTGTTGAGTGGGTCATTCTGTAAATGTCAATTAGGTGAAGTAGTTTGAAGTATTGTTCAGATAGTCTATAAGCTGACTGATTGTCTGTGTCCTTGTCCTGTTGGTTGTGGAGAAAAGAGAAGAGGACTTCAACTCCAGGTCCGTATTTGTCTCTTTTCCTTGCAGTTTGCTGTTTCTGCTTCCTGGTTTTGTCTCTCCCTCTGGCCACACCACCCTGTCTTAATTACTGCAGCTTTGTAGTGAGTTTTAAAATCAGGACGTATGTAATTAACTTACTTTTAATATAATACTTAATATGACAGGGCAGCTAATCTCCTATGAAGCTATTTGTATAATAAACTTCTTAACTAATCATCATATATCTTAAACCAATACTGCACTACTTCATATAGAATGATAACCTTATAACCTATTTTCTATACACTTCTCTTCTGCAAGTTAAGCCTGCAATACATGTTATTGCCTTTGTTTTAAATGAGTAATTATCTTTAAAAAATCTTTTTTATTTACTGATATATTGACCTTTTTTTTTTACTTATATATAAACCAATGCATTCTTTGTTCTTTGTGTAAATCTGAATTTCCATCTGGTATTTTCCTTAAGGCTGCAAGACTTTCTTTACCATTTATCATAGAACTCATCTGCTTGTGACAAATTCTCTGAAATTTTTACATCTGAAAAATGTTTTCACTTCACTTTCCTTTTTGAAATTTGATTTTACAAGATATATAGTTTTAGATTATAGATATTTCTTTCCTTTTTTACTTTAAAAATGTCATTTAATCGAATTTTGGCTTGCATTGTTTCTGACCAGAAGTCATCAGTGATTCTTACTATTTTTGCCTATAGTTAATTGGCCTTTTGCTCTCTTCTCTGATTATTTTATCTTTCTCTTCTTTATCTTTGATATTTGGCAATTTGACTATTATATGCCTGGGAGTGTTTTTCTTTGTGTTTATCTTGTTTATGATTCTTTCTGATTTTTGGATCTGTGTTTTCATAGTTTTCATCAAATTTGTAACATTTCAGCCATTAGTCATGCACCACTTAATGATGAGAAAATGGTCTGAGAAATACGTCATTGGGCGATTTCATTATGTGAACATCATAGTGCACTTACACAAACGTAAATGGTATAGCCTACTACACACCTGGGCTATATGGTGTAGCCTATGGCTCCTAGGTTATAAGCCTGTGCAGCACGTGACTGCGGAAAACAACGCTAGATGAAATCAAGCACCAGGGAAAATGATGCAATCAAGAGATACGGTAAACGTGAGATGCGGCTGCTGCAAATGTAACACGGCACACTGTTTTATAGCAAAATACTTCTTCTAAGTAGAAAGAGTACACTCTACAGTAGTGATAAAAATATAGTATAGTGAATACACAGAGAGCAGCGACAGTCATTTACTACCATTATCGAGTACTGTTCTGTACATAATTGTGATGGTGTACTGTTACACAACAGAGAGTGCAGTATGTTTGTGGAGCATCACTACTAACACGAGGGACAAGTTGCACTGCAATGTTACAATGGCTATGACATCCTTAGGAAATAAGAAATTTTCAGCTCTGTTATAATCTGAGGGGCCCACCATCATAGATGCAGTTTGTCATAGACCAAAGTGTCATAATGCAGTGCATGACTATCCCTTCAATATTTTTTTCTGTCCTAATCTCTCTTTTTACTTTTCTTGGGATTCCAAATACATGTGTTTTAGACTGTTTGATTATTCTTTTTTCACTTGGTTCACTAAGGCTTTTTTTTTCAGTCTTCTTGTTACAGAACAGAGCGGGGGTGGGGGTGAATGATATAAAAGACCCCCCTTTTTTCTTCTCCAGGGGTTCCTCCCCACCTGCTGGGTTCATTTTGCCCACCGCCTGAGGAAAGATGTCTCTTAATACCAGAGATCAGTGAAAAGGAAAGGAATTTATTATTTATTTGAAATAACACAAACTAAAGTTCCCCACAAATGCACACAGTCCTCCTGGCACCCTCCACGTGGCAAAAGGGAGCACTTCCAAAGCCTCATGGTCCTGACTCTCACCCAAGCCGCATGGTCCCAACCAAGACACCAAAGCCGAATGGTCCTAAACAGATGCTGATCCCAAGAAGAGAGACGCCCAATGGCTACCGTGCCTCCGTTTAAATCCCAGCACCAATCTCCCTCTGCAGCCCCATTTCTGGCTCCTCTCACAATTGGCCACAGCTGCCAGCATTCTGGACCGGTGTGGCCCTGTGGTGTGGAGCCAATGATCTCCAAGCTCTTCTGGACCCTGTTACAAATCCCTATTTGGGGCTCCCCTCCTGGCTGCACCCTGTTACATTCTCATATTTTTTTCTATTGGTCTAGCTTCAAATTCAGTGGTCCTTTTTCTTTTTTAGTGTCCCATATGTTATCTTCTAATGGATGCTAACATTTTTATATTGTTTTTTTCATTTCTAGAATTTTCACTTGATTCTCTTTTAGACCATACATTTCTCTAGTCAGAATCCCCATCTGTTCATTTATTATGTCCAGCTTTGCTTTTAAATCTTCAAACACACTTATAAAATTCTGTTAATTCCAACATCTATGTTACCTCTGCACCTATTTTATTGACTATTTTTTCTCATGTCAATGAATCACATTTTCCCGATTTTTTGCATCTAATAGAGTTTTTATGACAGGCTGGACATTATAAATGTGGGAGTTGAGATGCTATTGCTTTCATTTTAATGAGTTTTATAGGATTTTCCCCCATTATTAAATTTACTTGCAGATCAGATTCTTCCTGTTGAGACTTAGTTTTAGGTTTTGTCTGGATGTGTCTATAGTAGCCTTTATTTTAGGGGTAGTGCAGACTTTTCCCTAGGTTATGACCTTTACAGGGTCTCTAACAGCTCTCTCCCTAAACACAGTAATAGCCTTCCAGGCGTCTTAACTGAATGTTCCGAGCGTTCACCAAAGTTTCTCTTCTTTTTTTTTTTTTTAATTTTTATTTTAGTTTATTCAGTCGGAACTCCAACATCTCCTAGCAATCTGCAACTTCTGGAATCTCCCAGCAGCTGCTCTCCACCAGGCCTCTCAGAGACTCATCCTGTGGTTATGCAGCTTCAAATTCATCTAAATGATCAAAAGGATCCACGCAAACGTTTCTGGAGAAGAGCTCCTGGCCGTAGAGCTACCTCCCCTCTGACGTTCTCAAATTTCACCTGCCTCCTTGCGTCTGAACTTCAGGCTGTTTCTTCCTTCAACTGGTGAGGCTGATGTGATCTGTTTGGGTTCCAGAGCCTGTGTTGTATTTTGAAAGGTGTCCTCAGGTAAAAACCAGAGAGTTCACCTTGCATTGGAGCTCACCTAATTTATTTCTTTGATTTACCCCAAGGTCACAGTGCCCTGTTATCTATTGTCTGAAACCTAAAAACATTGTCCATACATTTTGTTGAGATCAATAGTTGTTTATTGTGAGAAACTAAAGCCAATATCTATTTTCTATCATGGACGAAATCAGAAATTCTTCATTTTAAAGGTCATTTCATATGTAGCTACTTTTTATTCTGTTTCTTATCATCAATATTTGAAGTTCATGAGATAATTATATTTATTTCATTTCTTATTATTACTCATGGTGATTTTTTCCAATGAGTGTGATGATGTTTGAACATGAGTTTTTATTTATTTCATCTTAATTTGTGAAGAGCCAAGGACTTTTCCCCAGAAAGGGTTTGTAATTGCTACTACTGGAAGCCAGGGGTCGCTACCAACCTGGGTCAGCCTGGGCTTAATTTGGAAGTCTCCTGTTCTGCCTTTCTACCTTCTGGTACTGGTACTGGCTTAGTCTTCAGATCTCAGGTATGCTTTTATCCTCTGGATAGCTCTTTTATTTTTTTAAGATTCTATGTATTTATTTTTATAGAGAAGAAGAGGGAGAAAGAGAAGGAGAGGATGTGTGAGAGATACATTGATCGGTTGCCTCTCACATGCCTCCACCTGGGGTCTTCATGCGTAACCCGGGCATGTGCCCTGACCGAGAATCGAACTGCTGATCCCTTGGTTCTCAGGCCAGAACCCAATCCACTGAGCCACACCAGCCAGGGCTCCAGTTTTCTGTTTGCTCAATGTCCCTTTACTTGGAGTGACTGCTTTGTTTTTATGTTTTTTGATAAAGGAGTTTGGGATGTTTTTCAGAAAAAAAAAAGAAAGGAAAATAACAAAAAAACCCCTAAACTATTGGTGTCTATTATACAGATGAACAATGAAGCTGTCATTCAGTAAGTGGGTTAAATTGGCAGGAGTCATATGAAGTGACCCCATGGAAGACTGGAAATTCTGAGGCTTGGAGGAGTCCACAACACTCCCTTAGGAGTCCTTTCTGCTTGGGCACAAGGCCACATACTATGTGCAAGAAGTGGACTGAAGGAGTGTATTTTAAAGTATCCTTCTTGAAATGGACACGTGGCTTAAAAAGAACATCGCATAGAAACCTGCATGTAGCATAAATAATGAGAGAACAAGCACAAGGTTTTAAAATATAAAAGATCAGATGCTTCTACCACTGATATTAGCATTTCATCAAAATCATTACACACTAAAAACAAACCCAATAATTTAATCAGGCGTCACAATGTCAGCCACTATTTTAAAAATTGAAATTAGGTTATGTGAAATATGAATTTTTGTATGTTACTCTTTCCTATTACTTAACTCTAAGTGTATATGGTTCCTTGAGATGTTAGCTAATGATAATATAAAGCTATCTATTTAGCAAAATATTTAAAAATAAGCATTGAGAATACGAAGATGATTTTCTATATTTTTCAGTGATGTTGCAAGTCATGAAGTGTGGACTGAATCTGTTGCTTTGCAAAACAGAGAGACTTCATTTTAGTAACACACCAATAGGTATATATCAAGAGGGAATATATCGGCATTTCCTGCTTTGCTAAAAAAATGGCTGGAAAAAGCCCACAAAGAAAACAATTTGTTGACAAAACTAAAATGCAGTCACATTAGTCAACCAAGATGGGAAGAGGAAAAGGAAAAAATAGCCGAAGACTTGAAGAACAAGGTATTTGAACAAACAGGTCTTACCGAATTTTTGCAGTAAATTTAGACGACAGCACAGATGTTTCTACACTTGTCCCCGCTGAGGGTGTTTGCTAAGTTCTGTTCAGCAATGAAACACACAAATAACTACTTCTGTGCCCACAAAGTAAAGATGTACCAAGGAACGTGTATCGTTATCACTAAACAGCTTCCTTAACAAAAGCCATGTTTTATGAAAAATTGATGAAACACTTTAAATGAAATTTAAAAATTAGAGATTCACAGAACAGAGATAGTACATGTGATAATTTTATATAATAGACCTTTAAAATGCAGTTTAATTTTCACAGTTTAAAAAGAGAAGGGGAGTGGCTATGAAAATCTTTTGCACCATGTAAATGTTTTATGTTTATTTAGTGGCAAACTTTTTTTCATGATGATTGGTGGCTTCCAGTCTTGTGCTTACTTAGTGGATATTTTTAAAAATATTAATTTTTTCCTTCAAAGTACATGTGATAACAAGAACAAAGTTATTACTTATCAGAATAAATGTGTTACAGAGCATTTACAAAAATAGATATTTAAAAATATTTCCACAGTTTTGTGATTTTTTTCTGAAACAATTAAAAATATAAATGTCACCTCTTTAATATTAGCACACTTTGGAAACAAATTTTTCTAACTAGCTAAAAATTCTTTGGATCAAGAGTTTTAAAACCATTTGCTAAAAATTTCTGAATGTTATGTCTTCCAGCCTATGAAAACTGATTGACATTAAGAAAGATAGACATTTAATATGTAAAGTTAAAGGAGTTCATCATTTACCAAGCCCTTATTATATGAAATGTTAAAAGGACTTATTTAAGAAATAGAAGATCAAAAACTATGAACAGTAAAATGACAACAAACTCACTATCAACAACTGAACCTGAAAACAAAGACTAAACAAACTAGAACAGGAACAGAATCACAGAAATGGAGATCCCATGGAGGGTTATCAGTGGGGAGGTGGAGAGGGAGAATGGGGAGGAGGGGAAGGTACAGGGAATAAGAAGCATAATTGGTAGGCATAAAATAGACAGGGAGATGTTAAGAATAGTATAGGAAATAGAGAAGCCAAAGAACTTATATGTATGATTCATGGACATGAAGTAAGGAGAGGGGGCAATGCTGGGAGGGGGGTACAGGGCAGAGGGAGCATAAAAGAGAGAAAAAAATTGAGACAACTGAAAGAGCATAATCAAGAAAATATACTTAAAAAAGGTAGACATTTATTAGCCAAGTTAAAAAAAAAAACCTTTGTATTACTGATGGATAGAATTGAAAAAAACGAATGTTATGATTTAGAAACTGCAGCCAATAGAACAGTTCTTTCATTTTTTAATTTGCATTTTGTAGGTTTTGGCTACTAAATCCCAACATCCAAATAAACTCTTCTTGTAATGAGACTTTTGAGTTGCTGTATCACAAAGTATTGAACAAGAAATTTTAAAAACAATGAAATATATTTAGCCCCATTGCTTTTTTTGTACCATTAGTAATATAACATTAAAAATTACTTTTAACCATTTTTTGCCTTTATGTTTTATTTAATAAAAAAGTAAATATACATATGTTGGAGTATGTGGACAAATTATGTTAATGAGATGTACGGACAGTTTTCATGGGTCCTTTACTGAACAAATTATTATAATCATATTCATATAATCATGGTTTGGGATCACCAAGAAAATCTATTTTTCCTTTAAAAAATTACACAAGTAAAAATTTGTTTTAGGACAATAAAAATGGATAAAAAGAAAGATAAAAATATCACTCAAAATTCTACCAACCAATGATAATCGCTGTTGAAATTTCAGTGCACAATCTTCCAAATTTTATTTTACAAATACATGTCTTCTTCTTTCACAAATATACGCTTTTCTTCATTTACAACTGTGCTCATAAAGGGCCTTTATATCTTACAGAATTTTTTAAATGAAATTTAAAGATTTTGTGACAAATTAAAATTTAAGGCAACAAAACAAAAGGCTACTTCCTACTGTGACCAAGGCTGAATCTTTATAAACAACCCTGTGTAGGATTATAACATTGTCTGTCGCCTTATTATTATTTGTATTGACTGATTTGAGAGAGAGAAGGAAAGGGGGAGAGAGAGAACATCACTTTCTTGTTCCACTTCTTTAGGCACTCATTGGTTTGCTTCTTCCTCCTGCTCTGACCTGGGATTTAACCTGAGATCCTGGCATATTGGGACGAGGCTCTAACCAACTGAGCTGCCTGGGCAGGACCCCATTGCCTGTCATTTTAATGGTCTGTATCTAAACATTACCTGTGTGGTTTAACTATGAAGAGAAATTATAAGAAAAGAAAGACTGACCACATGTGGTTCTTGACTTGCTTTATCTTCATTCACATGGCCTAGGTAATAAGGCAGATAAAGGGAACTAAGATTTCGGCAAGACTTCATTTCCGATCATTGTTACCACTGTACCTGAAACCCACACGATTTGGTTTACCAGCTAGAATAGTATCTGTGCGCGATAGGACAGAAAGAAGACCCCAGAGCGGGACCCTCCGTGGGGTCTTTCTGTCGTCTGAATCCAGCAGTTATCTCTCAGAGGTGTGGTCCTGGACCTAATCTCATACAACATTTTTTATCAATGACTAATACTATGAGAAAAAACAGTCATTCACACAGAAAATGAAACCTAGCTGGGGAATGAAAACTAAGAAGAGGAAGTCAGATTCTCAATGACCAGATTAGAATCGAAATGACCCGGAAAATTGGAGAAGTAGCAAGAAGTAAACAAAATGAGTAAGAAACAGGAATGGGGGGGTGGGGAGAAAAGCAAGTTTCAAGAAGAGGAATGGCTAGTAATTGGCAAGTATATAAGATATTTTAAAAAATAATGTAGTGCTATTGTTTACAAAGCAAACACAACATTGTGAAATGTGTTCCTTACTAAAATTTACCTAAACTCCTGCTTCTTTGTTGAGTGTCATTTGCAAACACTAAGGACGTGTTCTTTTTTCCAGAAATGCCATTCACTGTAAGAACACATGTGGAGAACACAGCCATTCAAATGACTGGGACAGTAACAGAGGGAAAACTAGTTTCATTTTAAGGCTGAAGAGAGTTGAATTTTTTTTCTCCTGGAAGAGATGGAGTAATTGAATAATGCCCTTTACACAGGAACATGCAGTTATATAAAGATGAAAGGCTACTGAATTCAGGTTCCCCTGTACCCTAAATAATGTAAAAGCAGATCAATTGTACTCAACTTTCATGAAAGACTGAAAGAGAAAATAAAGTTAAATTATATTAGGAAGGAGTTAATTTAGAACAGAGAAGGATAAGAAAGAATTTGAAAATATGAAAACTTTTATGGATCTGATAGAATTTACATTGATAGATTTCAACTCTTGTAAAATAGTGAAATGTGGTAATGCAAGGAGAGATGAAATACAAATTTTGAATGTTCGAGCCAGACCTCAAGTTTTGTGATTTTTGCCTCAGACTGTAAGAAGAATGAATCATTTGCACCAAGACTTAAAACCTACAAAAGAGGGAGCAAGTTGGTTATTATTAAAATTATTACTGGCGATGTTAGGAGGTACTTTTAAAAAGTACTCTAATTGTGGTGCATCCTTGAATCTAAGTGCAATATCAGCAGCGGACAGCTGATTGCACATGTAACAAGAAAATGATCTGGAATGCACAGAGGACAGTGTATTAAGGAAGCAGTGTGCCTATTTTATTTTCCTGATGATACTGTTCCATACTGCTTTTCTTTTTCTTTTTAAAACTTATTTATTTTACAATTAACATGCAGGCTGGGGCAAAATTAGGTTTACAGTTGTTGGTATGGAAAATAATACAATAATTAAGGAATAATACAAGAATGAATTGTTTCACATACTCACCACTGCAAACCTACTTTGCCCCACCCGATATATTAATTATAGGACATTTTGAAATCACAGACCAGCAAAGAAGAACAAAAATTGTATATATGTAATTCCACTACAGAGGGAAAAATCAGTTAACATTTTGATGTATATTACTTCAGACGTTTTCTACCTACACAGATATGTATTTTATCAAAGTATGCTTTTGATGTATACCTTAAGTGTTAATAAAAATGGCAATTTTGTAATTTCTCACTTGATTTAATATCATGAACATTATTTCCTATTAAATATGCTAGACCTAATTCATCATCTTTAATGACTGCAATAATTTTCATAAATCCTATCTTTGGGCATTTAAGTGTTTCCAATTGTTCACTATTGTTAACGACTGCAATTAGTATCTCCAATATTGCTCTTTCCTTCTTTCTTTCTTGTTTTTTTTCAAGCACGAGCATTGAAACAAAGTAATCTGGGCATTTACTCAACCAACTAATTATATACCGAACATTTATTTGTGCCACACATTGCATTTTGGACACTGGGAAAGAGAGGTGGTTAAGGCAAGTTTTCCACTATCAATTAATTTCCAGTCCCCGGCATAAAAACACAAGTGTTGAGGAATAGGAGGCAACAAAACGCTCATCCTCTCTTTCAAGTTAATGCAGTTTAAGGAAACGTTGCTGGGTCAGAGGCCAGGTGTTTATACGTTAAGTAGCTAAAGCAGTTTCTAGAGTTAAACTCTCCAGCGTTAACAACTGTGAGGCTTACACATTAAAAGTAGTAACCCACATTTATCTGAGCCACTGTTTTAGCAGCTACACAGACAGAAAACCCGGACACAACCCTCAGCAGCCTTCTCGGTTCCAGGAGGAGAGGAAACCCTTCCCCGGGCCTCCTGGCATCCGCAGGCAGGACGACCCAACCCACCGCCAGGGACCCTGCACTCCTGCTGAACAGAACTTCCCCGACCGCTGCCACTGGTGGGAGCGCCCGGTCGAGCGTGGCTTTGCAGATCAAATGCAAGGCCGCTTAGCACGGAGGGCAGAGTCGGGGTGGAAAACAAAGTTTGTTACGTGTTCACTTGGTTGGAGCAAAGGGACTCTCAGAAGAGAACTGAGTACGTTAACGTACGTTAACACTGTGCGCAGCGTTTGTTTTTGTTTTTAGTAAAAATCGTTTTAATTGATGAATAAGGAAGGTGGGTGCCTATCCTATCCCAGGGCTTGAAAACAAGCAGGAGAATCACACAGGTTTCGGCAGGTGTCCAGCCGGTCCCAACCCGGCCTCCTCCCAGGCAGCCTGGGGTTGTGGCCACGGTTTCCGCGGCGGCGAAGGGGAAGCATCTCCCACGCCGTAAACTCGCATCAATGGGATTCCCTTGTGGGAGATGCCCCCTCCCGACAGGCGTGCTCCCGGAGGGCCGGACGCGTAGCCGCAACCTCCGACTGACAAAGCAGAGGACTCAGGAGCTGCAAGTTACACCCAAACCCGGGATCGGCTCGAAGACGCCGAGCGCCCGCGGCGGAATCGCCGCCGCGGAGGGGCGGGGAAGATGCCGCGGGGGGCGGGCGCGGCGCGTAGGGAGGGGAAGGGGTTCTCGCGCGATTGGGCGAGGTTTCCGGTGTTGTGACTGAAACCCGTCAATATGGCGGCGATCGGCCGCGGTCGCTCGCTGAAGAACCTCCGAATACGAGGTAAGCCCGCTGTAGCCCTCGCTCTCACCGCCCGGCGCCTGCCATCCCTGGCCCCCGCCTTCCCTTGGCTCAGGGCTGCGGGAGCAAGCCGGGGCGCTGGCCGAAGCCAGGGCTGGCGCCGCTGGCCTGCCAGCGATTCCTAATTGGGGCTGTGTGTCTGTTTCGCGCAGGGCGGAATGACAGCGGCGAGGAGAACGTCCCGTTGGATCTGACCCGAGGTAACGCGGGGCGGCGCGGGCCCGGGCGAGGGTGCGGTGCTGGGGTGGAGCCGAGGCTGGGGGCCGGCGGCAGGGGCGGACCGCGCACGGGACCGGCGGGGGTGCGGGAACCCCAGCCCGGGGCCGCCTCCCGGGACCCATCCCCCTTCCCGGTGGTGCCCGCTTCCCTCGCCCCGAGAGCTTCTCCGGGCCTTGGGTGCTGTGGGACCCGGGGAGCCCCGCGCAGCACTCGGCACAGCCGGCCATTCTCCGGGTCCCGTGGGTCCCCGAAGAAGCGTTTTACTCTTGTCCCAGAGTTGGTGCAGCCGTCTCCTGGGGCGGCCGGAGGGAGGTGGAAGCTTGGAGGTTGTTATTTAGGTTGCGGGAGGATGTCTGTGGGAAGAGCGACCACATCCTGCCTTCCCCGTCCCCCCAGCAGAAGCAGGAGCTGCGCGGTCCTCGCCGCCTGCCTGTTTGCTCCCTGCCCACCGCCCCGGGGACCCGAGGCTTCGGCGGCTCGCTTCTGAAAGCGAGAGCGGCGATTACTGCTAAGTGTCTGATTCACGCTGTAGTTCCCTCCTGCATGCCGTTCCCCGGCCCGCGCGGGGCCGGAGTTGGCGGAGACCGCCCCTCGCCCCGCCGCAGGTTCATTGTTTACCTTCTGCAGCGGCCGTGGGTTTGTTTACACCTTCGGAACTGCGTCAAGCCCCGGGGTATTTTTAAAGACCTAATCCGGCCGCCGGCCGGAGTTTCTTCTGTTAGGCTCAGTACTGGACTTGATTTGGCGAAGTCTGGCTGAAGGTTTAGTGGTTGTGTGTGCAAGGTTTTTCTGCTCTTCCCCCACCGTAAACCGGATCTGGTCTACTCAAAACGGAGAAGTCTTCTTTCACGCTGGCCGCAGCTGGCTTAGAGTGTAACCTGGGCCAGCTATACAGAATCAGCTTCCTTTTTGAGATCTGAAAAACACTTCGGGAAGTTAAAAAAACAAAAAAATCACTGTAAACACTATATAAAAATAAATTTTTAACCTATGTTACGCTTGAAATACTGTTATCTACAGTGTTAGACGCGAGCTCATCTCTGTATTTAAAGCATAGCGCAATGTCTAATTTATTTTGTGCATCAAAAGGTAAGATTACCGTTTTACAAACTAAGGTTAATTTTAATTTAGCTACCACAGTACATTTTTTGTAAGAACATTTTATTCTGAAAGTTCCAGGACTTAGTTTTTGGTGAACCAGATACTTTTACAGGAAGAAGAGGATAAAATACAGGGTCTGGCGCAAATAATGCCCTTTTGTTATTACAAAATCATTAGCATGTAGTTCTGTAATATAACAATATCACACTCAGGCACACCATATGACATTTTAGGTGAAATGTTCAAATTAAAACTAAATTATTACATCCGTATTATTACCCTGCCAACCACACTTAAGCAATTCTTACCTTTGCTTGACCCTGTATAATACAAAAGGGCTTAAGAAATAGAAATAGCAACTAATTAGATCAATAAATTGGAACTTTTTTTCCAGCAGATGGGGTTTGAATATTACTAAAGATGGAAAGCTTTTGACTTCTAACTGTGGAAACTTAATTATAATTATATAAAATACACATATAAGACACACATGAAGAATGTATGTAAGATATGTGGGGGGAAGTTTTCTGGTAAATTTCCTAACAAAGTAAGCAGAATTTCCACAGGGCTCAAAATTAGAATTTGAGTTCTGTGACATACAGTTTATTAGTGATTTAGTTTATATATGAAAATATATGCTTTAGATAGAGGTGAAAAGAGCATTCATTAGATTTTGAGTCTAGTTTGTACATTAAAAGCCTGCTTGGATGTGGTGCTAGAAATAAATTACAGTTGTGCTTTAATTGAGTTTGCTGAGTTCCTATATAAAGTGGTTTCTCTGGTTGGTGTCCAAGTTGTGGGTTGTAAAGCTATGTACAGTACAAATGTGGTTTGATGCCTTTGGTTCAGTGCAGTTTTACTCATATGCACAGATAATTGTACGTTCACTATTTAAAATACTGTATTCCCTGAATATTGAGTAAACCCATATACCCATAGGGGGTTCTAGCTTATTCAAAACGTGCAGAAAATGCTATTTCTACTTGCCTTGACAAAATGTATTTCAGTTTGTAATGAAATATACACAGCCCATTGAAACAGATGGCAAAAGCAATATGCAGCTAAGAGTGAGAGGTTATATGAGAACTGTATTCCTGAATCCCAAGGAAGTTTAGAATATAAAAAGTAATCTGAATTAGATTCATTATTTAGTGACACTGTTGTTTAAGAAATTGTTATTCTGACAAACATTTCATTTGTAAAAGAAGACTTGTGGATCTAATGTGGAGAAATTTCACGAGGAATACACTTGAGTAATATTTTGAGAACTGTGGGACACTCCGGATTGCAGCTGAAGGGCAGCTGTTTATGGATTGGGTTACAGTGTGTTTTAGATCAAGTTTAGGTAGTCGACTGTGTGTATGTATGTATCAGTGGTGAGGCAGTGTTTGCTCTTCTTCTGATTTTTTTATGTAATCTCCGAGAAACTCATTGTGTAGCTATCTAACAAAATTCATTATAAAATAAAGATCATGGTCATTGCAGTTATTTTAGGAAAATAGAGCAGACTGTAAAATCAAGTAGTTCTGGGTTGTAATCTCAGCTGTCAGTGTTAGGGAGAAAAGAATGGCTAGCACTTAAAGTACTCAGCACAAGACCTGATACTTTGTGAGTAAAGTTAACAAATGTTAATTGCCTTCCTACACTGTGAAATCAAAATTATTTATATCACATTCAAAATATTTCAAATAATTGTTTTGAAAATTATAAATTTGCTAATAAGGCATTATGTGTTCGAAGGTTTTTTTTTGATAACATATTAAAATGGATGCAATATGTCTGAAGTAGAGTTCTTGAATGTAACAACCGTAAAAAAGTAAGTGAGATTCCAGTACATAAGATCTAAGCAAAGAGCAACCTGTTAATGAACATAAGATAAAATGTGATATTTTATTTTATAGAACCTTAGAATTTTTTCCCTGACTCCAGAAAATTTCCTAGTAATAATAACTTGGCTAGCCTTGCAATCTTCTTGAGGCCTAGGAGAATACTAAAATGTTAAAAATTGTTGATGGACTGATTTTGATCTAGTGTAGGAACTTCATGTACCAGGTCTTCCAGTCAGCTTATTGGTAACTGTTGTTTTCAGTTTTGTCCGGACTACTTAACTTGTGAAAGTTCCTGATATTTGCTGTTGATACCATTAAATAATACCAGTTTTGCAGGTCAGAATCTCTTTTGAAACCCAGATGCTTCCTTTAGCTACTTTTGCTGCAAGGATAGTCTATTTTTTATTGGTCCAGTTGTGTATGTCTTCCTGGTATTGAATAGCTTGAAAAGACAAAGTATTTTTCCTGTGTAAGTCCTTCCTAGAATGATTTAATTATTGTGTTCACAGTGAATTTTGAGGACATGGACACACTTATATTCAAATACAATTATTAGAATATTATTTATTTAAAAGCATTGAGGCTTTTTTTTTAAATTATCCAACCCATTTACATTAGTAAGAATAGAAAAATTGTCTTGGTTGATGTTTAATGCTTAGAAAAGTAGAAAGGTTTTTTGAATGATGATTTGAACACTAACTTCTTGTTTTCTCATTTCTTTTAGTTAGGACAATATTCATGTTATTTAATTACTCACTTCAGTTAGACAAAACAAACATTGACTGAATGCCTATTGTATACTAAATGCTGAGTTAAGTGCCAGAGGAATAAAGATGAGGAAGATGTTACTCTCTTTAGGAGTTTACTGGAACAGACAAAAAGAAGTGTTTACAATGTGAAACAATAAATTAAGTAATCGGACTGTTTGGGAACAGAAGTAGCCCTGAAGAGAGAATGATTATCATCTGATGGGTAGAGGATCAGAGACGGCTTCAGCTAGGGGTTGACTTCTCATGAGGATAATAGTCCTGGACAAAGTGGAAGGAGATGTGGGCTCTGCGGAGACTGCACCGCAGCTTAGGAAAGGTGAAGTCTAAAATCGGGAAGAGGAGCTGTGTAGGAGGCCACTGGTAGAATCTGAGAGATGATGGGGGACTAGGCCAAGGTGCAGAAGACATAAATGAAGTTGAATAAATACAGACATGGAGGGATCACCTCATTTGTTGTTCAAATTCCAGACTGAGTTTGGAATCCTGGTACTCTGTGCAGAGAACTTTTATTTCTTTAAAAGATTGCAGAAGCTGTCTAGTATGCATTCCCTTGTATTCCCTTTATGTTTTACACTACTTACCTCCTGTTTCTGAGTCAGAGAATAAAGCATCTCTGCTACTTACTTTCCAAGGCTAACCTGGAACGGAATTTTATTCTTCTAATGCTAGTTAATATTCTCTGTAGAACTACGATTTCTTCTTTATTCCTTCCTTTCGGCTCAGTTTTCTCATGTTTAGCAACGTATGTTGTGTCCTTGGTATGGATCAGGTACTAACTATCCTGGGCAGGAGATGATGATGAGAGATGTGGAAAGATAAAGACAAAGGTTACAAAACTGTTGTTTTTCTGTAGGCTCTACAGACAATGGTTTATCCTCGTTTCCCAGCTTTCTTCCTTGACCACTGTAGTCTTACAAACACAGGGCTTCCCCTGTTCTGAAAACAGTGTCTTAAAGGATGCTAGTAACCTCATGCAGAATTCATTGGCATTTTAAGTTCCCCGTTCTATTAGTAGTAGTACTGTATTAAAATGTATTATCTCACTTAATCTTCAACAACTTTTTGAGGTTCTCTTATCCCTATTTTACATTTGAAGATAAAGGCTTTGAAATTCTAAAGGACTGAACTCAGAAAGGTAATTCAGCCAAGGTCACAGGGTTAGTGAGTGACTAACTTATCATGTACTATAGCCACTACATTATTGCTATTCTTGCAACTCTTTCCTCACTTGACTTTGGTGAAATATTCTCCTGGCTCTTCTCCTACTTCTTATGCTGCTGCTTCTCTTTACTGGCTGGTCTTGGAGCTCTTCAAGCAAGCGAGCCATAGGGTTCTGTCTTGTTCTGTTCTCTGCCACTGGTGTTACTTCCCTAAGCAGCATTTTCACTCATGACTTCTAAAATCCACAAATTGAGATTATTAGAATAATTATATTTTTATCCAGGCTTTGTCTTCTAAGCTTCCAAAACACACCAATATCTGTGTCTGGTAATCATAGTCATGATGTGTGATATGTTACACCCCATAGCATACCTGCTTTTTCCTTTTTAGGAACTGCCACCATCTTCTGTTGTTCACGCTAGAGGTATCCAGCTCATTGTCTTTGTTCAGTTGCCAAGTTCTCCCAGTTTGCTTGGGAACTGTCTACTGAATCCAGTCTCCCCTTTGTTTCCCATTGTCATTGGTCTAGTTCACATCTTCATTATCTCATTTGGGTGATAGTTCAGTCTTCTTTTCTCTCACCTCTTTTTAATCCCTCTGCTGTATGGTTGCCAGGGTTATTTCCCTGAAATCTAGATCTGATTCTCTTAAATAACAACAAAAAACACCCCCCCACACACAAACTCACACTCACACTTTACAGACCCATTTTTACTCACTGAATAGAGTCCAGATGTCTTTGCTTAGCATTGAAGGCCTTTTATGATTTATTTCAAAATTTTTTCCTATAGTATCTTAACCATACTATTCTCAATCTGTCTGTCTCTCTGCATAGTTCACTTATATATTACTCTCCCTCCTTTTATACACAGTGCTTCTCAGAGGGCTTGGGGAGACTTTGCTAGTCAAGTACCAACCTCCCCTTTTCTCATTTTTCCCCTTGAAGATCATGCTGTTCCCCTGGTTGAGAATTATTGCTTTAGTCAAAGATGACTGTTTATTATCCCTTGCCCGTGACATGCACTTTCTATTTATTTGACCTTGCATGGGTTGTTTCCTTTGCCTAGAATTCCATTTGCAGCACTACTTATCAAACTCCTAGTTTAAGGTCTAGGTCACACACCACTTCTGGAAATCTTTCCTAATCATCCCAGTGGGAATTCATGGCTTTCTCCTTTACTCTTCCACATCTCTGTTTGTTACTTCCTCAATATCATTTACCGTTGTCTTATTTAAGTTCTTTGTCCAGTTCTTTTTCCTTCACTGGATCTCAAGCATCTTCTCCACCATCTATTTTACAGTAATAACTGAAGCATTTATTAAATGGAAGACTGGAGAGACAGGAAAGGGGTAGTATAGTACTATATTAAGGAGATCAGATGTAGAAGCATTTTAAGTTTGCAGTCCTGAAGAACAGTGAACTTGATGGTACCATGAAATGAAGAAATCATTTTGGAAGAGATGGTATTGAGTTGCTGGTTCTTAGAGTTTAAGGAGATTGACTGTCAGAAATGCGGAAGAGATAGCAGCAAATACTGAAATGGAAGTTTTAGTTTTTCTGAACTTGTGATCCAATTGTGCCCTGCATAGGCTTAGAGAAAGGGAAGAAAGTAAGTGGAGAAGGAGCTGAAGATTTGAGTGTTAGGTGAAAGTATGGCGTAGTAGAGGAGTGAGTACAAAAAAGGGGTCAACAGAAGAGAAGAAAATTAGCAAGATAGGATCTCTGAAGCCAAGAAGGAAGCTTTGGGTTGAAGGGTCGATGAGATTGTAGCATTGCAGTTGGGGTCAGAAGAACTGAATTGTGCTCTTCCCTTAATCTGAGGATGATTTTGGGTTGCTTATTTAACCTCTCTGGGTATCAGTTTCCTAATCTCTACAGTACATACTACTTTCCATTTGTAGCACTTTCACTTTCTGTCTTTGTGATTCTCAGATATCACCCTGTTTCTGGGATATTGAAAGGTTAAAGAGAAAGCATTTATAGTCCTATTAAGTCACTGTGAGAGGTATTCCCATAAACAGCAATGAATACAGGCAGGAGGGGTGCTATTTCATAGCACTTTAAATGTAAATTATAGTCAACTCTCAATTTCCTTTTAAGTGATCATCTGCAGTGACTTGCTGCCTCCTCCCCCTCCCAGGTCTCAGGCTACTGAAAATAGGGCTGTGAAAAGCACAGTGGGGTGAGTGAATGGTTTGCATGCCTGTGTATCTGTACCTCTGACTATCACCAAGCTACATACAGTCCACTCTCAGTTACCTGCACTTGATAATAAGGTGAATAATGGTGGGAGAGCGCTAAATGTATAATGTAAATAAATAGCATTATTTATGTGTCCCTTGGGAAGGTTTTATATTCTTTCCTCCCCAACAATAAATTGAGGTATCTAGTATATGAATTATTAGCATCAATTTTTATTTCCTAAGCAAATACTGTTAATCAGTGGAAGTAAACAGGCTAAAGTACTTATTAGGTGATCTACATGTGAATAATTGAGAGTTGGCTGTGCTTTTTGGGATCATCCATTGTTTTGTATTTGTGCTTTTGTTAGTGTGGCCAGATTAAAGTGATTAGCTACTTTAAAATTATATCTCTATGATGAATTATACAGATGCTAAAATAAATGGAAAATAGTTATGTAAAATTAGCTAAACATAACATTCATATGTCCAAAGTCATAGGTTTGAAAGAAAACCTAAACCTAAGTACATTCTTAAAATTCTTTTTATGGAGTTATATAGCCAGACAGATTGCATAAACTAAACAAGGTACCTGGCAATGAAGAATTTTATATAAAATATAATAAAATTGTGGATATGCTGAAGATTCAAATATATCCTGTTTAAGGAGTCAGTTGATTAGTAAGAAATACAGAAAGGAGTTTTAACCTTAATTACTTGAGTTTTAAAGCTCCTTCAATTACTTTACCATTTTTTACCCCTGTATGTTGAAGAAATTTGAATTTGTGGTGGCTTGTTAATGTCACTCAGCATATTTTAGATGAATATATTCTATAATTAGGTTAGTAAGTGTTAATGTAAATCAGGAAGGCATAATTTTTGGCTTTATGGATTTATATTATAACTGAGATGATATACCAGTATCAGAGCATAGTTTAAGACTGTAGTATTTGAAGCACCTGCTGATTATCTTTATAAAGGAATCAGAAGCTGGAGGAACTTCGACCAGAATGGGATAGGTAAGGAATGACCTGGAGGGAAGAAGACCTCCTAGAGAGTTGACAGCTGTAAGACCCTTGCATAAAAGAGGAGCATTTGAATCGTTAGAGCTCCGGTTCAGGGCTTAAAAGACCATAGCTTAATTTTCCGAACTAACATATTTCTGGCATATTATTCAGTATTTGAAGAAAAAACCTTGAGAAAAAGTTGGTGATTTCTGCATGTAAATCTCTACTTCTGAAGACTGATTATATTTTAAAATAGGGTTCTTCTAACCTTTGAAGGCAGCCTTGGACTGAGAGATGTAGGCATATTGTGAAGTAATTGTGTGCTTTTGATTATGAGTATATAAATGCTTGGCCGCATTCCAAACCCAAGCATAAATGATTTTTTTTCTTGCATTGTTTTGTAGTATACGTGTCTCCTCTCCCCTTCATTAGTACTGCATGTTCAGAGGGCTCTGTAAACTTATCAAACTTACTTCTTGATATATGCCATTTAAAAATAGAGACTATAGGGATGGGGGGGTTGGGATGGGGAGCGTTTTCGTTATTTTTACACTAAAGTGATCATATTTTCTGTACTAAAAATTCAAACATGTGACCTGACAGTGATATAGAATATTTGAGTTTAAGATTATCCTGAAAAAACATGGAATGTTTCATTGCCAAATCTAGATACCCTACCCAGCCCACTAGTTATTTCAGTAAATACTGCTCTATTAAAGTAGCAACCTGAGAGTTGAATTGCCACTTGCAGGGATTTTAGTAATCTGTTCACAATCCAGTGTAATTTTATGTATTTCTTATAATGGGTAGAGTGAAGAGACATAGAAACTATAAACAAAGATGGTGACCAAGAAGGAGCAGCTTTCCAGATAAAAGTACATTTAACTGTTTTTAGATGTATGCACATACATATTTTTACCAGTAGTTTCATACTTTGAGAAATCACATCTTAAATAATAATGCTAATTATTTCCATGCTTGATGTTCATTCCTCATATACTAAAAGGTTTAATTGCCCTGTTTTCTTTTCTACTCATAATTCCGTATAATACACTCCCTAACCTTCACCACACCACCATCACCACCAGCCCTCTCCCCCAAGAAAAAAAAAGAAAAAGAAAAACTGAGGAGAGTAGAGTTGCAGAAAGAGCGAGAAGACTCCAGTGGTCGGAGGTAGGTGAGCTGTGAACTGTGACATTCAGCTATATGGCAGTTTCTGTGTGTGACCGTGTGGCAGATGGAATAATGTGGACGTGTTATTTATCACGTGCCATAGATAAGTTCTTAATCATATCTGTCATTTCCAATATTAGTATACAGTCATGATAATGGGGTACCTTGTTTATTTAAAATGACTTGATGTTTTATTTTTAATCTTAGGTTGTAACTTCTAGTGTTATTTTTGAATGGCATACTTAATTTGGTATAAAGCAGGTCAGATTAATCTTATGTCATAAGATTTCATGTGTCATATAAGTTTTTAACATAAGATTTTGTAACTTTTTAATGAGTTGAATTTTAGATTAGCATAGTCTTAAAAAGTGTTTAAATCGTTTTATATATTTTAATAAGAACCTTAAAAAAGTTGTTTTCTCCTTTCTTGGGGAGAATTTAGTGTTGTGTTCATGTTTCAGCATTGTTTTGAATACATGGATATATTGTTTTACCTAGAAAAATGGAAGATATACTAAAAGATGCTGGCTATTTTTCAAAAGGAAATGAATAGAAGATTAAGACATTTGGATAAATTGTTACAGTTGCCTTTTGCTATGTTACTGCTTTTTCTAATAGTTATCTGGTTTCTTTTAAAAGAGTCAACTTTATTTTTGAGTTTTAGGAAAAGTTTTTCACTTACATCAATAATTGTTTCTATATTGTAAAAGTACCACAGAAAAAAGTGTAATTATTTTTAAAGCAAGTAATTATATTCCCTGGGGTACATATTCACTACATATTCACCTGGGGCACTTGAATGTGAGTGTATTAGAAGAGGTATGTGTGCATATAAATATTAGGTGTATCTTTAAGCATATTTGGAAGCTACTTTAGAAATTATCTGACAGATGTCACTCATTATCACTCAGACCTTTCACTGATGAGTAGCTTATTCAAAGAGGTTTGCTTTTTTGTTGAATAGCTATGTTTGTTAATAAAATCCTCCTATCAGATTAACCAAAAATTTAATAAAAATAATTTTTCAGTAATTGGTTTTAGTTCTTGAAACAGTTCTTTTATTTTATAAGTATTTACAAATAAAAAGTAGTAGATATGATCAGGTTGTGCACTGTCACATGCTATTAGAGAGACTTTTACCTTTTTCCTCTCATTTTATAGGCTGATCACCAAGTATTTATTGAATACCACTAGTGTGTCCAGTATTGTTCTGGTTGCTAGGTGTTTAAGACATGATCTTTAAACATTACAGAAAAATAGCAGCAGCTACCATATTTTGAACCTTACTATAAAATGTTAGGAACTGTGTTAAAAACATTACTTAAATTACCAAATGTAATCTACATGCCTAGGAAATACATATTAATATTCCTGTGAAGAAAGGGGGGCCCAGGGGCTGCCTAACTAGCCCCAGGTCACTTGGCAGTAGAAAGAGAGGTAGGGTTCAGGTCATGTTCATTGTTTTTGATGCTAAAACTCATGTACGTAGCCCTTCACAGTTTTTATAAAAAGAAAGTAACCCATATTGCTGGAATAATTAGTAACCAGATGAGTATTCTGTATATCGTAGGACTGTTGATTTGCAACACTCAGGAAGCAAGTTACTGCCTGAGCTCTGAAATAGACATTTTAAACATTTTGGATAAAATTATTTCTAGAACTATTACATATGTCTCTCCTTAAGAAGGAAATACCAACTATAGTTTAACTTTTTCTCTTTGGCTGGGGCATCATTATATCAGTCACTGTGTTTATTACTACCCTGTGTAACATCGGACTGCTCTTTTGGATCTTACGTGCCATTTCATTGCTCTCAGCTCTCACTTTACATTGCACTGTTGTTTCTCTGTTTAGTAGTCTTTTAATTCTTCAGTTTTTACTTTCACTGTGTTATAAAATAACAGCTGTACCTAGACTGGTTAATCTGTATAGAAAATAAAGATAAATGGGTTGTCATTATAAGGAATTAAGGGGGTATATACTATCAATAATATATATGATTGTACTGAGTAAAATTGGTGATGATACATACTTTGAATTTTTACGGCCATCTTTTGGAGTGCTTGTTTTGCATCCTGGCTATTTTCCAGATAAGTAATTGTCTCATAGCATAGTTCAAGGTAGGTGAGGTATGACTTGATAAAGTTGGTATATCTGTGTACAGTGTGACCAGTAGGATTATATAAGCATGGATAACAAAGTACAACATAACTAATATGGACAAAATAACATTTAATAACATACTAATTGCATGATACAAAGACAGCCTAGCCCTGGAGCTGAGACCATGATGGGCTTGGGAGCCAGACAGATCTGCATTTGAATCTTGACCCTGCCTCTTTTCTTGTCTCTGTTGGAGATAACACTTATTTGAGGAGTGAGTAAAAATGTTTATGAAGTATTTATTACAGTTTGGGCACATAGATAAAAATAAATAGGTATTGGGTGTTCTTTGTGTTGTCAATTAAAGCAAAGGAGATGAGAGAAGGGAGAGATAAGCCTGAGCTAGAAAAAATGAAAGGGGGGCGTTGTTTCAACATCGAGTGATTAGGATGTGGTTAAATCGAGAAGAATAGGGCATGACAAAGGCATGAAGTATGTTACTGGGAAGGAATAAAAGCACATAGAATTTTAGCATTTATATTGGGTTTGTAGGGAGGTGTAAGTTATTGAGGACCTTGAAAACTGTGTGGAGATGTTAGACCCTTTTTTCTTTTTCATGTTAAAATACCTAATGTAGTAAGAGAGCAGTGAACATTATTTATTAATATTTTTAACTGAATGAAAATATGGCCCCAAAAATGGTTCTCATAAATGTATAGTTCTATGAATTTTGACAAATTGAAAACAGGGATAATCAGAATATTGGCAATACCCTAGAGACTCCCATTTTGACTCCTTCCAGGCACTACTTCCCCCACCAAGGAAGGGCACACCCCTATTCTGACTTCTAATGCTGTAGATGGTGTTTCCTGGTTTTGAACTTTATATAATGTACTTACAAGTCTGTACTCTTGTGTGTGCCTTTATTTGCCCAGTACTGTGTCATTTCATTATCACACATGTAGCGTTAATGTTTTAACCACGTCTGCCCCTATGTGTCAAGGTGTCACGGTGCGCGTGGGTTGTTTGGACGGGCAGGAACGTGCATGAGTGGGTAGAGTTTGGACAAATCACACCAGTTCCTGCTTTCTTTAAAATGGTCAGTGGTGTTTTGAATATCTCTCTTTTGTCTCTTCAGCCTGACCTTTTAATTTAATAGGCTTTAGCCAGTTAACACATCTACATAAGTGAATTTTTCCTTTAATTTTTTTTCACGACTATTTAATGAAAAGGAAGCGTAAGTAATCAGATCACCATAAAGAGTTCAAAGCTACAGGTTACAAAGCAAGTTGGAAAAATTACAAGTTCAATCCAATACAAGTTTTTGTTGACCTACTTTATTTGGTGGAATGGTTACCAAAATAGGTTTAGTATCCCACAGAGAAAAACCGAGGGTGATAACCATTGCTTGGTCTTCACTTCAGCAGTATGCTCATGTGGACAGTAATATGCTCATGTGGAAATATGTGTTAATGTGTTAGGTTTACAACGTGTAGTTTTAATATACATCAGAGCGGAAAAGTTGTTAAAGTATGAAATAGAAATGCTTTTCCTTGAAAAAACATACGTATTGAAATGTCCAATTCTTTTTTCTTAAGAGCTCAATAATAGGACATGCTATGGAAATGTACTACATTTTTCTTTTGCTGTATGTGATAGTGTTTTATACTCCTTGACTTGAAAGAAAATTAATTTTTAAAGTTTTTTAACCTAATTTTTTGTTGATTTTAGTTGATGATGATTTGGTAGAAAACTTATCCATGGGCCATTTCTTTATGTTTATATCCAAGAAATTAGAACTGAGTATTCCATAGGAAATTGATTAATACTTGACAACAATTTGGCAACATGTGCTTGGCATAGATTAGTACAATAAAGCACATTATACTTATTTCTCACTGCAAAGGCAAGTGTAAATGTGAAAGTGAAACAAAAAATATTCAACTATACTGAAGGTGAAGAAATTTCTGATGAAATATATTTTCTAAATGTTGATCATTTAAAAATATTAATATTCACTTCATTTTAAATTCAGGGTGGGGTGAAAGTAGGTTTATAGTTCTGAGAATGCAAAAGTTTATTTTTGTATTATTGTATTATTATTATTATATTATATTATTTTCCATATGAACAGCTGTAAACCTACATTTTCCCCACCGTGCATTTATTCTTTGGAAGTATGGAAAACAGTGAATTCAGAATTCTCTTAAGGTGAGAACATTTAATAATCTTGAAGATCCTTGCTGATTCTGAGTCTAGAATATTTAATTCACTGAGCAGTTTTAAACTGAGTATGGATCATTAGCTACCAAAGGAATACTTGTTTTTAGTGGTGAGTTTTGAGTGATTGCTTGTTTAATTCTGTTAATTAGGAATGGCAGAATGCAGTAAATCTCTATTTTTAACCATGTTTTTAAGGATATTGCTATTGCTCTTAAACATACTGGCACAGCTTATTTTTTTTCCAACTATTTTAAATGATTTTTCCTAGAATAGAACTGAAGTAGTATGGTAAACTCCTGGCTGTTCAACATGATGGAATTTGATCTGAAATTATATTTTGATTATTTAAAACATTACCAAATGTGAAGGGTTTATCAAATGAACTGTTGTTTAAGCAGACAGTCTCATAGTTTTATACTATTCTTTGAAGTAGATGTTTCCTCCATGCAACCCCCTTAGAAGGGCGCGCACTTGTTCCAGGGGTGATGTCACTTTTCAAGACATTTAAAAAATTCTGCTTCTGACGATTTCTAAAGTTTATAATATAGTCCTTAAAATTGCTGCTTGGTTTGTTCTTTGCAGCTGAATTGGAGTTCGGGAAATGGTCAAATACGAAACGAGCTCATATAATGGGCATTTGTTAATCCATTCACTCATTACTTTGAAAAAAATTAGTTGAGCACCTCTTATATTCTTAGCACTGCATTAAATACTAGAATGTGTGACAAGATAACTTTTCTAACATACCTCTGCTATTTGGGGTGAGTCATTATAATCTAGTTCCTGGCTCCCTTTACAACTATTCTCATTGCCTAACACTTCCTCTTGTTCAAAACAGCCTTCTTGACAGTCTTATCTACTCATATTCTGTTTTCAGGGCCTTTGTGTGTCTTGCATTCTGTCTGGAGTGTTCTTCCCCCGGTATATTTAGGCTTACTTCCTTACTTCATGTAGTTCTCTGTTCAAATATCATGAGGCTTTCTCTGATCATTTTATCAAAAGTAGCCCCTCTCCATAACTTTCCATTCTTTTATATTTTTTCTCCATACCCCTTGTCAGTATTGCCATTACAGTATTATTTATTGTTTGTCCTAGAATGTAAGCTTTGTAAGGACAGGAGCTACTTTGTTTTTTCACCATTGTATCCTCAGTGTCTGGAACAGCCCCAACACATTGTATTGTGCTTGATAAATATATATTGGTTGAATAAATGACAATCAAATTTGTGTTTTAGCTTGAGGGTTCCAGACCAATTTTTTTTATTGTTGTTCAAGTATAGTTTTCTGCCTTTCCCCCCACCCCAGCCCAACACCCCAGCCCTCCTCACCTCCTTCCCGTTTGCACCTCTCCCCCCACCCCGGCCGCCCCGTTATTGTCCATGTGTCCTTTATAATTGTTCCTGCAAACCCTTCACCCTTTTCCCCTGAAATTTCCTCCTCTCTCCCCTCTGGTCACTGTCAACCTGTTCTCAATTTCAGTGTCTTTGGGTATATTTGCTTGTTTGTTTATTTTGTTGACTAGGTTCCTGTTAAAGATGAGATCATATGGTATTTGCCAGACCAATTTTTTCACTGCTTAATCAATATCTTAACCTTGTAGTCACATATATCAAACTATTCTGTTTCAAACTTACTAAATGCTAAAAGTCTTTTCCATATTTCCCATCTGAGTTAAGAGCAGTACTTTAATGGGGCCAAATCAGACACCCTGGAGATATCCTAGCCTCATTCCTTGCCCTTATTCTACACATCAGATCTCCACTGCTAATAATGATGATGATGATTTTACCTTCAAGGTACCTACACAATCTGTTTTTTCCATTCTGTTGTCATGCCTTTATCAAGGCTCTCATTTCCTTTCCTGTATGGGTGTGCAGACTTCCTGTCTACTCTCTCTGTTTTAGTTCTGGCCTTTCCCAATCTACTATCTTTATCGAAGCCAACAACAAGTTTTCCACAAAGTCAGTCTTAGTTTCCCAGCAGCATTGAGCATCTTCCTTCTTTGTAGTATGTTATGTTACCTTTCTTATAATATTGCTATAATTTGTTCACAGTTGACATATATTTATTAACCTTTACTATGTGCCTGTGTGTTGTTGTTCTGCTGGTGATTGAATGGTGAGAGAAATTGAGTCTGCCCTTGAGGAGTTTATATACTAGTGGGGAGAACACGGACGATAAAGACATGAATCCAAAATTTTAAGTAGTAATAAGTGGTCTCAATAATGTAAAATTGGATATGTGAGAGCTGACTGGTGGTTGGGAGAATTCTCAGAGAAAGATTGTCTGTGGCTGTCATATTCGGTGGATACGGGACTACCTAGAAGGCACCAAGTCTTCCAAGTCGAAAGAATGTAGAGTACAGAGGACTAGCCACAGGAAAAAACCTGTGTGGCTAGTGCTTGATGAGGGAGGAGAGTGTTGGGTACCACATTAGAGAGATAGCAAGCAATAACCTGGAAATAGTGTTAAGTTTGCAAAGGGATGTCATTAGAAAGTTTTAAGCAGGAGAGGGACATTATCTGACTATTTAGATTCTGAGTTTAGAAGATCGCTCTGTCTGCGCTGTTGAGAATGGACTGTTGCCTGGCACAGACTCTGTATGGCACCTGTCACTAGGTCAGCGTTAAATTGAGTAAGTGAATGAATTCAGACTTACACTTTATGTCTAGTTTGAATCACATGAGACTTAGTATCCTCTTCAGGAGGAGAAAGCTGCAAAAACATCATTATATGAATGTATTAAAATGTCACTGCTTTGTAAGCTGTGCATGTCTAAACCTACTTACTTTAATATTTTGAGTGATTGCCCTGGCTGGGTGTCTCAGTTGGGGCATTGTCCCATGCAACAAAAGGTTGCGGGTTCTATCCCCAGTTTGGGTGCATACAGGAGGCAACTGATTGTATTTCTCTCACACCTCAATGTTTCTCCCTCTCTCTCTCAAATAAATAAACATATCCTTGGGTGAGAATGAAAAAAAAGAATACAAATGGGCGGGTTAGCAAATAGCATTGTAATAACATTTTTCAGATTTCTAACCCACACTCAAATTGAATGTCCTGCAGTCAAAGTGTATTTGTTTGTAACTTTTGTTCCTTTATTAGTTTCTGAGAGGGAAGCTCTTAATTACATTCATAGAAGGCACCTGTCAGACAAGTGATCTGAACTATAAATAGTTACGTTTCATAGTGAAAAAGAGAAACATGAAAGTAGCTGTACAAGCAAAATGTACAACTTGTAAATAATTCTGATAGGCTGGGTATGTATCACACTTTTCTCAGCCTTTAGGCACAGCTGTTCTATTCTTTTACAGGGTTCATTTACATGGTGAATTGTTTCTGAGATAGATTTTTTTCCTCTTATTATAAATGATTCCTAATTAGGGGACTGTGGAAATCTAATGATTTTACTAATATCTTTGTAAAATATGATAAATTAAGACAGAAAACTTAGCAGAACATTCAGTGATTGTAATTTTTATACAGTAATTGCTTTTAGTTATTTTTACTCTCAGAAAATGTTCTAGTTTTAGATTGTATTTTTCATATTATTTTTCTGCAGAAAAATAACATTAAAATAAGTGTTATGATTTCTTTATTGAAAGCCATTTCTGTAGCCTGGTACATGGCCATTGTGTATTCTTTGTATTAACTTGTGTTTACTTTGTACCTGTGTAGAAGTAAAAGATCTTTGTGAATTTGGTTATAATTTTTTTTACCACAGTTATTACAACTCATAACAAGTGTTATAAATCCCAAGCATTCCACTGATCTCTAATTTTTTTAAATGTATTTTATTGATTATGCTATTACAGCTGTCCCATTACCCCCCCTTCATTCCCCTCCACCCTGAACACCCTGTCCCACCCACATTCCCCCCTTTTAGTTCATGTCCATGTGTCATAAGTTCTTTAGCTTCTGCATTTCCCATACTATTCTTGCCCTCCCCCTGTCTATTTTCTGCCTATCATCCATGCTATTCTCTGTACCTTTTCCCCCTCTTTCCTCCTCCCACTCCCCTGTTGCTAACCCTCCATATGATCTCCATTTCTGTGGTTCTGTTCCTGCCTAGTTGTTTGCTTAGTTTCTTCTTGTTTTTTTTTTAGGTGCAGTTGTTAATAATTGTGAGTTTGTTGTCATTTTATTGTTCATATTTTTTATCTTCTTTTCCTTAGGTAAGTCCCTTTAACATTTCATAAAATAAGATCTTGGTGATGATGAACTCCTTTAACTTGACTTTATCTGAGGAGCACTTGATCTGCCCTTCCATTCTAAATGAAAGCTTTGCTGGATAGAGCAATCTGAGATGTAGGTCCTTGTCTTTCATGACTTGGAATACTTCTTTCCAGCCCCTTCTTGCCTGTAAGGTCTCTTTTGAGAAATCAGCTGACAGTCTGATGGGAGCTCCTTTGTAGGTTACTGTCCCCTTATCTCTTGCTGCTTCTAGGATTCTCTCCTTCATTTTTACCTTGACTAATGTAATTATGATGTGCCTTGGTGTGTTCCTCCTTGGGTCCAACTTCTTTGGGACTCTTTGAGCTTCCTGGACTTGCTAGAAGTCTATTTCCTTTGCCAGATTGGGGAAGTTCTCC
>CM052540.1:184191027-184281130 GCA_028533065.1 Trachops cirrhosus | reverse complement strand
TTCCACTTATTGTTTTTCCTCTTTTCCTTCTGGTACCCCTACAATTCGGATGTTGGAACGTTTAAAGATGTCCCAGAGGTTCCTAAGCCTCTCCTCGTTTTTTTGAATTCTTTTTTCTTCATTCTTTTCTGGTTGTATGTTTTTTTCTTCCTTCTGCTCCACTCCATTGATGTGAGACCCATCTTTCATTCCATCACTATTGGTTCCCTGTGCATTTTTCTTCATTTCACTTATTGTAGCCTTCATTTTTTCATCTGGTTTGTGACCAAAATGAACCAATTCTGTGAGTATCCTGATCACCAGTGCTTTGAACTGTGCATCTGATAGGTTGGCTATCTCTTGGTCGCTGAAAAGGATGGGTTCTGGGGCTTTCAGTTCTTCTCCTGTTTGGGCCATCTCTTTGCTGTTTTTTTTTGGTCTTGTGGAGCTCCTGTAGTGAGGGGTGGGGCCTTAGGCGTTCACCAGGGCGGGACACCCCAGTCGCAGAGTTGTGACGCTGTATGTGGGGGCGGGGTCCGAGAGGGAACAAGGTCACTTGCTCAGCTCTCCTTAGGACCTCAGACCCCTCCGCCACTTTCTGCAAGCCAACTGGGCCCCTCTGGCACCAGTTCCCGTGTGGGTGGGCCTGTGCACCTGGTGGGACCTTCCTTTTCAGTTAGTGCTCCAAAGCTCTATTTCCTGGTGCTGGGACCCTGAGTTGCGTGCAGTGCCTTGCTTCACAATGGCCGCCTCGCTGGGTCTGCTGGTCGCCAACCCCCACCCGGGTCCCGCCAGCCACCGCCGCTTGTGCGCCCAGGGTCTGCCTGCTGCGGATGACTCCGCCCCTCCTACAGGTCTGGATGAACGTGTCTATTTTTAAATCCTTGGGTGTCCGACTTCCATACACTTCAATTTTCTGTCAGTTCTGGTTGTTATTTTGTTTCTATATTGTTGTCCCTATCTTGGTTGTGCGGGGAGACACAGTGCGTCCACCTATGCCTCCATCTTGGCCGGAAGTTCTGATCTCTAATTTTATAGTGAAAAAGGGAAAGAGATGGATGAACTCTAAGACAGCATCTAGCTAGAAGCAGCTCTTCTCCATTTTCTACCTCAGACATCTAAGCCATCTTTACCAGAAAATCATAAATTCACAAATTACTTATCATATAAAAATAAATAGGATGGAGTAATTAGAGGATTATTAGCAAGGTAAATAGTTAGGCTTTAGTTCTTCATCTGACTAGTACAACCTGGGAACAGGATTTCTGGCGCTCCCATGACTGTAAATATGCTTGGACATGTATGTCCATGAGTTCTTTGCGGGGGGGAGGAGAGTATAAGGGGACTAAATGGTAATGGGAAAAAAAAAATTAAAAATAAATAAATAAATAAATAAAACCAAAAAAAGGCTTGGAAAGGAGTAGGGGAGTAGAGAAGGATTAAGGAAGGTGATTTTTCTGAAGGTGGATAGCAGCCTTAAATTTCTACCTCTTTTTTTGATGTTCTTAGGCATTGTCATTTAAAAAATTTGTTTTTGACAAGTTTGGATAGGCCAAGGCAATTACATTGTTAATTATATTAAATAGGTTTGTTCTTACTTTAGAAAGTGAGATTCCTTTTCAAAGCAGTAGAAAGATGTTTTGGTTAGATTTGGAAGGAATAATTTTTTAATTTTTATTTCTCAGAGTTTGAAAATAGATTCATTTTAAAGCAGTATGATCTTTTTTACTCCTCTTTCACATTCTTCTGTACTGCAGCTATTGTTATTATAATTTACCACAAAATATTATTTCATTGTAAATTCTTGTATTTTAATATTCACAGTTCTGACCTGGGAATTTCTTTTGTTCTAAATGCCAGATTGTGGAAATCAAGTTAATACAAATTCCTGTTTACTATAATAAAAGAATAGATGTAATCTGTAATATCTGACAATATAACAAAAATGTTTTTTCTGTTTTTAAACTACTTATTGAATTATATCTGGAGAGAAGTGAATATATTACATGCGTATTGCTCAGTGAATTTTCAGATTGACATACTTGTGAAACCAGCAGCTAGATCAACAGATTGGTATATTTAAAAATTTTTATGGACTTATTCTGAATAGTGCATTTATTCAACATACATTTTTTTAGTGGTTACTGTGTGTCAGCCATTGTCCTAGGTGTTAGGATGATATCACAGTGGTGAATTAAAGCAGAGTTCTGTGTGTGGAAATAAACATCTAATAGTCACGCGAGTGAAGGAATTGCAAACTGGTATGTGCACTGAGTGCGCACTCTACTGTGAAAGGCAGTGTAATGAGGTACACTGTAGGGTGTTGTGTGGTGGAGAATGAGGGTAGACTCTGGAGTCAGATTGTGCATGTTCAAATCATGTTGTCGTTTCTGGTATTATGGTGACTTTAGGCAGGTGGACTAATGTCTCTGAGACCTATTTCTTAATATGAGATGATGAAAATAATAGTACCTACCTTCTGTGGTTGGTGTGGAGATTAAAAGAGATTTGTATAAAAATATTAATGTCCAGTATTAAAGGCTCTCTATATGTGATTGTAATTATTATTTTTGTGTCAGTGGGTGTTGTTTCATATTATAACATTCTTATTTATGGTACAGAAGCATACTTCATAAATAGATTCTTACCTCTTTTAGACTTATGATCAAATAATCCGAAAGGATATCAGAACCTCCTTACATGACATTCTGGCACTTTTTATATTGTGTTTTTATAAATTTCAGAGTGTATAAGAATCAGTGGCCGTCTCTTATATATGCAAGAGTACTGGGTCACTTTCTAGGCATGCTTGATTCTGGAATCAGTATTTTTTATAATAACATATTGATGCAGGCCAAATAGCTAATTTATTTTGACTTATTTTAACATATAACATTGTATGGTATTGTTTTATTGTTATTGATTGTTTTTGCTGCGTAATGCTTCCTGCAAGTGGTAAAAAATTTTCCCTATGTCTATATTTGCCCTTTGATTCCAATTAGAATAGTAAAGCTCATTTTACCAGTTGGTAAATCTGGATTCATCCTTGATTACTTCCATCTTTCCTACCATCTCTAATTCATTATTGGTGAAGTTTCTTGCATGGAAGATTTTTGTAACCTCTATTTAAACTTGGCTTTATCCTCTCCTGCTGTATGTTCTCTAAAAGTGTCTTTCTAAAACACAGACCTGGTCGTGTTATCTGTTTGCGTAAATGTCATTCTTAGTAATTACCCATTGCCCATTGCCCAAAGATACCTAAGTTTCTTAGTATATCCTGTAAGGTCATTGCAGTGTACTGCACTTTGCTTTATTCCCCATCATCGTATTTTCTGGGAATAATAGACTTTCTGGCTGTTCCTTGAGTTCTTTGAGAAAAATACCATAATTTTTCATGTTTCCTTGTTGTTTACATCACTGCTCTTTTCTGTCTTAGGTGCCTAGAAGATTTACTGCTTATGGTCAAGAATCAGTTCCCATGTTAGTCTGTTCCCATGTTAATGTGTTCCCAAATAACAGCTGTCTCACTCTCTTGCTCAGTCTTTCAACCTGTGTTTATTGAGCCCCTACCGAGAAGAGCCTGGCATCCTGTCAGAGGCCAGGAATGCCTGTGTGAACAAGACAGACAGGTGTCCCGTCCTCACTCGTCTTATAGTCCAGTGCAGGCTCCATCTAGCACGCCTCTCTCATTTGCTTTGCGTAGTGTTACGTACCTCTCTTTTACATCACTACTGAATGTTAAATGGCCTCTCTTTTCCCACTGAATTTTGATCTCCAGGGCTGACACCATATCTTGTGTTATTAATTTCCTCACCTAGCAGTTGGCATGTATATATTGCATATAGTGAGCACTGAAATGTACAATTGAGTAAAACTTAAATGTCTAAATACAAAGCTACTCCCAGGTATTTCAAAACTATTCCTTTATAGAATACGTGTACATTTAATTGTATAAGTAATAAAGCTGCTAAACACAGTTTAGAGGGAAACCTGTGTGCCCGCTATATTTTACAGTGTCAGGATTGTACTCCTTTCTTTGAGAACTTTGGGAGGAATATTCTGTCATTTAAAGTTTAATTTTAAGCCACTTATATCAATTGTACTTATAATTTATTCAAAATAATGATTTGAAGTAAAGATTATAGCTTCTAATTATTGAGATTATATATTCATACAAATTTTCATAGAAGTGCAGTTCAAATGAGTTATTAGCTATCTCCAGCTGACTTCCTTTATTTTTAATATTCTATACCTAGATCAGCCCTGGTCTGTATCTTATAGTTACATAATAGAACGCTCATAATAAACCAACTAAAGACATGGTTTTTGTTCATAGAATTTTAAAGCACTCACATCAATGAACTGATAGATGTTGCTTGTTTAATATATCTAATCAAAGGTACGGAATGATAAACCTTCAACAAAGACCTTTTTCTCTCGCATTAGTATATGAACTTTTTCCCCTTTAAAGCATTCACAATGAGCAATAATTTGACATTATAGAAAGATGTATTTTTGTGTTACTTAATCCAAAATTGACGTGGAGGGAAAGATTACTGAAACCTTGGGTCACTGGGAAAACAGTCTTACAGTGGCACACGTCAGCGACAGTCACCTCACCTCTTACTGCCATCGCCGGTATGAGAGTAGGACACTGGGACAAGAACTATTCTTTTTCAGTCTCTGGGAAAAGGAGATGGAAAGCAGATGTAGTTGTAAGAAGATCTGACAAATACGAGTTGAAATTTAACTATACCTATGGTGACCACATCATTTATAATACAAACTGGGATATGTTAGGGAGTACAAGGAGGTAGTACAATAGATACACTGGCACAAGAAGTGTACATTGTAACCCAGGCAGATCAGATGCATGTGGTCAAAACTGCTGCAATAGTGGTATGAAGAATGTGTTGTGGGAACATAAAGAGGGGAGCTTGTAGCTTCGGGAAAACATTTACACATCCGAGCCAGACTTCTAAAGAATGAGAAGGATCTCCCCCTAGTTAGGTAGAGAAACAGGGCACGCCGGGCTGAAGAAACCTGTTACTATCTTTGTGCCAGGTAACCCTGCCTCTATTTATTCATTCCCTCTTAATAAGTGATTCATGTCTATCATTCTTCTAGAACAGCCCTACTAAAACGTTAGTTTTTACTATAATAAACCTAATGTTTAAGAAAATTATAAAAACTGATTTATTTGCAGTAGCAATTGGTAGGTTTTCCTTGCCCATGTCTACTACAGTCTTTATATTTAAAATATACCAATGATTAAAAGGTTATTATCTGCTCAGGTTGCTTCAGATGAAATGTTATTTTCAGCATATTGAGGGAAGATAATACTTGTTCTGCATTCCAATAGTTACACCAGAAGAAAGTGGGTGAAAATTACAAAGGTAACATTATAAGAAAAAAAGAATGTTCTGCTCTACACAAAGATGGAATAGGCTCTCCAGGGAGATCCTGAATTCCTCTGCATTAGAGGTAAAAGGAAGACCCTTTTTCCAGGATGCTATCATTAGGATAGGTCCTTTTCCTACTAACTTAGATAGCTCTTTGATACTAATAGTTGTTAGAACTACAGGACATGTTAGAGAGTTAGAGAGTTTGAAGCAGTGCTTCCTCAACCTCTGGACCTGTGGGTCAGGTGAGAAGGTGTACTTACTCGTAGTGTCTGCTGGGAGAGGGGACATGTACTGCTGGCAGTTGCAGAGATAATACTAGCTGTGGTAATTTCCACATATGTGTATTTGCTCATGATAATCATACATAATATTAAATATACAATTACGTAAATATCAGATTTATATAGCCATGTTTAATTTTCTTATATTAAATTCTTATGTGCCCAACTTTTCTAGTTCATTGCTTATGTAGCATTTGTTTCTGTGATTTCATAAATAAATCACAAAATTATTCATCTCTGCTTTCCTCATTCATCTGAAATTTTTAAGGCAAATAGGATGATAAAAGTTTCTACTTTAAAAATGAGAAATCTTGAATCCTAAAAGTAATACTCTAAAACCTGTAACAAAAATTCATTAATTTTGACACTGATATGTGAGTTAAACATTTGCTTAAGCTAACCACATAACTTTCACAGAATGAGTCATAGCAATTGTTTTTGCTAAACAATAACTTTAAAGTATAGTTGCTATTATTTATGGTCTGTTATAGGCTAGGCACTGTGCTAAGAAAGTTCTACCTCACATCTTATAACAATGCTTCCAAGATAGGTAATTAATAATTTTCACTATACATTATAAGGAAATGGATGCCCATGAGGTTACATGGTTTGTAGACAAAAATGCTACATTTGAATCCAGTTCTTTTTCATTCCAAAACTGTCATTTTTTCCATTACTCCCAAATAGTTGTATGCCAGTAGTTTGTAGACATTAATTTACTATGTGTACTTGAATCTAAATTTATATAAAAACCTATTGTATGTTGATATTAACAGATAAATATATTAATATAGTCCATTGTAGCATGTTTTAAAGCAGCATATACTGAAAACATTTAAAAATTAATACATGTGTACTTGCACATATGAGGTCTGTCCAGAAGGTATCCATCCACGTAATATGAAAAGTAGAGACATTTGTTGAAGAAGATATAAGAACCATTGCACATAGGACAATGACAGCTCAGTCCCCTTCAAAGTAGGCACCTTGGGACCTCACACAGTTCTCCCAGTCACCTGTCATCTTTTCCTGAATTTCATTCATGGTCTGAAATCTCTTCCATTTCAAAGCTGATTTTAGTTTTGGGAAAAGCTAGCAGTCACAGGACACCAACTCTGGGCTGTAGGGGGCTGAGTCACCTGGGTGACCTGATGTTTCTCCAAAAACCTCTGCACCAGATGTGATGCATGAGTGGGCATGTTGTCATGATGAAGCTGCCAATTACCAGTTGCCCATAGCTGTGGCCTTCTGAATCATCAGAATAGTTTCTGCAGAGGAATGTTCAAGCTTAGAGCAAAATTTGATGCAGATCCATTGCTCTACTTGCTCAGTGGCTCAGTCATTTTGAATGCAGTGGCCACACAGTGCACATGCTCACTCAACGGCATCTACTGACCCCCACTGACTAGTGCATGAAGTTATCATTGTTCATGCATGAGCATTCCGGTCCACTCTCCTTGGCTACCAGGTTATGTTGATGTCATGCAAACCGTTCTCACTATGTTAACAACTCTGGGCTTTTGCCGGACAGACCTCATATATACTTTTATGTGGGTGCATGTACATAGATATGCATATGCACAGAGAATTATGTGGAAGGGGGAATTGTGTGTGTGTGTTTAGATATGTTGATATAGATAGAGAAAGGTTTATTTACTGCAGTTTTCTCTTGGTGGTTTTCTGTATATATGTATGTATCTCTATCATATATGTGTATATTTATAAAATATTAAATTGGTGAGTATTTATTTATAGCTGACATCAGTTACTTCATTACCTCCAGAGAGATGTATCAGGAACTTGCAGTTTATACAATAAGAGGAAAGGAGCCACTGTAATTCTTGTAGTTCTTTTGTGTTTTGCTTCCTTGCCATTGAAAGGTTGGTCATCACAGTCAGCTAGGCACAATTTTTTTTTCTTTTTCCCTTAAGCAGCTGTGGGTTTCCTAAACTTCAAGCATTCAGAGAATATCCTAGCAAATTATCTTGTCTGTGCTTTAAACATCTCACATACCACTATTATTGGGACAGTTTTGGAGAAGCTAAATTGGAAACATTATATGAGAGCAGGAAGAAATAGAGGTAAACCTCTCCTTAAATTTCCTTTTGTTTCTCCCCACCTCCCCTGCCCAAGTAAAAGTCACGATCTCAGCTTGCTCACTGCTCCTATAGTCTGAGTTCTGACTAAGGCATAGGAGTTGGCAAACTACAGATCCTGCCAAGCCCATTGTATTGCAGCATAGCCACATTCATTCATTTAATGTATTTTCTTTCTTTTTTATTTTTTATTGCTGTTCAAATACAGCAATAAATGAAACCAAGGGGTTTCGTATTTTCTATAATTGCTTTCTTGGTACAACAGCAGAGTTGAGTATTGCAACAGAGCCCTTATGGCCAGTAAAGAATACTTGCGATAATGACCTTTACAGAAAAAGTTTGCAGACTTTTCATCTAGCCAGTGAGGAAGAAACCAGGGATTTCTCATTTCATTATGATAGGAACATTATAGCGTTTTATGTCTGAAATGGCCCTGATACTCTTTTGAATTAATAGTCCATGAAGAAACTTTGAACTTCTTCCACAGTTGGGGATTCCTGTAATTAATTACATAAAAGAAAAAGGGAGTGAGGGGGAAAATGAAGTAGAAAGGCTAGTCCATTTTGATTTATATTGACAATAGCATCTGTATTACAGCGTGTTAAGTTCATTTTATATCATCACTCATGAGACAAACATTTGACCCAGTGCTGGCTTCTTACCACCTGTCAGTTTTCAAATTGTGTACATGTCTTTTTCTTTTTTCTTTTTTCTTGTTGTTGTTGTTGATTGTCTATTTTCTTCCACTCATAAGGTTAATTAAAGAAGCATCTGTCTTGATTATTGATGTATTCCAGTACTAAAAGTACCTAACCATAATAGTTGTTTCGTTAATACTCATTGAATGAATGAACTCAGATATGAGGTTTTATTTTGAGTATGATTGTGTAAGATGATTATATCGTGGTTGTGGGCTTTTTAAATAAAAAAAGTCTGCAACCATTTTGTACCTAGAAAATAGGCAATAATTAGAAATCTGCCATTTTTTAGAGTATATATCTTTTCAGACTAATCATTTTAACTATGAGTCCTTTTAGATTATTACATTGTAGTACTTCACTTTAGTGCAACTTTTGGTTTGGTGCCTGACATCCTAATTATAAATTGGTATAAAATGGTTAGGTTATATATTTCCATTAGCTAAATTTAACACTGGCTTTAATGATCCTTAACTCTGACTGCAAATTGATGTAGCTTCTACATTACTGTAAGTGGTTTTAGAATATGTCTTTATAATTAGTGATTTGAGAGTATCTTAAAAGTGAAATGAAAACAGCTCATCATTGGGTGGAATCAGATGTCATTAAAAAGAATTGCAAGGGACCATGTTATAAGTGAACCAGTGATGTTAAAGTAATTTAACTATACTTAAGAACTTTATAAAAACTTTACAACAACTCTTAAAATTAGGTCGAATTTTATTGGAATTACAGCACATATTATTCAGAATGTATGGGAAATAGTCTAACACCAACGGAACAATCTGTCTGTGTTGCAGTTTCAGAGTGATTGGAAATAGCTGGGACATGTGGTGTGCTTGTGGGCCTGACGCAGCCCAGTGTGCGGCTGTCATGGCGGGCACCCCGTGCAGCAGAGTGGAGGGCGGTGGGCAGATGCAGGCTGGATATGAGACGGGGCAATGCAAACAGTTTCATCTGCTGAGGAAACACTAAGTCAGAACAAATAGTTCTTTGGTTTGTGTTTATATAAAAATCTCAAAGTAAGTCATAATGGCTCTTGAACTATCTGCAATGTGATACATTATTTTAGATTGTGTTTTTGTTTTGTTTAAAATAAAAAAGATGCTGAATATGTTATTATAGAAGTAGCTTACGGAAGCCTGAGGAAATTGGCACTATACCAGGAGTTGGCCAAGTACTGACCATGGGGCCATACTTGGCTGTGGCTTCTTTTTGTAAAGCAAGTGAGTTAAGAATGGTTTTCATACATTTTTCATAGCATTTTTGAATTGAAGTATTTTGAAAGTGTTCTACTATCTTCTCACTTGATTTGTTTCCCACAAGAAATCTACTGTCATCCTTTCTTTGCTCTTCTCTATGTAACTCCCCCCCCACCCCAAGTTTTTGATCTGGTTACATTAAGAGTGTCTTTACCAGTGGTTTTGAGCACTTTGATTTGATTAAGATGTGCTTTGGTCTAGTTTTCCTAATGTTTCTTGTGCTTGGGGTTGGTTGAGCTTTTTAGATTTATTGGCTTATTTTCATCAAATCTGAAAAGTTTTCATCTGTTACTTCAAATAATTTTTCTGTCTCTTATTCTTTCCTTTGAAGACTCCAGTTACACATACTGTAATTGTGTTAGGCCTGAAGTCCCATAGTTCACTGATTGATGCTCTTTTTTTTCTTTTTGGATGGTTTCTGTTGCTTTGTTTTCAAGTTCACAGTTCTTACGTTGTCTAAAGGGTATTATGCTGTTATTCCCATCTGAGATATTGTAGCTTTTTATACACCTTTTTGTGCCTCTCCCTAAGTTGTTGAACATACAGACAACAGTTATAAAAAGTGTTCTGATGTCTTTTTCTGCTAATACTAACATTTGTGTCAGTTTTGGGTCATTTTCAGGTGAATGGTTTTTCTGCTTATTGTGGGTCGTGTTTTCCTGCCTCTTTGCCATGCATGCCTATAATTTTTGACCAGATGATAAACATTGTAAATTTTGCCATTAACATGCTTCATAGTTTTTTTCTGCTTATAAATCTTGAGCTTTGGTCTGAGACACAGTTTAGTTACTTGGAATCATTTGAAAGCTTTCAAAACTAGCTTTGAAGATTTGTTAGATGGGGTCAAAAGATATTTAGTCTGTATCTGATTTTTACCCACTGCTGAGCTAAGACTTCTTAATTTGGCTTTTAGAAACAAGCACAGCTTTCTGTCCTGTATGAATGCAGGGTCCTCTCCCCTTTAATTCTTTTGAGTGGTAATTCCTCACACACATACACGCACCAGTCATTGCTGTACTGACTACCTGAGGCGTCCCTTTGCGAAATCTTTAGACTTCTCTCTCCCCGGTGCTCTCTAATACTTCTTGCTCTCCTTGGACTTTGAGCTCTGTCTCTTCATCTCAAACAGTTTACCTAGGTTTCTCCTGTCAGCACCAAGTCCTGAAGACTCTATTAAGACTGTAAGCTGGGACAGTTGTAGAGCACACTTCCTTGTTTCTCATCTCAGGGATCATTTTTTTCTTTACCTGCTGATGTCCAGTGTCTTGAACTGTAGTTTTGTTTGTTCTGTCCTGTTTTTTTGTTTATTCAAATAGGATAATAATTTTGGTGCCCATTACTACATTGTAGCTAGGAATGAAATTTGGGATGTTGAACTTTTAAGATTTAATAGTTGAGTAATTCCAGGTGATGACACACAAAGTGGACCACAGATTTTGGCGGGATGTAGATGTGAAGGGCATTGAATGAGTCATCCACGTAGACTTTGATGTCACACAGCGGGTGGATTTGAGATAGAGAGTAAGAATGTAAACCAAAAGCCAAATTGTAAAATTCTAGTATTGCATGTTATATGTATTTGGTTAGGAAAATACTCTTTTAAATTATGTTAAATTATCTGCCTTTTCTTCTAGAGCCTTGTGATAACTTAAGGGAGATTCTCCAAAATGTGGCCAAATTGCAAGGGGTTTCAAATATGAGAAAGCTGGGCCATTTGAATAACTTTACTAAGGTAAGTAACTTGAATCTTTATTCATGTTATCATCTAAAATTTGTTTTTCCTTACTATACTTATTAGATGCTTCTTAACCATCAATAAGAATTCTTGAGTATTCACTCAGTATTAGTGCTTTCCTGTAATGCTTCTTATGGATTTTGTCATGTGCTTTTAAGTTTAAAAGTATTTGAATAATGGAAGTATTATATACTTACAGAAAATTTGGTAGGTTCAGAAAAGAATAAAGAAAACATTTCTGAGAAGTCCATAATCCAGTCTTTACTGTTATTCACATATTGATGTATTTATTTTGCCTTTTTTACTTATTTTTATTGGTTGATATATGATATGTTTGTACATAAGTACATGTGTGTGTTGCATTTCATGGGCATGGCCATAATTCCCAGAGAAATATTAGAACTTTCTCTTTCTCTGATGGTTTGTTCCCATTGTCTGAACCTCAGTTAGAGCCTAAGATAAATGTAGGGACCCTCATCCCAAATAAATATTGACTCGATCTCTATTAGCAGCCAAGAATTCCTGAGTTTGACGTATTGGTATGTTTTTGAACCTTGTAATTCTGGAGAGCCAACTCTCGGAAACACTAAAATGCTTATCATTTGAGGTAATGCCATAAATATGAATCCGAATGGATCCTTTGGGGAAAGGTTTATTTTCCCATTTTAGTTCAGTTTTTCTGCTCCATTTTAAATGTGGGGATAATTGTATGTTTTAACCGCGTCCTTCTCTAAGTGTGATCCACAGACCAGTGTCATTGGCGTCAACTTAGCGCTTGTTTGAAAGGCACTGTCTTTACCCCGGAATCACAATCAAAGATTCTGTGGTGAATTTCTGTGTACGTTAAAGTGGGAGTGGCTCTGTTTTAACCCTCTAAAATCTTTAGTTCTTTCCTTTGTAGTAATTAGACTGTGGCTTAGGTTTGATTTGATTTTATAGAAATATAAGGGTATAAGAATATAGTCACTATGTAACAAAATGATTTTTGTCAACATGGTGTTGTGCAACAAATAAAAAATAGGTTAGTTCTTTTCATAGTTAGGGAAGAGAGTACATACGCATTTTTAGTGAAGTTTTGAGATATTCTGGCATTTATATTTATATAACAGATGAGAAACTTGTTTTATATGAGGGATGAGAATGGATTTTTTAAAAAAAACTTTCAAAAACATTGAATGAGCGCTCAAGAAGGGATTTTCAAAACTACTCTTATGTGTGCTTTTATTTTCAAGAATGTAATGAAGCTATTCAATAACTTCCTTCACTGCACTGGTCAGATAATGGCACGTCTTTAAGACCCAAAGTTGTTCCAAAGTTGCCAGTGGCATCTCCTGTGTTAATCCCCTTCTATAAATTTCCAGTTTTATTTCACCATTCATGCAACTTTAATAAGTCTTTGTCACTTGCTTGGATCTAACAATTAAAAACATTAGTAGAGATTTCTGTCCTGTTTGAACTCATGGCTGTCATTATAAATCAGTTGACACCTAGGTAATTGTTTCACACCCTTGACAGTTAGGGTTCTGAAAGCTGGGGATGGATATAAGAATGGCAGTGATTTCCCTCACTTCATTCTGGCCCTGTGCAGGTTCCAACGCATTCTTAGAAATGTAGAGTAGTACTGTCCAGTAGAAATACAGTGTGAGCCACATACGTAATTTTTAAAATTCTAGTACCTACACTAAAAAAGTAAAAGGAAATGTGAAATTATTTTAGTAATATGTTTCCTTTAATCCAACATACCCACATTATTATCATTTGATGTGTCAGTGTAAAATACAATACATTATATGGGCTGTTTGACATTGTTTCATACTCTTTGAAACCACCCGTGTGTCTTACACTTGCAGGCACATCTCAGTTCAGACTAGCCCCACTTCCGGTTCCCATAGGCACTTGCAGCTTTGTAGGCACCGACCATAATGGACAGTGTACTTTTTCAAATAGAAGTGATTTAAACATCTTTTTCTAGTAATCTGTGGGACACCTTTCTTTTTTCTTCTGTATTCCCCATATAGCTCTGTCTAGCCCCCAGGCTTCCTTGGGTTAGGGTCATTTGCTCTCTTCTTTTTTCCTACTTTGTTTCCTTATCTCTCTGTCTTTGACTCTCCCCACAGCAGTTTACTAAGTTGCTCATTCTGCTTGGTCTCTACTGGATTTATGCCCTTCTAATCTGCTCTCCCCATTCCCCTTCCCTCTGCTCCCCCCCCCCCCCCGTTTCCCTTTCATCTCCTCTCTCTTTGCCCTTCCCCACAGACTCCTCTTCTCTCCTTCCCTTTCCCCATTGTACCACTGTAGAGTATAGAATGATTTATCTCTGTAGTGAAGCTCCTAGGCTTTGGGGCTTTTTGTATTCTTGTTGGTTTTCTGTTTTGCTATATCTTTGCTCTATAGCTTTCACATTCCCTTCTGGCCCCGGTGCTGGGTTATAGAAGCCATTCTGTTTGCTCTTTTAACTGGATAACCAGACTTCCCTAGAATTTTTCTAGTAAGGGACTAAACCTTCAGTTGGGGTTTGAGGGGCTGTTCACAGATGTTGGACTTGATAAAATCTGTTCTGACTCCTTGGTGATTAAATGGGAAAAGTACGAGCTTTAGATCAAATAGAAGAGGGCTTACAGCCTAACTGACCGTGACTAGCAAGGCAGTCCTGGCCTGATATTTTTACCCTGAGGGGATCTTACAGCCATTAGAGACTAGGTCCGCCGCGTACAGTGCTGGACACATAACATGTAGTGCCTTTGGACATGGAGTTTGTTTTGGTTTTGTATTATATTTTTTCCACTTTTCTAGGTTTCTTTTTTTTTTTTTTTTTTTTTGGCTAACTCTAAGAGGACAAGTCTACTTAATAGCTTGAATTACAGATTGGTAAGCTATTATAAAAGGGTTTTTCAACCCCAGTAATATTGATACATTAGGTGAGATAATGGTTTCTTTTGGGAGACTGTCGTACTCATTTTAGGGTATTTAGAAGCTTTCGTGGCCTCTACCCACTAGATGCCAGTAGCATACCTCCACCAGCAGTGGCAAGCAAAAATATCTCAGACATTTCCAGATATTTCGTGGGAGACAGAGCTGCCCCTGGTTAAGAACCACTGCTGTAAATAAATCTCTGTAGATTTTATTATAAAATTTCTCCAAATACCTAGCACAGAATAAACACTTACTAAATTTAATCATAATATAATGTGTCTTTGAATTCCATTTTGTTACAGAGCTAGATTAATAATAAATATTACAGAGCTGGTATTCCTACAAAAATCTGTGTTTATTTCTTTATAGAATAAAATGTAGAAATTCTCAGAAATCTCTTAAGAATAACTCTATAGACTAAGAAAATGAGAAAAATAATTGTGATGCCGGGAGACTCGTTGCTTCTAGGAGTTAGTTTGGTCACGCTTCTCTGTGTTCCCACAACAGGTTATATGTATGTCTAGTAAGTTTTATCTAGTCTCTGACCATCTGTTGTGGGTTACTATTGTATTAAACAGAGTTTCTTTAAGAAATAGCTAACATTTATTTTTCTAGTCTTATATCCCTCTCTATCCCAAAATCTGGCACATAATGAATGTTTAAACTTACTATATTAACATAGGGAAGATTTTGCATTTTAAATGAGTTTTTGTTATATTAGCCTTTGTTTTGTTAAGAATAAACCTAGCTCTTATGATTAAGTTAATTTAGTAGATCAGTGGGCTAAAATGTTGTATAAGGGGGACTTCGTTTCCAGATTTTTAAACCTTTTGAGGTATGAAGAGAGGCTGATAGCGATGTGATCCTATAACCATGTGACTGTCACACAGCGTGCTTGCTTTCTGACACCATTTCACTAGATACAGTAATGTGTATAACAGCCTGCTGATGAACATAATCTTCGTATTCTATTTTAAAACTAGCGACATGCTCATAAAGACCTGTTATTAAAGGTGAAAATATTTCAGCGTTTTCATATTCTACAAGTTCTCTTTTCCTGTATTTATATTAAAACCTCCAAAGGAGTCTTTATATCATTCTGTTTTAAAAACTTCAAAAATAATATAAACTAAATAGGAAAAATTAAAATGGTACAGAACAATATATAGTGAAAGTCGAAGTCTTTCCTCACGTACTTCCCATCCATCTCCCCACTCTGACAAAAACACCATTCTCTAGAGGGAACCACTAGAAAGTATTTATCCTTCCCTGGTATAATTATAAATGTGTGTGTGCATGGTGTGTCGTAAAAACTAAAAGAGTTAAAAAGAAGGGTTTAACATAGTGCTTAGTTTATTTACTAAATTAGATATGTCCTTTTTTGATCTAGGCCCCTGAAAAACAAGCTGTCAGTTGAAGCCTGGGGGTGGGGGGGGGGGGAGGAAAAACCAGAGGAAGACCTAGTCTTCCCAGGGCAGCAACCCAGTCTGGACTCAGCACTGTCCAGTGGCCTGACAGAGAGAATGATGAACCTCCCGTGGAGAAAGATAACATCATCAGGAATCTGGGCAAGTTATTATATGCAAAGGTGACTGGATCCACCAAAAGACAGGCCGTATAGGATTAGGACAAAAGGAAAACCAAATAATAGAGACAGACTGAGGGATGATCCCCATCATTCACATCCACTTACTTAATAAGGACTTAAATGTTTAAAATATGATTACTGTCAAAATCAAAGAAGCTATGAAGAAAATAGGTAAAAAATGATTTTTATTATAGCATTCGATGTATACAGAATTAAGTGGAAATTCAAGAAGTAAAAATATAATATCTAAACTTAAAAACTTAATAAATAGGTATAATAGAAAATTAGACATATCAGAAGACAAATAAATAGAGTATATCCAACTAAAGTGCAGATATAAAAGAGAATGGAGAAAGCAGAAAAGGGGATTTGGAGATTTGTACTATACACAAAATGTTTCAACATTTCAATTGCCAGAAGGAGAAAAGAGAGAAAATTGGACAGAAGTAATTTTGAAAAGATAATGTTCAGAACTTTCTAAAACTAATAAAATATGTCAGCCCAGAGATTTGGGGATTTCTGTTTTCCGTAATCAAGATAGAAGAAACCTGAACAATAAAATTTCTGAAAACCAAAGATTAAGAAAAAAACTGTGAAAGGAGTCTGAGAAAAAGGCTGTGACCTTCAAAGGAGCCAACAGTACGATTGATTTCAAACTTCTCAACAGAAACCATGGAAGCCATCTTGAAAAACTTTTAAGAAAACGGCACCTAACGTAAAAAAATCTATAAATCTAGCAAAATATCCTCCAAAAATAAAAGTAAAAAAAATCATTTCCAGACAAACAAAAATCAAAAGAATCCATTACTAGCAATCTTGGGTAAAAATTAACAAAATGAAAATACAAATAAATCCATAACAACAAAAAGGATTCTTCAGACTGAAGGAAGAATTTCCTGTAAAGAATAATGGATAAGGTGAATTTGTGAGTAAATATGTATAAATTGATATTAACTAAATATTAACTAAAAACAAAAATAAATATTTTATGGATTTTAAGTTAGAGGTAACAAAACAGTTATAACAAAGTGAAAGGTGAGGGTAGTAAGTGAAGTTATAAGAACCTAGCATTATTAAGGACAGGATAAAGTAGTAATTTCTGTAAGACTGTAATAAGTCAAAAATGCATGTTGTAATCTCTATGGTAACCACAAAAAGAATGATAAAATTATTGAGGGGGCAAATAGAATAATCCCAAATAATTGGTCAATTCAAATAAAGGCCAGAAAGGAGGGTTAAAGAAACCTAAAACTGACAGATCAAATAAATAATGATAAAAATAAATCTTCATATTTGAATTACAGAATCATATTTTTAAAATTTTATTTAAAATATCTTATTTTCCAGTCTAAAAGAGTAATATATAGAGACAAAAACATATAATAAATACACACATATTTGTTTTGTCTTTCTGACAGCTTCTTTGTGATATTGGCCACAGTGAAGAAAAATTGGGTTTTAACTATGAGGATATTATTATTTGGTAAGTATAGTTCAGTTTCTTCTCTTACCTCTTACGGATTTTAGTGTTATCATTTTGTTTTTTTTAAATTAAAATTGGGATACTTGAGCACCACATATGTGATCTTATAAAAACAATTGTTTGAACATTAGAAGAATTCAAGATTTCAAAATTTGTTACCTGTCCTGAAGTTTTGTAATTATCAAATATAAAGAACCAAAGCTAAAGTTGAAAAACTTCTGGACTTACCCAATTTAAACTTCTTAATGGCAAACTTGTTGATCAAGCCCACTAATAAAGGCATCATATTACAGTACCAATAACCATCTTTTTGGCATGCTTAGGAATTAAAGTTGGTATAAATAACCTGTGCCTACTGTCATTATAAAGTATTTTTATTGATTGTTTTAAACTAGTGATTATTTGAGAGGAGTGAAAGTAGGTAGGCAGTTAGGGGGAAATAGATTATAGTGGCATATGTGATACAGCTTGAAAAAGAATATTTAATATCTCATTATTTATATCAAATAAACTACAGAAGATAGAACAAACCTCAGTAACTTTTTCTTGATTGGTGAGAATGTACCAAGCAGGTCCAGATTTAAAAATTTTATTAGTGAAGTTCCATGGCTTACAGCAAGTGATTTTTGTATGTGTAAAATGACTAGTAGTTTTACCCTGGCCAGATGTCTTGGTTGGAGTGTCCAAGTATTCACCAGAAGGTTGTGGGTTCGATCACCAGTCAGAACACAACCTGGGTTGTGGGTTTGATCCCTGGCTGGGCACATACAGGAGGCAGCTAATCCGTATTTCTCACATCAGTGTTTCTCTCTCTCTTTCTCTTTTGCTCCCTACCCCTTTCCTCTCTCTCTCAAAAAAAAAAAAGTAAATAAATATATCCTCTGGTGGGGATTTAAAAAACCAATGACTAACAGTTTTGCTTATTTCAACTGAGGAAGAATTGGGTACCATAATGACACAGATCCCAGCTCCTGGGGTCTGTGGTGTTACGGATGAGACGCGACAAATTCACACAGACTACCGAGTCCTGTGGAGGAAAAGAGACATTGCAGCTTCTCTCTCAAGGGGAGAAAAAGCCTCGACCCTTGTCGTGACAGGCTTTTATTGGGTTCAGTTTGCACAGGAATACAGAGTGTATACATAAAGCTCATCAATCATTGTCAGGCAGAAGTGATTAAACCATAGATAACATTCAGAGAACTCTTATTCTGAGTCTGGGTCAGATAGTTAAAGGGCCATAAAACTTTGGGGAACAGACTCCCTTCCCGCTTGGGGCCCTAGTCATCTAAATTGAAGGTTTTAGCAAAGTATCTTTCATAGGATTTTATGCATTCATTCTTAGGCCTGATCGCCCTAGGGAACCCACCCTTTCCAGCACAGGGTCGCACCCACCTCCAGCATTGTTTCTGGGTGAAGTCAAGCAGGGGAAGTAAGGCAGCCAAGAGATTTGGAGACTTCTTGCAGTCAGGATGAGGACTCAGGCTATGTCAAAGCCGAAGGGCAAGGATCCATCACCCCCTTTTTCTATAGTCCCCCAAGTCCTTCCCTGAGAGCCCCTTTGCGACCATGTCTGTCTTAGGTCATCCCTCTTTTGAGGAATCTTACCCATTATTGGCTAACTAGTCATCTGCCCGGGGCCAAGCATAGTGAAGAGAAAGGGGGCAGAAGTGGTGCCCCTACAAGTAAGATAAACTGTGTCTCCTAAGTGGCTTATGGTCCCAAGGTCCTTTACTTAGCCTCAGCCATGGGGGATTACAGCTTCTGAAACCAGGCAGGGCGGTTCCCAACACCATAGTTTTACATGTGTCTGAAACTTATGCAGTGAAACTTTTGATTTCTAACAGCTTGCGGTTAGCTTTGTTGAACGAAGCAAAAGAAGTGCGGGCTGCAGGGCTACGAGCTCTTCGGTATCTCATCCAAGACTCCAGTATTCTACAGAAGGTGCTTAAATTGAAAGTGGACTATTTAATAGCCAGGTAATTTTCTAAGAGTTGTGTATGTTTTTATATGTTTTGAAACTTATGTATTGAGTTTTAGCATACCTACCATAAACTGTACTATTTTTAGTGTAAAGCCTGATCATTTTTACAGATAGAAACAACCAAGTACCCTGTTATCCTGAAAAAGATGTAGAACATTTTCAGCATCTTAAGTCGTTTCCTTGTAGTAGTCTCCAACTACTATTGTAATAAGCATTACTCTTGACTTTTCTCATTGTAGACTAGTTTTTCCTGTCTTGAACATCATATCTTGGAAGTACATGGTTACTCTTTTCTTTTCTCTCTTATCTATGAAATTTATCCATATTGATGTTTTTTAAATTGCTGTGTACTTTTTCATGTTATGTATAGACTACAATTAATGTACTCCATTCTGTTGATGATTTCCTGAATTGTTTTTAGTGTTTGGCTATTGTGAATAAAGTGTGAACATTCTGTATAATTCTGTTGATGGACTTACATATGCACTCATTTCTCTCAGGTGTATATGCAGCAGTGGAATTGCTAGGTCATGTTTGTGTATATTTAGCTTTAGTAAATACTACCAACAATTTTCCAGAATCATTGTACTGATTCACATTATTACCAACAGTGTTTGAGAGTTCGAGTTTCTCCACATCCTCGTCAGCACTTGATATTTTCAGTCTTTAATTTTTAGTCTCTATTTTTCATTGCGAATTATAATTGTGCTTTTTATTTGCATTTCCCGGGTGAGTAGCGATGTTAAGCACCTTTCATTTGCTTATTGACTATTTGGGAGTCCTCGTTTTTCTCCTCATTTGTAAAATTGATTGTCTGTCTTGTTGTGTAGGAGTTCTTGATGTCTTCTATGTATGATTCCTTTAATATTGCATACTGAGGTATGCATATTGAGAATATTTTTTTCCAAATCAGTCTGCCTTGCCTTTTCACTTTCCATAGTAAAATTCAAGTTAGAGGTTGGTTATTTTATAGTTAATACTTTAGGTCTCTTTGAAAGTTGATAGTCTTGTGTTTCCTCCTAAAAGATTTATTCCTCAGTGCATTTCAGTAAGTAATGATTCATTTTTATCTTTATGGATATCCAGTAAATACTTATTGAAAAGATTTTTCTTTCACATCCAGATTAGTGTCTCTCTTGTTATAAATAAGATAACAAGGTAAATACGGATTAATTTTTGCATTCTGTATTCTCTTTAGTAGGTCTGTTTGTGTATTCTTACACTATTTTAGTGACTGCAGCGTGATAATGTGTTGACACTTGTTAATTTAAGTCCTCTATCTGATTTTCTTCAAGACTGTTGGCTCTTTGTGGGTTCCATATGAACTTTATGATCATCTTGTCCATTTCCATGAAACTTTCTGGGATTTTAGTAGTAATTGCATTGAGGCTCTAGGTTAATTTGGGGTGAGTTGACGTCTTAATGATGTTGAATCTTCCAAACCTTTATTTATTTGGAACTTTAATTTTTCTCAACATTTTATAGTTTTCTGTGCAGAGGTCTGGCACATAGTTGTTAGGTTTATTTAAGGTATGTTTTATGGTTTATATACTTTTATTATAATTTTTAAAATAATTTTTTGCTAACATATAGAAACATAATTTTGGATTTCTCTTTTTTATAAAGATTTTATTTTTTTATTTTTAGTGAGAGAGTAAGGGATGGAGAAAGGAAGAGAAACATCTCATCGGTGTTCTCTCACATACCCCCAACTGGGGATCTGGCTCGCAACCCAGGCATGTGCCCTGTCTAGAAATTGAACTGGTGACCTTTAGGTTTACAAGCTAGTGCTCAAACCACTGAGTCACACCAGCCGGGCCTGGATTTTTCTTTTTTTATATTAACCTCGTACCTAGTCATCTTGCTATATTTACTTTCAATTCTAATTGTTTTAAAAATTATTTTGGAGTTTTTATTATATAAGCATTAATTGCAAGTGATGACCATATTATTTTTTTCCCTTTTCAATCCTTGTATCTTTATTTTTCTTGCATTATTGCATTGGCTAGAATAGTGCACTGACTTAGAAATGGTTATAGTGTTAAGTCTGTTTTGCTCTTACGCTCACATTGAAAGTGTTCAGTATTTTGCCCTTATATATGAAACTTGCTGTAGGCTTTAAAAGGATTTCTTCTTTTTTGTTTATACTCCTGAAATAAACACCACTTGTTTGTGATGTTTGGCCCTTCTCACATACAATTGAATTTGGTTTGCTAATATTTTTTGCAGCTATGTTCATGAGATGTATTGGCCTATGTTTTTCCATTCTTCTAAAGTCCTTGTTTGGTTTTGTATCAAGAGTATGACTGCTTTATAAAACAACTAGGGAAGCTTTACCCTCATTATATGTGGAAGAATTCATAAAAGATGGGTATTATTTTTTCTTACATGAATATTAGAATTCACCAGAGAGTAAGTCTGGGCCTGGGGTTTTCTTTCTTAGGAGTTTTAAGATTATGGATTCAGTTTCTTTAACAGATACAGTACCATTAGAACTATTAAGTTTTTCAACTTCTTGTGTCATCAGTTCTTGCTTTATATATTTTGAAGGTTTGTTATGGCATTTATAATAACAAACATTAAACCTTCACATTTGACTAATCCTTTTATATTTATGAAATGTCTCTCTTTATCCCTAAGTAGTACTTTTATGAATGTTTATGTTATCTAAATATAGCTTCAGTAACTTTCTTCTACTTAGGGTTTGCTTAATATATCTTTTCCCATCCGTTCACTTTCTATCTTTTTGTTCTTACATTTAAGTTTCTCTCCTATAAACATTAAATCATTTTTTAAAAAATATTTTGGTTTGACATCTTTATCTTCTAATTGGAGTGATTAGACTATGTCTAGTGGTTTTTTATATACATTGTCTCTGGGCTTTGTCTAATGTAATTTTATACACAAACACACGCATATCAGAGAGAGAGAGAGAGTGTTTGTCATCTAGCTATCAGTTTTCACATATATTTGAGTTTGTTTGCTATCTTGTTGTTGCAGTCTATTGTCAGTCACATCTGTTCTTTGTTCTTGTGTTTCTCCTATTTTCTATTGGAATAATCAAGAATTTTTTTCTATAAATGTTTCTTTAGCAGTTGCCCTAGGGATTACAACAGGTATTCTTTATGTATTAAGGTCTATGTCCTTTATTAAAACCAGCACAATGCAGGAAACCTCTTACAGTTTTAACTATATCCTCTCCCTTCTTTTGCGTTATTGCTATATTTTTTATTTCTACATAAATTTGTAACCTCACAGGATAGTACTGTTTTTGTCTTAAACTGCAACTACTGATATTTACTTACATTATTTATGTATTCCAGTATTCTTCCTTTTTTGCATTTCCATACTTTCATCTTGGATCTCTTCCTATCTGTTTGATGAACTTTCTTTAATGTTTCTTGTAGGACAACTTTCCTGGAGGTGAATTCTCTCATCTTTTATTTGCCTGTAAACGCCCCTATTTTGCCTTCCTCTTTGATGACCAGTTACTTTTGTTCAGTGCTTCAAATAAGTATTCTGAAATTTTTTTTCTTTAACCGATTGAACAGTAAGTTGCTCACTTTTTGTTGTTCCTTGTAAGTGATGTATCTTTTTCCCCTCTGGCTATTCTGAAAGTTTTTGGTAATATTCTCTCCTACCTATAGTTGGTACTCCATCTATGTAGTTGAATCTGTTCACTGTCCCAAATGTCTCTGATGCCCTTACTGTATTTTCGTTCTTTGTTGTTGTTAATCTTTGTGTTTCAATGTGATTTTTTAAATTCCTCCTTCTTACTAGTAAATCGGTCTCTTGAACAACTAACAACATTAGTTGTTGTATTTCTATGATTTATTTTACTCTTGCTTAAAGATTCTAGGTCTCTACCTATTTCTCCATCTTTCCTTCTAATTTCTTGAGCATATTGTGCATAATTGTTTATAGAGCCTTGAACTTCAATATGTGAATCACCTGTGTTCTGTTTCTAGTCATTTTCTTTTTTTTAGTTTTTTGTTACTTGGCCTTTTGTTTGTTTTAAAGCATACCTTATTATCTGATTGGATGTGAACATTGTGTATTCAGAATTTTTGGCTATGGATAATGTTACTCTCCCCTTAAGAGAGTCAAGATTTATTCTAGAATGTTGGTGTATAACACTGATTCTGTTAAAGTTTGGTTTTAGCTTTGCCTTTGCTCTAGGAAGTGGCTGTTTGTGATCTCAAGTAAAAGTGTAGATGTTTTGCAGAACCTCTTCACCTTGACCAGCCTTGAGGCCTAACATCTATCTTAGAGGATTACATACCTACTAAAATATCTGTTTCTCAGAGAAGCTTTTAGCTTGCTTTCTTGGATTTTAACCCTGCTTTGCACAACATAGAAATTGGCAGTAGCTTAAGTAGGAGATTGCATGCAGATTTGTACTCACCTTCCTGTCTTTCTTTCCTGTGGGATTTTTTCCCCTCAAGTCTCGGTCACTTTGGCTGCCCCAAAGTGCAGCCTGTCCCTCCAGCACAACAAGACTTTTGCTTTCTGCTAGGACCATTTCCCTAAAAGTGGGTATTGACAAAGGCCCAATGGAAAAGCCTGGGTGGAAGTGGAGTTTGTGCCTCTCTTTCCAGGGATTAGTATCTGTTGTTCTTTTAACAGTGGCTTTACAAGTACGTTGTTCAACTTTTATACTTATTTTTGGCAGGAGTGTTGGTCTGAGCCAGGCCTCTCTCTTGTGGCCAGAAAGGGTATTCTGTTACATACAGAGAGAAGAAATGCTTTTTGAATAGCAAACTATATATATAAAATACTGATTAGAAAAATTAACTGCCTAAATATAAGTGACAGTGACTTATCATGCAACATACATCAAAGACTTGAGAAATTGAAAAAATTTAATAAATTTTAGGGAGAAGCGTCAGTTAAGTGGTATTTGCTAGAACACTAAGTTTTAAAGTGCATTCAGATTTCAAATTATATTTTGGTAAAATAGAATTATTGTGGCTAGTACGTAAGACTTTTAGCTTGTAATACAGGGATTAGAAAAAGTAGGTTTACAGTTGTTCATATGAAAAATAACACAATAATAATAAATAATGCAAGAATAAACTGTATTTTACAACTGTAAACCTATTTTTGCCAATCCCTGTATGTAAAATTTAGGCCTGGTTAAAATCACAATTAACTAAATCATAGGCTTAAAATATTTTTCTTTCACAGTTTGTATAAAATATCTGAATTTTGTCAAAAAGAGATGAATGTTTCTTTCAGTAGATTTTTGGTTCACTTTGTGATTATTATTTCTGTATAGACATATATAAATCTGTGAATTATTTACTGTATTCTGTGTACTTTCCTAGAGTTGTAAATTAAATAGTGTTGAAATGTTTTATTTTAACAAGTATTTATCACTAGAGATATGTAAGCTAACTAAATAAATATCTGCTGGTAGTACAAATTCACGTGTAATAAAAACTTTAAGTGCCATATCGACATCTTGAATACGTGTCTGATCTAGTGCTGGTATTTTATAAGAAATTGTTAATAAGACTTTTACCAATAATTATTTTGTGTGTCATTCAGGTGCATTGACATACAGCAGAGCAACGAGGTGGAGAGGACACAAGCACTTCGACTGGTCAGAAAGGTATGCTCCGTGTCCGAGAGTGAAGGCAGATTGGTGGTTTTCGTGGTGGGCGTTTACATTTTTAGATTTACACTCTTTTGTAAAATCTTTCTATTAAACTGTAAAGGCTAAATTCTCATTAAACATTTTGGTAAAATTATGTGAGTTAAATAGTTCTGTTAAACTTCAAGATAAGAATAAACATTCTGTGTAATTATTCTATGTGATTGGGTATAGCTAGGATAATAGTTTTTAAATGTACATTGTAAAGAATATTTCTCCCTTTAGTAGACAAGTAAATGAAATTATTGCTTTGATATGTTATTGAGAAAAGAGGACTACTTGCTCTCTCCTCTGATTTTCTCTTAAGTGTATGCTTGGAGTTAATACTATTAAATGGATGCCACAGAGAGATACAGCCGTTTTGAAGATGAATTTGGGTACAATCTATAGGCAACTGCAGCAAGCAGGCCAGGCCTTGGTATATGGTAAAAGTCAAAATCTAAACTCCTCAAGAGAATGTTAAAAGTAATCATACTGCTTCTGATGAGAGACCCTCAAGGAATTTTTGTTGTAGTTTATTGTAATGTGATGTCCTAGGGGCAGAGGAAGAGTGAACTGAGAGGTAGTTAACTTGGTTAGGACATAGCTGCTGTAAGAATTTCATCACATTTCATTTAAAGTATTGTGTTTGACTCTAAACATTCATAAGGCTCATGAAGTGTATGTATGTTTTGATGTAAAAATATTAAAATTATTTAGCAATTAAATTTCTTAGCTCTTTCCCCACCTTGGAATTCAGTGCATGGTCCAGAATGGTACAATGTTGAGTTTGTACATTAACTAGATTCCCTTTTTTCTTTTTCTTCCAGTTGTCTAGCTTGTGGTTAGTAATTATCCACTGGTGAACATAGTTAGGAAAAAGTAAATGGATGAGATGTCTTAAGAGATGTTTGCAGTTTTATTAAGAGTGGTATTGGAGATCGTGAATTTCTGTTATAGGTAGAGACCATGGTTTGACTCTTTAAATTTAAATGTAAAAATTAGATTTGTGATGTTTACTTACTCATACAGTCTCTCCTACTACCATGATTTTGAGAATTCAAGATAAGAAAACAAAATTGGTTCTGAAGAACCAGAATGACTTTGTGGTTATTAGCATTATGTGTCAATATTTATCATACTAGGATATAAATTAAGAAATTAAAATATATATCAACATGAAAATTATAAACTCATTACATGTGAACATAAATAACATTTTTATAAAATAACTATTTGCTAAAAAGAAAATTAATGAGTAGAGTGACATTATATTAGATTTTTGCAAATCTCTGTAGTGTTTGTTTTGATAGAAGATAGCTGGATTATCATATTTGCTTTTGAATTCAGTCTGTTGTGATTTCACATGCAGTGGGACCTCTGGAAAACTTTAGTATATGCTTGTAAAAGAATGAGAGTAAAAAAAGATGAGTGATGTTTTTGTTTTATAGTGAAAATAGTTTTAACTTTGCAGAATGCCTGAAAGTGTCCGAGAGATCCTCAGTTTCCTGGACCACACTTTGAGAATTGTTGCCCTAGAAAATGCATTCAGAAGAAATTACAACTCCAAATGGATTCAAACAATGAAATTCAGCTTTTTGAATTATTTAGAGAATATTTTATTTTTATTTTGTTTTGTACCCATTCTAGTTTATAAAATAGCCAATCGAAGTAAACAGATTCTTGGAAACAATTTACTAATGCCATAACAAAAGTACACTCTATTGTGTTATCTTTTGAAGTACATAGTAACTTGTGGCAGATACCATTTGTGAACCTAAGAGCAGGAAAATTACTCGCACCTGGTGGTAGAATACAGGTCATAGGAAGAGTGTGGCACAGGGATCCTCCTTGGTTTAACTAAAAGCAGTTAAAAGGGCTGTTTTCAGCACTTAGCTATTATATCAACATAGGGGTGCAAGTTCTTTTGAATTGGTGACTTAGGATTCTTAAGGTGTATTACCAGCAGTGAAATCCCTGGGTCAAAAGGGGGAGGAAGGCAAAGGGTAAAAATTGGGACAACTATAATAGAATAACAATTTAAAAAAAGATAAAAAAAAATAAAAGCAATTAAAGTGAAAGCACATTTGCTGAATAAACAGTGTCCTCTATTGGCCAGAGGAACTATAATTTCGTTAGTACTTTTAACAACCAAAGCAAACCTTTCTTTTTTTTTTCAGTAACATCTTGGCAACTGTGCTAATAGAAATTAATGATAATATGACTGCTGGGTCACTGACAGTGTTTTGTATGCATTCAAAGAAGTTTAAAATTTTTCTGCAAATTTTTTTCTATATTTTATAAGAAAAGTAAAAATATTTGTTGCTTTAGGTTAACTTGTGATATGAATAATTAAGGAACACTCTTGCTACCTTTCTTTCTCTTTCACTTACTTCAATGATTTGGAATATTTTTGTTTTATTTTTTCCTTTCTTTTTAAATATCTATCTTTTTCCCTTGTCTTTCCAGTCCAAGCAATCTTCTTCCTGATTTTTACTTCTGTAATTATCTATATAGTTTTTCACTGGTCAGCTCCTGCTTTTTGTTATCCTATTTAAATTCTAAGTCATCATTTTCTTCATCTCTCATTTCTTTATCCATGTAACCAGAGGTTGATATATCAGTTTCTTTTGTTTGTTTTTACAGTTGAAAAGAGATTCATTTAAGTAAATTATTTGCCCTTGATTCATAGCAAGATATTGCCAGATCCAGTGCAAGAACTTAGTTCTTTAGATTTCCAAACCTGTATTGACCCACGATTGTTTTTGTTATTAAACACAATCTGCTTACCTTGGCATGCAGAGCCAACTTTTGGTCCAGCCAATTAGGACCTATCTCATGATGCCATTATTCATACAGACTAGTTTCCTATACTATTATTATGATCATTATTTCTTTCCTGTTCTTTTCATTTTTTATTATTTTTACTTATTTATTTTTTAATTATGTTATTGTTGTTCAATTACAGTTGTCTGCATTTACCACCCACCCCCGCCCCCCCCCCCCCGCACCCCAGCCATCCCCATCTCCCTCACCTCCCTCCCTTTCATTATTATGTTATCTACATTGTATTCATTTCAGTCTCATCTCATTTCCTTTGGCCCTCAGATACTCCCCTTAGAGATCTCTGTCTTCCTTTATTGAGTTTACGAATTATTACCTACTCATGGTCTTTAATTTATTGGGTTGGCCAAAAGACACATTTTTCATTTTCACCAATAACTTTATTGATTTGGATATTTTGAGTGTGTCAGCTATCTCCCACTACTGATTTCTAGTGGGTAGAGGCCAGGGGTGCTGCTAAATATCTCCCAAAGCATAAGACAGCCCCACAGCAAAGAATTATTCCCTAAAATGTCAGTAGTACCAAAAAACTATGCAAACTATTTCTGATACATTCTATCACTCATAGCACCTTCTCGATACACTGCACAAATCTTTTTGCATTTCAGTTGCATTTTACATTCCTTGAAATAATAAAACATGCCAAAAATGTTGCGTATTGTCTTCCATCATCAATATTATACTGGCTGCACAAAAATTCACCAGTTTGATGAATTATTTTTTTAATGTGCACTGATATGACAGCTGTTACAGTACAGCCTAACAAAATTGTTTCAAATGAAGTTAAAGACAACTAAGTGCTAGCAGAACCATCTTACGGGGAAAAAAAACCAAACGAACTTTTTGGCCCACCCAGTATTATCTGTCCTGTCATGCCCAAAAAGATTATTAAACTTTTATTTCAGTACACATAAATTCTGTGATGATCTTTTTTTGAGTACTCAATGATTTATGAGAAAAGTATTTTCTGATTTGCACAGAATTTAAGTTTCTTTGCATATATTTCCCACAAAAATAAGGAGATTTCATTTGTTAAAAAAACTGAATTACAGGTATCCTTTTTCATAACACTTTAAGCTTTATAGAGTAGGATTTTATAGTTTAAATTCTAGAAAGCATCTGGTAATACACATCCTTTTTTATAAATGAGGAAACAAAAACATTGAGAAGATTGACTTGGCCAAGATAACAGTTTACTAATTGAGATTGAGCTCTGAAAGCTATTTGACCTGGCTTCCTAGCCAGCTCTGATTTTCAGAATACATTATTTCATTTGGGGGAGAATTTTTCTAAGTTCCTTATAAGCATAATAACAGATCAGTAAGTATTAAAATACAAATTAATATCCTACGTGTTAGAATCTTCTCATCCAGGAAGATTAGTTTTCTATACCTCCTTTTCCTTTCATTCTCTTTCTCCAGCATTTTTGATTAATGGAAAATACTGATTCAGAAATGAATGTGAAAACTTTTGTCAATTCTATAATTACTGGAAATCTGTTTTATGGTTGTATATTCTATTATTTTATTTGAACTTCATAATATTATATAATGCTACTTAAACATCCGAAATCATTTATAACTGCTCTAGCCAATACAGGTCTTTCCTTTGGCCCTTTATAGGCATTAACTGGGTATCTTTAATTTAGTTATATTATATCTTCTAATTGTTTCATAGCACAAGCCTTACTTTTCAACAGGATTATAAATCCAATAACATCCAGGACAGGATGTTAATTATCCCTAATACTTCACCACCACCCATAGAAGGAAATGTTTTCTTCTCCTTCCCGCTTCAAGGACATATTTTGTAATACTTCATCTACCAGATAGTCTTTATGTATTAAACAGTCATTAACTACACAATGTGTTCTCTTTGTGTTTTGCAAACTGAAGATATATATATGTTACCTATTTTCAGTTTTCCAAATTTGTTATTGCCAATTAAACTTTTCATTTGAAGTGAAATTCATCCAAAGTTTATTACCAGATACATACTATTTCTATCATGATTTTTTGAAATATTAAAAAGGTTCTAGATTATTAAGTTTGCCTTTGGTATAGCAATAAGTGATGTTAGAGATAGGGAGATTAGGCATTTATTACAGCAAAGTGAGAAAGGATGACGGGACAAATCAATGAGTTTAATGGGGGAGAGTACAGACATAATGAAGTAAATGGGTATATTGGGAAGAAAGCCAGAAATGTAATAGTATAGTAGTATGTTGACAGCTGTTGTCCCTACTAATTTACTTGGTCTAGGCATTGAGAAGTTGTTTAAAATATGTTTTCTTCCAGAGGAGCTTAGAATTTCAGAAATGTTACATCTTGTTGGTCAACTAATTTATGGTCTGGACTATTAGGGGAAAAAAAGCCAAAACTTTTGGCATAGTAATGGTATTAACACCAGTTACATCAATTATTATTTATATTAATTCTTTGAAATATTTACATGAAGTAGAAGATTAAAATTGATGCCTGAATCTTATAAATAATCTGGGACACAGGTGGCAAACACAAGGCCTGCGGGCCGAATCTGGCCCTCCCCCTTGTTTTATCCAGCCCAGCACCTTGTTTCTACCCAGTGTCAGCACCGAGCTCTCACTTAACTGTTAAGGAGTAGTTACACTTATACAGTCCGAAAATTACATTCGGTCCTTTGAAGGCAACCGCAAGGCTTCTGTGGCCCCTGGTGAAAATGAGTTTGACACCCCTGCTCTATGGTCTTAAAAATCTCAATTCAGATAAAGTAGGTTTTAAAAGTATATTTTGAAGTAAGTAACTTCTTTTTCTGATTTCTCCCTGTTACAGATGATTACTGTGAATGCTTCCTTGTTTCCTAGCTCCTTGGCCAACTCATTAATAGCAGTTGGAAATGATGGACTTCAAGAGAGAGACAGAATGGTCCGAGCGTGCATTGCTATTATCTGTGAACTAGGTTAGAATTTTCTTTGAATAATGAAAATACGGTATTTTAGAAAACATATATAACATTTCTTAATGCCTTTAATACATGCATTCTTTAGTTATTGGTACAAAGATATGAATAAGTAAGACATTCCTGATAGGGGAGTAGAGGACTTGCTATTTAACAAATAATTTCAAAATGACATTGAAACTATAAATTTTAGCATTTTCCTCATCATGAAATTTAGTATATCAGAATTATCCAAATTTTCTTAATTGCAATAAAATCTCTTAAATTCTGGCTGTCAGACATTAGCTAACTATTCTGTATCATGATGTAGGTTAAAAACCATAAACAATCCATTATATATTTTAACAAAAAAAGGAATTCTAAATGCAAAAGCGTTAAATGGGAAAAACAGGAAAAAATAGAAGAATTTTGAATTACAAAGGAAATCAGATTTCAGCAGCTATAGATTATATTATAAGGAGGCAAGAAAACATACTATAGTGCCAGAACAAAGGAAAAATGAATGTAACAAACATAACTAATTAACTTATTTATATGCAGATCAATAGGAAAAATAAATAATTATCAAATGCATGGCCAGTCAACATATTTTATAAGTTCAACCTCACTTATAACCAAAGATACGTATTTTAAATAAGAAGATAGTATTTTTTTGCCACTAAGAGTGGAAGTGGTGTAGTCTACATTGACTCTTGATAAAGTAGATGAATTAATAACAAAATTTTAAACTAAAACAAAAGAACTGATCATCAAGGATTTAAGAATACTGTCCCACAATACCTGTTGATTTAGAGCCTAAGTAAAATTTATTAAGGAAGTTTTGAAAATAAAAATTTGACTACACACCAATCTGTGAGATACCTAGAAAGTTATACTCAGAGTTAATTTATCGTAAAATGCTTTTATAATTAAGCAAAAAGTAATGGATATATGTCAGTGTACCCACGAAATAGAAAGAGAAGGGAAAAATCAATTATTAGGTAAGCAGGGGAAAGGAACAATGAAATTGAGTCTTAATTAGAGAATGAGATAGATTATTTAATCAACCAGTGTTAATTGGAAGAAGAAAAAATGATTATACAGATATGCAAACATACATAATATTTGAAAACTGCCAAGGTTAGAGAAACAAAAGGTTAATTTAGAAATAAAAACATAATAGGAGTTTTTAAATTATGGAATAGTTTTTAAAAATATTTGGAAATGTTACTGAAGTGAATGGATTTTCAGAGAAAATGTATACCCAGTTGACTCAAAAAGATATAAAACATGATAACCAAAAGCCATTGAAGTACTTTATAAAATAATTGCCTCCAAAAAGACTCATCCAGGTAGTTTTGTCTTAAAAAGAAATTTCTTCAGGGAACAGACAATTCCTATATATTTTAAATTGAGAGTGTAAAAATATGGAAATCTACCAATTTGTAACAAAACTAGCATCTATCTACATATACCCACAGATACACATATACTCACATACTGATACTGAAATACAAAGTAAAATAATTAGAAGGATACTTGGATAACATTTTGGAATATTTATCTAAAATCAACACTTCTTAATTGTGGATCTGTACAAATACTACATCTGTTTAGCTCGTAATTAATGTTGTTTAAAAACTTCTACCCAGTTTAGTAAAACAAAGTAATAAATGAAGTTTACATATTGGAAAGAAGACGCTCTTACCTTGTAGATGGTATATCTTGGAAACTCTGAATCACCTGAAAAACAAAACTTAAGGATTTAGTACACTGAAAGTGAAAATACAGGTTTGATAGATTTACTTCATGTTTCAGCAATAATCAGTAAATCCAACAGAAAAAAATTGTACTATTTCCAAAGTAGAAAATAAAACTCTGCACAACAAATAAACTTAGTAAGAAATGTATATGACTTACGTGCTGTGTTTGGGGAGTACTTTTCACTCTTTGAATTTGTCCACGTGATTATCAAGAAGGCACAGGAGATCTGTATGTGTAAAAATGAGAACATCGGTTACCTTTGTGGTGGAGGGAACTGATTAAAGAATGGTGTGAGGGAACTGCTAGTTTGATGAAGGTTATGTGCCTTGATTGAGGTATTGGTTACAAGGGTATGGACAATTTTTCAAAAGTTTTTGAACTGTAATCATAAAGGTATGTTTATTTTACTATATTTAGCTATTCTTCAGTTTAGAAAAAAATCAGAAAGGAAACCTAATTCTGTCATTCAACTAGAATTAACAGCTGAGATCCAACCATGAAAATATTTTTGAAAAAATTGAAATGGATTGGAAAGGAATGTTTTTTTCTAATATATTTTAAGAGAACTATTCTAGTTATGAAGAGAGAGAAAAAAACTATTCTGCTAGTTATGAAGAGGTAGAAAAATAAAAAAGAACCAAGAGCTGGCAGACCCCGACATATAGGAAACTTTAGTATATCAAAAGTATAAAAATCAGTTTATGAAGCATACCGTGATAATTGATTAAACATTTTAAAAGAAATTTATCATATTAAGCCAAACTGAATTTTCTGGCAGATTGAAAACTGAAGTGTTCATCACGAACTCACTAAAACACGTGCATTTGTGCACGTATACAACAAAGTGCCTGGTCTTTGAAACAAAGGAGTTCCTAAGCTTGAAATCTGAGTTTAAAATCTAAATTAAAATTGTAAATTTGATAAAAGATTTGAAACAAATAGAGGGCTAATAGTCTCATATAAAAAGTCCTTGCAATTCATGGCAAAGAAGAACCATTTCAGTAAAATAGGAATAAAGGATATGGAGAAATAATCAGCGACATAAATAAAGAAGAATTTTGGGAAGTATATTCGGTGACTCTTTTTAGATACATTTTATCTACATGCCCCTTTCAGTCTCCTTGACTAGAAAGATTTTCAAGTCAAAAAGGAAATTGTTTTAAAATAAAACCTCAGATTTCTGATTATATTTTATTAATTATCCCTATATAATATATTAAGTTTTTCTTTTTTATTTTAGCACTTCAGAATCCAGAGGTGGTGGCCCTTCGAGGTGGACTAAACACCATCTTGAAAAATGTGATCGATTGCCAGTTAAGTCGAATAAATGAGGCCCTCATTACTACAATTTTGCACCTCCTTAATCATCCAAAGACCCGAAAATATGTGCGAGCTGATGTAGAATTAGAGGTAGGAACTTTAATATTATTTTCTAGTTTTAAAATACAACTTTAAATACAAACTCTTACTTTGAAATTTTAAAGTTAGTAGATGCAGCACAGCATTATCAAACCTAAATTTTCAAAGACTGGCTTATTCCCAGCAATGCTTCATAGCTCATTCAGTTTGGACTGAATTGAAAAATATTATTCTCAAACTAATTCCTCATTGTGTAAAGTGCAGTTTATTTTTTTAGCAATGAAACTTTTACTAAGCAAATTAAAGCACAAGTAAGGTTACATAGGCACTTACCTATTTATTTAAGAAGACTTTCTTCTAAAAGACTTTAGTGTGTTGTGTGTAAATAGCTCCTGCTGATTATATACTGTTTATTTATTAAACCATGCTAAACGTCTTTGAAATTAGAACTGCTTATTAGCAAATAATGAGTATGTGTACTTGAAAGAAATAGAATACATATATATCCTTTTTAAAATTTTGATACTAATTCATTGTTTTTTCTAGTTAGTATAAAATAATACATACTCTTTTAAAAAAGTACATAGTGAAGATTGGAACAGAATTATCACAAACTATGTTCTTATAATTTATTTGTGTGCAGGTACTATATTGTTATTCATTACAAATCCTGAACTCTGGATTTGTTTGTATTGGGGTTGAAATTATGCAAGGAATAAAAGATTTATTTTCCCTAGTTTGTCTTTCTAAATTATTTTGTGTAAAATTTGTCTTAAATGTTATAATTCTGCTTTTATTAGGGCTATTAGAAATATTTGAGATTATAACATTGACATCAACCTGTATCATGCTAACAAATTTAAGTATAATATTTCTCTTAATATGTGATTTTCAATACATTTTTCTTGGTAATCCAATGGGGATAAACTGGCATTTTTTATGTTTTACTGTATGTTTAGTTTTGAATTTAATTTTATCAAGTAGAAAAACTAGAATTTTAAAATTGGTGAGATGATTACAGTGAAGAAAGGTACTATGTATAGACCTGTTTTTTGTTCCTATATAATTGTATAGCTGATTAAAAAGCCTTTATATAAGTGAAAAATTTTCAAATAATATATTAGATGTTGAAGTACACGACTATATCTTCACTTATATCGTGTTCTTTAAAACCACAAAAATTAGTTCTTTTTTTCCTTACTAACATCCCCCAGGAATAGCATAGCAATTGAGAGCATATACAGATCTGGTTTTGACTTTTTTGTATGACCTGCTAGCTTTATGATTTGGGGCTAGCTATTAGCCTCTTCTTTCTTTCTTTATTTATTTCCTCCCCCGAGGACACTTTCTTGTTGCTTCTTAGAGAGGGTGGGAGAGAGAGAGTAACACAACGTGAGAGAGAAGCATCGATTGGTTGCCTCCCATAGGCTCTGGGATGGTGGGGAGGGGTGGGCGGGGGTCGAGCCCACAACTTAGATACATGGTCTGACCAGGAATCAAACCTGCAACCCTTTGGTTACAGGATGACGCTCCAACCAACTGAGCCATACTGGCCAGGGCTTAGCCTCTCTTGAACCCATATTTTCCCTCAGTAAAATGAAGGTCATGGTTTTTATCCTGAAGAGTTGTTGTGAAGAGTGAGTACTATAGTAATAGTGGTAGTAGTAGTATTTAGTGGAAACAGCAGTAGTAGCAGTAATAGCAGCAGCTAACACTAATATAAAAGCCTTAATGAGTTGGGCAGTATTTCTTGGTGCTTTTCATATATTAATTCTAATATACATAAAATATTTAGTACCTGGCACATAATAAATATTCAAATACTGGTTGCCTTGGATATTACTCAGTATCATCATCTTCTACTTTATCATCCTCTTCTTCATTGTAGAATCTGCTCTTAAGAGAATGTCCTCATTTTTATTAATTATATTTTATCAGTTTCATTCTAAATTGATAATTGGTTCCCTTTTCTACATACAGAGGAACCATTTTCAGTGCTGTCTGTTATTGGGCCCACATCTCCTTCCTGTTAGAAATCTTTTTTAAATTTTACCTTGGCTTCTATTTATATTACATGTAATATGTTTTAACCTCAGACAGAAAAAGAAATGTAAATTTAATATAATAATGTTAATAGAGTAGAAACTCTGTAAAGGTTGTAAATTAATTATAATTTTATAGTAAATTTAAAAAAGTTATTAAACTTACATTTCAGAGTGGGATAGGTTAGTTCATAACATCTGTGGAAAACTGAAAAAGCTGGATAATGATGGAAATCATCTATTTCAAGGAGTGTAGAGCTGTGAAACCAATAAACACCAGAGGGAGTGAAGTTTTTTATGTATTTATTTATTTTATTGCTGACATTGTTGCAGATGGGAGTGGAGTTGTAAGGAAGGAAGGTACTTGGAGGGTTTCCCTGAAGATCTGCAGATGCCCTTGGGGGTGCTTGCAGATTTCGGGCATGGGCTAGAAGCTGAGAATGTGACCTAGGCCTAGGTAGAAGACCAGAGTTTTTGGCAGTCCTGGGGGTTATGTCATGACAAGGCATGACAAGTCTAGAGACATGTCAAGTCCCTAGACCAAGTCTGACTAATCCCCCAGACACTTGCTGAAACGAGCGTCTCTGCAGGATAGAGGCTGCCATGTCAAACCCTGAGGACAGCACAGGGAAGTACGCCGTAGTCTCCGTGCACAGGACACAAAGGCCTCCCAGGAGGAGGGGCCACGGGCAAAAGGGTAAAGGTCTTTAAAGGAGTAGTGAGTTCACACGGACCGTGCAGTTGCTTTTTTCCCTTGGTCCACTTACTGATTAGGATATAATTAGTAGCTGAAAATCCACATAGGCTTTTGCTGCGATCAGAAAAACTGGAAGAGCATTTAACAGTAGTGTGTGGTACTAAAGTGACAAAACTGGGTATTTGATAGCTGATTTCCTGTTTGTGACATTCCCTAAAATCTGAAGCTATCATAGATGGATAGCTAAAGATCTTACTTCAAAATTTATGAAATAAAAAAATAAATCCAGTCAGCACCAAGGAGAAAAATACTTGTTAAGCTCTCCATTGAAAGCACTGGAGGACTGTACTTTAGGAAAGGAAAACCAAAATATACTCTATCTTATCAAAATTGCAACATAGTCTCAACTTAACTTGGCAATCAGAAAAAATAATCAGCTTCCTTAACCTACTGAACGGTGGAAAAGATAAACCATCTGATGGAGATAACATCATTTGGATTATAAAATTCAACATGTCTGCCATTCAGTTAGGACTTGGACAGAATGTTATGCGAAAAAATAAAGTCTATAAGACTGAAAACCAAAACAAAAAATATTGTGTAGAAATACTCCCAAAGGTGATCCAGATTGTTGTAGTTAGAGGGAAAGGACTTTAAAACAACTGTGATTCATTTGTTTAAAAAAATGGAGGAAAAGAGGAAGAAATAGATGAGATAATGGAGAATTTCACCAGATAATTGTAATATACAAAATGAGTCAAATGGAAATTCTAGTACTGAAAAACATAATACCTGAAATTCTAAACTCAATGAAGTTAAAAATTCATTTTGGGCAAAAAAGATACCATTAGTAAAGTGAAAGAAAAGTCAGTAAAAATATTCAGAGTAAGGCACAGCGTGGGAAAAGAAAGCGACAGAACGAAAAGGATAAAATATAATTGTTATCTTTGGAGAAGAGACACAAAATAGGCAGAAGCAAATATCCAGAGTCAATGGCCAAAACTTTTGTTTCTAAAACTGATGAAACTTCACTTCATGTTTGCAAAGCTTGGAAAATGCCAAATGAGATAATACAAATAAAACAATATATAGGCATATTATGGTAACATTGTTGAAAACCAAGACCAATAAAAATCTTAAGAGCAGCTTTAGAAAAAAAGACATTACTTTCAAAGGAGCAAGTCTGACAGCTGATTTCCCGACAGAATTAATGGAAACCAGAAGAAAGTAGAAGGGAAACTCTAGAGTGCTGAAAGAAAATAATGCCAAAATAATGCCCAGAGAAAATGACTTTCCAAAACAAAGGTAAAATAAAGATTTTTCAGACTAAAGACCCAAGGGGATATAAAGAAACATTACTCTTCGTGGATTGCTCTCCTGTGTGTCGTGGGGAGCAACTGAGCCCCGTTGCCAACAACTAGCGCGTTGTGAGTAAGCCGCCTGGAAGCAGATCCTCCGGTTCCCATCGAGCCTTCAGAATACTGCTGCCCTGATCAACATTTTGAAGCTTATGGGGGACGCTGAGTTGTAACTGCAGAGCTAAGCCTCTCTTAGAGTCCTGAGTCACAGAAACCATATGAGATAATAAATATTTATTGTTATTTATAAAATGAGGCAGGCACAAAGAAAGAAAGTCTAGAGGGAGTCCTCAGTCGAAAGGAATATGATCTAAACAAATGTAGGAAAGAATGAAAAATGCCAGAAAAAGTACATATATGACTAAGTATTTTTAAAAATACTGATTGTCAAAAGCAATATAGTTACATCTTCCATACTTTAAATTGAGTTTAAAATTAAAATTCAGACCACAATAATGCAATAGGCACTGATGGATATTAGCAAATGAGATAGAGTGGTTAAAGCTCTGAAATGAGTGAGTGTAAAAAGGTTGCTGAATATAGGGGCAATATGCAAAAAATAGCTTGGATTTCTTTATAATAGCAACAAGAAGAGAATGTAATTTATAAAATAAAACTGTTTCAATAACGTTCAGAAGTGGGCAAAACTAAGTCATAGGGTTGCAGGTCGGGATAGTAATCCTGGGGTTGGTAGTGACTTGTGAGCACCAACGGGGAGTAAGAAGGTTTTGAGGCTGCTGCAGTTTTCTGCATCTGGTGCCGGCTACAGGAGAGTACTTAGTTTGAGAACATCCGTCAAGTTGCACATTTATGATTTGTGCATTGTTTTTATATGTATATGTGTGTTACACTTCAATTTAAAATTTTAAAATTTCAATTTCTATATTTAAAAAAATCACTCAAGTATATTTCTTGATAGTGAGTTTGAAGAAATAAGTCTCTTAAACAGTTTACCCAACTAAAGATATAGAGAAGTGAAATTAATTTTAACTCATTACAGAAAGAATGCGTTTTACAATAAGTGCACTTACTTTTTCTGCTTTTTTTTTATTAGCGAATTTTAGCACCCTATACTGATTTTCACTACAGACATAGTCCAGATACAGCTGAAGGACAGCTCAAGTAAGTATCATTTGTTCCTAGTAATTTAAGAGGTGGTGTATATCTTGCTAACAAAGTTTTAAATTTTCCTGTTTACATGTAGAGTCAGGGTGAAGTGAGTTTGAGTAAGTTTAGTATTTCATGGAATTATGTTGTAGGTCTCTGATAATGTAATTAACTGTGGCTTAAAAAATTAAAAGTGAACTTTGAGAAATGTAAAGACTAATTTTATATATAAAAATATAAATAAGGCTGCAGTAGACACCTAGGTCTTTTTGTTGTTGTTGTTTATATTTTTTTAGTATAATTACATTGAGAGACTAAAAGAATAAAATAACAAGGATAGACTCAAGTGCTACCTTATTAACAAGTTGTGTAAACAGAATGATAGCATAGGTAGAATATTGAAAGTAAGGTTAAAAGGGAAATAAAAGGATATAAAGGTTTTTAAAAATGAGGCAGGATAATTTTCAGAGTTTTTTGGGAGAGAAAAAGCACATAGTTCACTAGATATTCTGGGATAGCTTTTTAATTAAATTGCTTAGACATCAAAAAATGTACTATATGTGAAGATTTTGCAAATGACACAATTCCTGTAAATATACTACGAGGTGTTTTTCTGGTAGGATTGTTGGTTGCAGACATACTTATTTTGATAGATAGTAAATATTAAAATTACTAAGTTATGGAACATTGTGAAATAGGGATATTTTTGTTGTTTTTCATTTTCCCCTTGAATTAAAAAAAGTGGTTGTATATCTTTAATCACCTCCATCACAGTGGACTCCTCACATTCTGACATGTCATGACCTGAGCTAAGAAATCAAAATAGATGTTTAAGACTTCTCAACCTGTTTCTGCTAAGTTTTGGATTTAGGGTTCTTAGACCCCTTTCTTGGCTTTTTCTTATGATACTTGGACATTCTCTTTATTGACGCAGAGCATACATATTTTCTGTTACTGCATGACAAGTTACTACAAATGTAGCACGTTAAAATAGCATCATTTTATTAGCTCCCAGTTCAGTAGCTCAGAAGTCTGGTATGGCTGTTGGTTGTCTGGAGGTTGTGGGGAGAAATCCATTTTCAACCTCATTCAGGTTGTTGTCAACATTCACTCTCTTGCTGTTATACAACTTAGGACCCCTGATCTTTGCTGTCAGCTGGAGCCTACTCTCAGCTTCCAGAGGCCAGCCTCTATATTTTGCCACATGGTTCCCTCCATCTTCAAACAGGACGAATTTCTCCAGTCCTTGTGCTTGAATCTCAGACTTACCAGCTTGAGAAAACTCTTCAGTCAGATCAAGCCTACCAATAATCTCCCCATCTTACGGTCTGCTGGGCTCTATAACATAAACACAACCACACTCATGACAGAGAAATCATACACATAAGATCCCCAGGTTAGGATGTGGAAACTTGAGGCGATGGGGGTATTTTAGAGTTCTGACAGAAATGCTTGCTAAGCAAGCTGGTGTTGTCTATCTAGTGCTCCATTAAAAGTGATAATGAGCTATCTAAGAGTACTTTTTTTAAAAAGCAGGAAATGTGGAACTAAATAAAAAAGTCAAAATATATAACTTACTGTAAACTGCGTTGTGGATCTTAAATTGGAAGGGGGTCCTTATGTTATTGGATCCTTCACTTTAAGGCAGTTCTGATCTTTGTTTTTTTTAACATGTTTAATTTCCTGTGTAAATACTTAAATGTTAACTAATGATAATGCTCATTCTGCTATAGTACCAGGAAAAACTCACTTTTTGTTTTAACATTTTATTCTTCTCTTTGACCTCCTCACCCCTGCTGCTGTCCGCGTACCAACCCCAGAGAAGACAGAGAAGCGCGGTTTCTAGCCAGTAAAATGGGGATCATTGCAACGTTCCGGTCGTGGGCAGGTGAGTTGCTCTGTGCTGCTGCACGACACTCACTTACATGAGAAAAACTGCACTAAGCTTTCAAACGTTAAACCATTATCGCAGCATCTAGTTTAGATGTTATTCTAGTCTTGCCTTACATGTTATTTTTAGAGTTAAAGGGATTTGTACAAAATTACTAAAATTGGCTATTTGTAAGTCTATATAGTCATGATTGCCTGGCCAACTAAGAAAGTTAAATATGATCTATACTTTTGTTACCTAAAAGTATAATATAAAATGTCGCTAACCCCAAATAAGCAAGGTAGGCCATTAGTACTCTTAAATTTCTTTAGAAGAGGGATTATGCATGTTTTATCTTTCTGTGGAATAAAAAGCAAACATTTTTCTTATGTAATACCACCAATTATGTTAGTAATTACCTTCTTCCTCCTTGACTTTGTCGAGTAATTTAAGGAATAGCATACAAAGGAGTGTAGCAGTAAGCACAACTAGAAAATTTACCTAAACACTTTGATGTACCCAGATAACCCTAACAAACAGAAATCTTTTTCATGCAAATTACTTTCTCAGCCATCCCCCCCCCCCCAACCCCGGCCCCCCCAGTGTGTTTACAGGGACTTCCTCTGACCTCTCTGAGCTTCGGTGAAAACCGCACTTGTGCTATGTGTGCCTGATGGCTACCGATTTCCCTTACCCTCGGGATACACTAGAATTTACGAGGGCCCAACGATCACACATTCTTTCTTATACTTAGCCAGCCTCCACACACTATTTCCGTGTGGAAGCCAACACAGCCCTCCTGCCAAGCTTAGCTATCACTGCCCTTGCTCCAGAACTCACTCTGTTATCTGTAGGTGTGGCCGGCACCCTTTACTGACCCGCAACTTCCTTGCCATTAGAGCTGCTCCCATGTCACCAAGTCATGAATCCTCTCCGGCTTTAACCACCAGGACAGCCTAGTTACTGTCTTCTCATTCTCCCTCAAGGCTCTACTCTCCCTGTCACTAATCTCTGCCATACTCTTCCCTTGCCTCCTTTAAACGTTCTTTCTGCCATGCTTCCCTTTGTCCTGTGGCCTTTATACACTGATCCATCATTAGAAACGGGTACTATTTGTGAGGTAAATGAGCTTTTTTATGTTTTCGACGTTATTTCTATTATATATAATAGATTTCAAAATCCAAATAACTGATTTACAAATAAACTCTGTAACAGTATCTTCAGGAGTTGCAACTGCCTGTTTTCTAAACTATCAGTATAGAGTATGATCTGTAAAGACTGTATCTTAATCTATAACCTTGCACATTACATCAGACATCAAAGTTTGAGAAATACTGATATAAGTGCTTAAAAGTAACAGAACTTCAGAGTTCTATATGACTTTTTAAAAACATTTTCCTCCAACATTTTATTATCAGAAATTTCAAATGTACAGCAAAATTATACAGTGAACACCCATATATTTTCACCACCTAAGTTTTGCTCTATTGTACTTCATTGCCTATTTGTTCATCTGCTCATCCCTCTGTGAATTCATCAGTCCCCTTCGTACATTATTCTAATGCATTTCACAGGAAGTTGCATATTTTAGTACTCTTGACTCCTAAATACTTGAGTATGAAGACATTACCTAGAGTTCAATATTTGTTTATGGCCTTGACTGATTATTTTTGTTTGTTTCTGTAGCTTTGTGTTTTTAGGTAAAATTTCCCCTTACATCACAAATCTTCAGTCTGTTTAATGAGTTTTCACAAATGCTTACATATGTGTTTCCAACCCTTTATGGGATATAGAACATTGCCACCACCCCAGAAGGTTCTCTCATGTCCCTCCCTGGTTAATCCCTAAACCAACACCCCTGAGAAGTAACCATTGTTCTGTTTATTTTCATCATAGTCAGCTTTGCCTGTTCTGACTGAAACTTCATATAAGTGGAATCATAGTATATTTATTTTTGCTTTTGTGCAAGGCTTTTTTTCCCCACTCAGTTTGATTTTGAGATTCATTCATGTTGTTGCATATACCAGAATGTGTTCCTTTTTATTGCTGAATAGTATTCCCTTGGGTGAATGTATCACAGTGTGTTTAGTTCTCCTCCTGTTAGTGAACACCTAACCTGTTTCCAGCTTTGACTATTGTTAATAGAGGTACCATAAGCAGTTTTATGCACTTCTTTTTGTAGATGTGAACTTTCATTTTTCCTGGGTAAATACCCAAATGGAATTACTGGGTAACAAGGTGGATATATGTTCAGTTTTACAAAAAATTGTCAGTCTTTTTTCCAAAATATTTATACTCTGTTATACTTCTGTAATCATTGTATGTGAGTTCAAGTTGCTCTGTATCCTTGTCAGCATTTGGTGTTATTGGTCTTTAATTTTAGCCATTTTGCTGGGTGTGTAGTGGTATCTAATTGTGAATGGAATTTGCATTTTCCCAATGATAAATGATATTGAACACTTTGTTTATTGACTATTCATACATCTTCTTTTGTGACATGATATTAATATGCTTAAAATTATTTGATTCAGTTCTCTCACTTAAAATTTTGATCCATACAATTTATTTGAAGTCTGTCAGTTTCACTCTTCTATGCTAAAAGTTAAATTTTAAGATTAAACTTTTTAAAAAATATATTTTATTGATTATGTTATTATAGTTGTCCCAATTTTTCCCTTTGTCCCCCTCCACCCAGTATCCCCCTTCCCTCTAGCATCTCCTCCCTTAGTTCATGTCCATGAGTCGGGCCTATAAGTTCTTTGTTTTTTCCATTTCTTGTACTGTCTTTGACATCCCCCTGTCTATTTTGTACCTACCAATTATGCTTCTTAATCCCTGTACCTTTTTCCCTGTTCTCCCCTTTCCCCCTCCCCACTGATAACCCTCCAAATGATCTCCATATCTGTGATTCTGTTCCTGTTATGATTGTTTGCTTAGCTTTTTTTAGATTCAGCTGTTGATAGTTGTGAATATGTTGCCCTTTTAATGTTCATAGTTTTGATCTTCTTTTTTTTAAAATAAGTCCCTTTAACATTTCATGTAATAATGGCTTGGTGATGATGAACTCCTTTAGCTTTACAATGTCTGGGAAGTACTTTATCTGCCTTTCCATTCTAAATGATAGCTTTGCATAGTAATCTTGGTTATAGGTCCTTGCTTTTCATCACTTTGAATACTTCTTGCCAGTCCCTTCTAGCCTGCAAAGTTTCTTTTGAGAAATCGGCTGATAGTCTTATGGGCACTCCTTTGTTGGTAACTCTGCTCTTGTCTTGCTGTTCTCAAGATTATCTCTTTATCTTTAAGCTTTGGTATTTTAATTATGGTGTGTCTTGCTGTGATTGTCTTTGGGTCAACCTTGTTTTGGACTCTCTGTGCTTCCTGGGCTTGAATATCTATCTCCTTCACCAAATTCAGGAAGTTTCCCTTCATTATTTTTTTCAAATAAGTTTTCAGTGTCTTGTTCTTTCTCTTCTCCTTCTGACATTCCTATGATTCAGATGTTGGTACGTTTTAAAGTTGTCCCAGAAGTTCCTAAGCCTCTCCTCATTTTTTTTTTAATTCTTATTTCTTCCTGCTGTTCTAGTTGAATGCTTTGTCTTTATTTCATTTAGTGTAACCTTCATTTTTCCCTTATGTTTTTGCTGTGTTCAGTGAGTTCTTTGTACATTCTCATCACCAGTGTTTTGAACTCTACATCTCATAGGTTGGTTATCTAAACTTTTAAAAAACTAATGCCAAGCAGTGTTTTTCACTTTAGTTTAAGGATGCATTAAATAAGGGAGAAAGACCGTTGTCTTACTCCCTCCAATATTTTTATGTCCTGAGAATCACTCATCAATAAATGGGAGTTGTAAGCAGTCAGATACTATACGCTTTTGGGGGTATGAAACAAATAGAAGAAGGAAGTAAGATAAAATTACTGGTGATCTCTAATCAGTAGGCAATTCAGAGAATGTTTGAAATACACTATCACTTGTGATATCCAAATAATACAGTAGTATAGTTTTGCTTGGAAAAACATCACAGATTTTTATATTATGGATCTATTACTAAAAAAAATTTGAAATTCAAGTCAATGATTTTTTTTTAATTTTCTTTAGGTATTATTAATTTATGTAAACCTGGAAACTCTGGCATTCAATCCTTAATTGGAGTACTTTGCATACCAAATACGGAAATAAGGGTAGGTAAAAATAATGCTGATTATAAAAAGCTTATTTCAGATGATGCTTTTTCCTCATGAATTGCTAATCTGTATCGTAGAGCATTTAAAAAATACATAAATATTTACAACTTAGTTGAATCTTAAGGATAATATGAATCATTCATTAGAAATACTGCTGTTAGGAACTGTGGCTGTACTAAAATTGGATAAAAAATACAAAGTTAATTATGCTTTATTCATTAAATATGCAAACAATACAGAAAGGCATCCTTATTGTAAAAGGTTCAAACAATACAGAATTATATTTAGGAAAAAGTAACTGGTATTTATACATCTTCAAACTTTTAACATGGTTTTATAATATAAATGGTTTTGATTAAAATTGGGTTGTGTATATACATATATGCACAAGTGTGTGCATATATGTGCATGTGTGTGTGTGTATACAGTCTGGAAAAGTTCCAGCCATTGTTAATATAACAAGAACAATTTGCACAACATCTGTGTAACCTGAATAACAATGGCGACTTCACTGCACTAGTCAGTGGGATTGGTAGACGCTGTTGAGTGAGCACGTGTACTGTGTGGCCATTGCATATAAAATGACTGAGCGAGTAAAGCAGCAAATCTGCCTCAGATTTTGTCTTAAGCTTGAACATGCCTCTGCAGAAACTATTCGGATGGTTCAGAAGGCTGCAGGTGTGGGCAGCTGGTGATTGGCAGCTTCATCACAGACAATGTGCCTGCTAATGCATCATATTTTGTGCAGAGTTTTTTTGGTGAAACATCAAATCACCCAGGTGACTCAGCCCCTCTACAGCCCAGATTTGGTACCCTGCGACTTCTGGCTTTTCCCAAAACTAAAATCTCCTTTGAGAGGGAAGAGGTTTTAAACTGTTGATGAGATTCAGGAATATATGAGTGGGCAGCTGATGGTGATTGGGAGAACTGTGTGAGGTCCCAAGGTACCTATTTGAAGGGGACTGAAGCATCCTTGTCCTATGTATAATATTTCTTGTATCTTCAATAAATGTTTCTTTTTCATATTACAAGGCTAGATACCTTCTGGACAGACTATATGTACATGCATAAGAATTCTTATTATACAGCCAAAACAAATTACCAAATGGAAATTGGAGGGAAAAATTAACTTTTTCTTTTCCCCTTTAGTGCATTTTAATTTTGTTCAAAGGAACAAAAATTTTTTCTTTTATTTATATAAACCAAATTTGGAGTTGAGCAATATTACTAGAAAATATTAGCCAGGGGTGCCTCACTTAAAGTGTAAACTAAAAAGCATTTAGACAGTGGAAATGGAAGGATGTGGTTATAGGTGGAAAGATTGAGAATCAAGCAACTACAGGTTGAGGCAGTTCAATTGACTTCTTACTCAGGAGACGATGACTGAGGTTTGACTAGTCTTATTATTTATAGTTCTGTGACCTTGGGCATATTACTTTTAACCTTTAAGTGCGTTTTTTCACATGTACAATGGGGTTACTAATTGAACAGATTAAATCATGTATGTAGTAAGCATTTAGTAATTAATTTTTATTGAGTGTAGCTCAAATATATATTAGTCTGTTTTTTTCAATATTTAATCTTGTGAATAAGATATTCATAACACCTTTAAGCAAATCTTTTTTGCAGAAAAGTAAATGAACTTACTTATTTGCACTTGCAGCGAGGTCTGCTTGAAGTGCTTTATGATGTGTTCCGCCTTCCCCTGCCTGTTGTGACTGAAGAGTTCATAGAAGCACTGCTCAGTGTAGGTAAGTACTGCAGTGTGTTTGCGTCTATTCCAGTGTTGTAATTTTTAAATCGTCCCACCTGATCGAGTGAGACACAGTCCCTTAAAGGAAAAATACTGAACTGCATATTGAATATGACTTTCTTTTATTATTGCATCATAGTGACATGAAATTAATATAGAAATAAACACTGCAATAGATTTCTAAAAATAAAATTAATTTCTTCTCTGTCACCCTATCTCTTTCAAATAAGCAATGAAATTAATAGAAAGATGAACCAAGCAAGAAAGAGGAGACAGTAGGAAATTTGTGTAATTCTCAAATTAGATAATCTAATTCTTATCTTATTCTATTTTAGTCAGATGACCCCAGAGTCTCAAAATAAAGTTAGATTTGTATACATTTACATAAATCTTTTTTTTTTCTGCATGTATTTTTGAGTCTATTTTTTTTCTAGCTAGTATTTTAAAAAAAGATTATTTATAGCCTGGCTAGCTGGTAGTTATATACACTTATCTAAAGTGTGTCAGTAACATCTAATTATCTTCTAACTACCTAATTTTGACTGTTTTAGATCCAGGTAGATTCCAGGACGGTTGGAGGCTTTCCGATGGCTTTGTAGCAGCTGAGGCAAAAACCATTCTCCCGCATCGTGCCAGATCCAGGTAGAATTTAGATATAGAAACGGTTCAGATTTATTACAGTGACTGTTTTTGTGTTAAATTACATAATACATGGAATGTTGTCTAAGTTGTTTCTGTGCGGTATTTATTACAGGCCAGACCTCATGGATAATTATTTGGCATTGATACTTTCCGCATTTATTCGTAATGGACTTTTAGAGGTGAGACTTACAAACCTCATTTTATCTATTTTATTTATTTTCTCTAACAGAATTCTTTCAGAGCAACAGACATTTGCATAAATGTGTTCATGTATGCTGTTTTGTGACTATGGTATTCCTTGTTCTTCTCCAAGGGTTTAGTTGAAGTGATAACGAACAGTGATGACCTTATCTCAGTGAGAGCCACCATCCTTCTCGGGGAGCTTTTACACATGGTGAGCTGACCAGCTCCTGATCGTGTCTGATGTCACTAATATTTTAACTTGTGAAATAGGTTATTTTAACAGTGTTACTTTGTATTTTCTCAAAGAATAAATACATGTTTTTGGACATACATCTTTTCGTTACAAGGAACCCTTGATGTCTTATAGCTTGATATATATTGGCTAGTTTTAGAAATGAAACAAATATAAAAAGTACAAAATACCAAATAAGGATTTTTGCACTAACTTTCAATGTTGACAGTTTGAGTCCTTTAAATCTTAATCTCTCTTAGAAAGACTTTCTAAGGAATTATAAAACTATCGATACTACCTCAGTCAGCTAGGAATGGAATATGGCAGTCAGTGCCTGAGTTTCAGAGAACTTTATGCAGAAGTTCAAATTATACCTGCCTTGGTCGAACACAGTCTCCTCTGGAAACGGACCTGTTGAGGGTCATGGGGTGGGAATCTTTTTTTTTTTTTTTTTTTTTGCCATGATTTTGTGACATCACTAATGTCACAAACAAGGAGCTAGAAAAGTGATCTGATCACTCCTTACTCCCAGTAAATCAAACAATGAGGAAGCTTTGCTTGTAAGATAGAAGTTCATATTTGTAAGTTACCTCTTAGTTAATAAAATGCTAAGTAAAAAGAACTATTTTAAACTCAGTAAGGAAGAAGTAGCCCAGTGGCAAGACTTAAAATTATACTATGGCTTACTATTATTGGCAGAGTATTTGTTTTAGTTATTGTTTTAGTACCCTGCCTCCCCAGTTGTTGTTGTTTTATTTTGTGTTTTTTCCCCCCACATAGCAGCTCGGCTGTGTGAGTGAAGTAAAGAGAATTAAACAGAGTTTAATGATAACTGTCTTGTTTATCAATAAATTATTTAGACACTTGCTCTGTTTTCCTTCAGCCCATTTATGAAGGAATTAAGTAATACTGCAGGTTCTCAGGTTTGATTATTTTGATTTCTGTTCTTAAGATACCATTTCCTATAAGCATATTAATATCCAGAACTATTTACCTTTATATGAATGAATCACTTTTTTTCTTTTCACCTACACACCAGAATTCTATGATTCTCTTGAAATATAAAAGTGCTTTTGAGTAGTACAGTGGTGTTTGTTAGTTCATCACTTATTACTCTTACATCTCCTGGCTTCCACATTTAATTAATTTAGTTATCTTCATTGATAGAAGCAGATTGAGTGGTAGACTTTTGTTTGGAAAGCAGGAGTTAATGAGTTTCTTATTTTAAATATTATCAGAATATGAGACAAACCTGTTTTGAGTAAGTGGTTTTTAAAACTTAAGAAGTCTATCCATAAGATACTGCATTTAGCATTTTAAATATTACTTTTAATGTCAATTATAGCTCTGTATCTAAGTTTTGTTGTATTGTTTTTTGAAATCATTTAAAGATTGAGTTTAATTATGTACCACTTAAAAATTACAATTTAATGTTATAATGAACTGTCTGTGAAATTTAGTTTTATTAATGAGTCTATATTTGTTATATCCCTTTGTTGAAAGTAGACATGATAAACTTATAAATTAATATGTATTGTAGAGTAAATCATTGTTAATTTCATGAGTAAAACCTTAGAGTCTTTTTATTATATCGGTAGATAATCTAGAACATAAAATATTTCTCAGCTCTCAAAAATGTTGTTTCCTTTTAGGCAAACACAATTCTTCCTCATTCACATAGCCATCACTTGCACTGCCTGCCAACCCTAATGAATATGGCAGCCTCCTTTGATATCCCCAAGGAGAAAAGAGTGTAAGTATCAGAGCTCTAGGAAAGTTTTTGTCTGGTGTCTTTAGTACCCAATTAGTTAACCCTCTCTTTTTTTTAAAAAGTAGTATGAATAGGCTATGCTTGGAAATTCTTCTACAGAAACCATACAAATAAGAGGGAAATTAATAGTTTTATTTTTTATTATTTGTATTTTAGGCCACAAAGTATTATAGCTTGGTAAAATCAACTGTTTCTAGCATGTTTCTGGACAAGAGCGTCAACTTTCTACCAAATTAATAAAAATGTTGGTTGCAAGATTTTGGGACTATTTTATGTTTTAAGCAGCAATTAAGGCTTGTTTTTAATGTTTAAATTATTTCAAATGAATAAAGCACCACAATTAACAGTGTTTTTTTTATATGCGGGGTTAAAATTAATGTTGGAATTTCGTAGCCCATACTATAGGCATTGAAGTAAGCTAAACTCTGAAAGAAATACTGCAAATACAGAATCTGTATTCTGTATAAACAGAATACAAAAGTTTGGTAATATAAACAAAAGTTTGGTAATATAGCTATTGCTTTTGCTTTGCTTTTGCTATAGCTATTGCTTTGCTGGAATTCCAGTTCTAATAACAAAATATAATATACAGGGTAGAGGTAGAGGAGCTTGATTGGGAAGGCTAGTGGGAGTCTTTTCATTTGGTAAAGATTATGTCTAGGCCAGGGACATCTGTTTTTCAGGTGTGATTTCAAAAATCTGTATTTTTGACCTCGTATTTTTGTAACGATAGTAAAATACAGTTCATTAGCTGTTCAAAACTATGAATTTTTGTTAACAGTTCATAGTAATATTCTACTGATTTTAATTCTGTCAGTGAAAATACCACTGTTTAACAAGCTGATGTATTATAAACTGAGGGCCTCATGGGCTGTCTCAGTCCTGACTCTAGGCTTACATCAGTGATGGTAGCTTTCAGCTTCTATTTCAGTAATTTCATAATGGAAAATATACTTTCCCAAAGCCTGACAGACTTAAATTTACTGGGTCAGTGTATGGCCATGAATTTCTTCATACATTTCAGCAGTGTTCTTAATTTCTTTTTCTTTGTGGTTCCAAATTTGATTAAATAATTTACTTTTTAGTAGCGATCTCTATACTTGAATTTATGCAAGTTTTAATAATTTACCAAAGTGATCTCTTTAAAATTATGCTAGCTTACTACAGTATTAATTGAAATTTTTTCTCATTAGGCGAGCCAGTGCAGCCTTGAACTGTTTAAAACGCTTCCATGAAATGAAGAAACGAGGGCCTAAACCTTACAGCCTTCATTTAGACCACATTATTCAGAAAGCAATTGTAACACACCAGAAACGGGATCAGTATCTCAGAGTTCAGAAGGATATATTTGTTCTTAAGGTACTGACACTAAATCGCAATTTTTAACTTGGTTTCTTAAGTATGCATGTACTTGCTTGGATTTTAGTATGCATATACTTACTTGACTTCTCAGTTTTGTTCATGCATATGGATTTTCAGATGGCTTCCAAGTTTTATAATGATTAGGCAGTTTAGAGCTATGTCTTTGTAACTTTTTAAAGTTAAAATTTTGATAATCCATTATTAAATGAAAAATGTTTTCTTTTGTTTTTAAAATTTAAGTATAGTTTTCTGATTTGAGACTGTTTGCCTTAATTTTTCTTATTCCTTTCTGATGATTTTAGGATACAGAGGAAGCTCTTTTAATGAACCTTAGAGATAGCCAAGTCCTTCAACATAAAGAGAATCTTGAATGGAATTGGAATCTTATAGGGACCATTCTTAAGGTATGACAAGGTGCTTCTTGGTAATGACTTGATCGTCTTCATTTTATTATTCATTTTAATTCATCATAGTTTTGTTTGACATTGGTAAATACATTTATAATATAAATATTATGTTTTTCTAGTGGCCAAATGTAAATCTAAGAAACTATAAAGATGAACAGTTACACAGGTATGTAAGAACTATTTTGCTTTTTAAATGTAAAGACTTAGCTTCAAATTATACCCAATCTGTTAATAATCAGTGCTTTAAAGGTACATACATACATACATTGTAATAGTTGGTATTCTACACATAAACATGGATGCTCCTCGACTTGTGGTGGAGTTACATCGCTATAAACCCATAAAGTCATAAGCTGAAAGACAAAAATTCATTTAATGCAGCTAACTTCCTGAGCATCACACCTTAGCCTACCTCAAACATGTTCAGAGCACAGTATACAAAAACTCTGGCAACACAGTGTCCTGTAGAGTGTCAGTTGTTTACCCTGGTGATCACATACCTGCCTGGGAGCTGTGGCTTGCTGCCACCGCCCAGCATCACTAGAGAGTATTGTACTGCATATCACTAGCCTGGGGAAAGTTTACAGTTCAAAATTTAAAGTACAGGTTCTACTGAATGCGTGTGTGTTTTGCAGCATTGTAAAGTTGAAAAATTGTTAGTCCGAGACCATATTTTTATACAATTTTATGTGTAGTCTTATTTTATAACCAGAAAGTATCAGTTAGTTTTCTTTCTAGTTATTTAGTTTTAGAACAAATGAAGTACTTGAGATAAAAGTTTCTCAAATGGGGTACTATCAGCCCTGTAGTAATCTTACCCTAATGTATGCAAATGGCATGGTAAGGACATGTTTCCCTCCCAAAATGATGGCCATTATTAGCAGTCTACTTCTACTTCCATTTGCATCTGATTTTGAAGGGTTAGCCATTCTTCCTCCTCTTTACACTCACCTTAATCAAGTTAATGCTCCACACCTTACACAAAATGTGCTAATATTCATAGCAAATATAGCACTTCAAGCTTTTATGCATTTTACTGCATCTGAGTTAGGTAACCAACCACCAGTACTGATCTCCTTGGAGAAGTAAAGAGGGCCTTTACTTCATAATTTTTATGTTTTTTAATTTTTTTAATGATTTTACTTATTTAGTTCTAGAGAGGAGGAAGGGAGAAAGAGAGGGAGAGAAACATCACTGTGTGGTTGCCTCTCACGCTCCCCCTCCTGGGGACCTGGCCCACAACTCAGGCATGTGCCCTGACTGGGAATCAAACCCATGACCCTTTGGTTTGCAGACCAGTGCTCAATCCACTCGGCCTCACCAGCCAGGGCTACTTCATGGTTTTGATTGTATTTATCAACTCATGATATTTTACTTAATATCTACATTGAAATTGGAGAAATATATAGATCACATAAATTACATAGGACTAAAGAAGCATAGCACTAACTTTTATACTCCTTGAGAACAGAGATGATGTCTCATTCACCTATGTTTCTCCAGCTTCTCTCTCGCTGGCACCTCTATTAGATTGGATTATAGTGAATGAATCTAAGTTGAACTGAATTAAATGGAAACTTAGAATATAGCGTTGAAAACTATAATATTGAAATACCACAAATTATGTTCACTGCTTCATAAATTAAGTTGGAAAAATTTACCTGCAGTTTTTATAGTTGGCTTTTTGCCCAATTATGGAAAAAAAAGATAATTATAGTATGATAACATGCTTACAATTATCTAGAATAAGATTATTTTATAGAGACGTGGTACAAAGTTTTTTATAAAATATAATAGAAGAAAATTTATGTCCTGATGACTTTCTCATATTTATTCAACCTTATCTTCTAGCTATCTTATATCTGCATTTTCCCCACTAGCACCTTTGTTCTCCACAATTTATTTCAGGCATCTCACTGTAAAATTCTTATTTCACACAGGTATTCTTTAAAATGAAGGTGCTTGAGGGGATTTTTGTTTTGTTTTCTGTGTGTGTGTGTTAAATTTCTTGCCACTTACCTCAATGGTTTAGACCTAAAACATTCAAAACTTTATTATTCCTTAAGGTATGGTTAAGATTCTAAAGTAATTGTTTGGTTTCTTTGCTTCTAATTTTATTTGGATCTTAGGTTTGTACGAAGACTGCTTTATTTTTACAAGCCCAGCAGTAAATTATATGCCAACTTGGACCTGGATTTTGCCAAGTCAAAGCAACTGACAGTTGTGGGTTGCCACTTTACTGAATTTCTTCTTGAGTCTGAAGAGGTAATAAGCACTTTGAATGTTTTCCAGAGGAAATCTTTTTCATTAAATTTTCTCCCTTTTATTTCTGAATATGCATAAACTGTATTTAGAAACATAGGGAATGAGCAGACCTAGATTTGAATCCTGCTACTTATGTGACTTTGGGCAAGTAATTTGCCTTCTGGAACACCTGGTTTTCTCCTTATTGAATGGAAAATAACACCATCTCCATGCAGCATTGTGTCTGATGGGATTAAAAACAGCAGGTACTCGGTGACTCAATCTGTTATTAGTAACTTCATCATTATTACATTTTGTGGACTTGATTAAAGTTAACTTTTCGAATTATACGTACTGAGTGCTCTTCTAACACTATTACAATGTATTTCCTTTTAGGATGGGCAAGGATACTTAGAAGATCTAGTAAAGGATATTGTTCAGTGGCTCAATGCCTCATCTGGTATGAAACCTGAAAGAAGTCTTCAAAACAATGGTTTATTGACTACCCTTAGTCAACACTACTTTTTATTTATTGGAACACTCTCTTGCCACCCTCATGGAGTCAAAATGCTTGAAAAATGCAGTGTATTTCAATGGTGAGCATCCCTAGATTTTTTTTTACATGAAATACATAATTTAGTAACGAACATGACTATTAAAGGGTAAATGGTAATCATCAAAAAAAATGACTAGTTTAATGAAAAACATTATTTTGGGTGTTTGACCAAAGGTTTAGCATCAGTGTTGGGTATTTATTCATTTTATTTGTTTATTTTTACATGATTTGTTTTTGTTTTTATTTTATTGTATTTTTCCCATTACCATTTATCCCACTTATACCCTCCCACAATCACCACACTGTTGTCCATGTCCATGAGTCCTTCTCTTACTGTATTTTTCCAATACCATTTGTCCTCCCTGTGCTTTCTTCTACCTCCCCTCCTCCCTGTCCCCGCAATCACCATACTGTTGTCCGTGTCCACGAGTCCTTTGCAACAACATGGTTGGACCCGGAGAACATTATGCTAAATGAGATGAACTAGTCAGAGAAAGTCAGGTGCCATATGATTTCACTTATATGTGGAATCTAATGAATGAACTGAACTACAAGCCAAACAGAAAGACAGAAAGAACTTTCTATCTTTCCTAGATAGAGAGCAGGCTGACAGCTCTGCAGGGGCGTTGGGGAGGAAGGAGGGATCAAGCAAACAGAAAAGAGAAAGAACTCACGGACACGGACAACAGTGGTGGTTCTATTTTTGTCATTAAATGCTTTCTTTTAGAAATGCCTGTTCATATTAGGAATTTAAAAATATTTAGCGAATTAACAACTTGACACAGTAATGTCTAATGATCTTCATTATTTTCTTTCTGATTTTTTAGTCTTCTTAACCTTTGCTCCTTGAAAAACCAAGATCACTTGCTAAAACTGACTGTTTCTAGCTTGGACTACAGCAGAGATGGGTTGGCCAGAGTCATCCTTTCCAAAGTCCTCACGGCAGCCACGGATGTGAGTATAACAGCAGGAATACTATGTTTTTTATAACCAGGTAATTCCTTATTTTATAGATTTCAGCCAAGTAAAATTAATTATAAATTATAAGAATATGGGATGGAATTTGAGCTTACTATAAAATTTTGGTTCCTCAAAAGAACTCCATATAGAATTCATATTTTTATATAAAGGGGAAGAAACAGCTAGGTAGAAACAGAAGTATTTTATTTTACTAGCACTAAAAAAAGTATTCCTATAAAGTATTCATCAATTCCAATTTTTCTCCCTTTTCGGGTAGCAAAACTATCCCAAAGCAGAGTAAAACAGCTGTCCGTGATGAAGTGTGTGGCGTTTTTTTAACATGTTCACTTGTCTTCCTAGGCCTGCAGGCTGTATGCAACGAAACACTTACGAGTGTTGCTGAGAGCCAATGTGGAATTCTTCAATAATTGGGGAATTGAATTACTGGTGACCCAGCTACACGATAAAAACAAAACAATTTCTTCTGAAGCTCTTGATATCCTTGATGAAGCGTGTGAGGACAAGGTGCTCGTTCATAATTTTCTAACAAAATATGCACGCGTCAGTTTTTATTAAGTATTCGGTTTTAATAGAAAACTGCATGAAATTGCAGTGTACATATTATGGGTATTTTGAAAATAGAGAATTTACTATCTTTGTGCGATTGTTAATTTACCTAATAATTATTTATTTTAGGCCAATCTTCATGCTCTTATTCAAATGAAGCCAGCTTTATCCCACCTTGGGGACAAAGGTTTGCTTCTCCTTCTGAGGTAAATTTTAAGGGAATTTTTCTTATGGTTATGTTTTCTGTTGTGCTCTCTGTAGCGTATGTTTGAGCTGGACTCCAGTCTGAAGGAGACGCACCCTCTGGAGTTTGGCTGTTAAGTTCTGAAAGAGCTCTACGTTAGAACCTTGGGCTCCTTTAAGTACTCAGTGTTTCTTGCCTATTTCTGTATCTCAGGAGCCTCAGGGCATTTTCTTGACTGTGATTGGATTCAAGTGTTTTTTGGAAAGATTGTGAAAATGTATTTGTAATTGAAGTTACAATAAAAGTTGACTTTTTGTTTTAGGAAGGAGCTATTTCTAATGTCTTTTCACTCCTTAAACATATTTTTTGTTTGAGATATTTTAGTCTTTAACATTTTTTGTCATACCCAATGTTAAACTATTAACTGTTTTTATTTTCAGATTTCTGTCCATTCCAAAAGGGTTTTCCTATCTGAATGAAAGGGGTTATGTAGCAAAACAACTGGAAAAGTGGCACAAGGTAACTTTCTATTGAATAACATTCAATTTATACGTTATCTTGAGAGATAGAGTTGTGAATTTGGAGGATTTATTTTTTTTGTTTTAAAATTTTATTTATTTATCTTTAGAGAGACAGGAAGGGAGGGAGAAAGAGAGAAAGAAACATCAACGTGTGGTTGCCTCTTACGTGCCCCGTCCTGGGGACCTGGCCCACAACCCAGGCCTGTGCCGACTTGGAACCGAACCCGTGACCCTTTGGTTCGCAGGCCGGCGCTCAATCCACCGAGCCACACCAGCCAGGGCTGGAGGATTTATTACATCATCAATATTTTGAAACTTAAGATGTTAAATATTTAAATTTTATGTGAAGTCTTAAATTCTACATAATTGTATTTATATTTATTCCTTCCTAAACTGCAGTTATTTGATGGTGAACTATTGATTTTGTGTATATTCTATGGAAATTTAGGTCATCTCATTCTCTTTAAAGCCTACATAGTATATTATTGTATGAATATACCTTAATTTTTATAGCTACTCTTGTATTGATGGGTATTTATATTGTTTCCAACTTTTTAATTTCATAAACCGTGTTTGCTGGATATTCTTGCATATATATCTTTCGATAGTTCTCAAGTATGTGTATTGGATACATTTCTAAAAGTGTAATTGTGGGGTCAGAACATACATGAATTTAAAATTTTGATAAATACTGCGAAACCGCTTTCCGAAGAGGGCCTACCAGTCCCTTCCAAGCACTCTGAAGTGAAGATGGTTTGCAGTGAAGATGGCAGTGTGGTCGACCGAATGTTTCCTTGGTTTTGGTTGGAAACGTTTTTTACTTTGACCTGATTTACATCAGCGGGGAAAGATACTATTTCTTACCAGTGGTGCTCAAATGACAGAACTCAGTTAATTTCCTTTTTAAAATTTCCTGTGAATATCTTCAGTGCTTAATATTAAGAAGCTAGGTTTTTTTTAATAGGAAAAGGGATTCAAGTAAGATGGAAAACAAAATTACTGACTTCTATGGACTCCACTGAGAGTGAGGGTGGGGAGTATAAGCAGAAATATTTTGGGTATGCTAGAACATTTGCATTCATAGCACCTTGTCTACCCTTTTCAGAAATTTCTTAAATTTCCTAAACATATTTATTTTTCTCATATTTATGCTCTAAGATTTGCTAGGTACCTAACATATTATAAAGTTAGTGGATTTGTAGTACCATGTACAATTAAAACAATATTATCTTCCAGGAATATAATTTAAAATATGTTGACTTGATTGAGGAACAACTTAATGAAGCACTTACTACTTATCGGAAGCCAATTGATGGTGATAACTATGTTCGTCGGAGTAACCAAAGGTACCATCCAGTTAATGGAGTAACTTATTGTTGGTCCTCAAATAAAAAATTTAAAACCAGTTTGTAATAAGTTATTTCTAAAGTTTTCTGAATACTTGGATATTCTGTTTCTTATACTGAAAAAGGAAAAATTTTCCTAAAGGACAGACTAGATTGCTCAGAAATTCAGTGGCATTCATAGCATACTGAGAATACCCTTACAGACATAGCATTCAGATACGCTCCCTGCTATTACTAGTCTTTCTAGTCTCAGCTGTCTTGCTGTAACTCTAGACCAGATAAACTATTATCTTTCTAGAGAAATCCTCATGTCTTTCTGCTTCCATATTTTTATTTATGCTGGGGCTTATATTTCATAGTTCTGTTTACCTAGTACTTTGTTACTAGTAATTGTTTTAATTGACATATTTAAACTGAGCCAATAGGTATATCAACCAACTTTATCATACTAGATTACAGCGTCCTCATGTCTACCTGCCTGTGCACCTTTATGGACAACTGGTACACCACAAAACAGGCTGCCATTTGTTGGAAGTACAGGTAAAAACATAATTTGCTTATTTTAAATAGCTTCAATAGTAGGAAAAAAATCTTAATATTATTGAAGTATTATTTTTGTGAAAACTTCTCAGAAGCCTTAAGGTCAGTGGCAAAATTGCTTTTAAACTGTCCATCTTGTAATTGATTTTGGCGTCTTTGTGGGTAATCCTTAGGTGTATTACTAGCTTGCATGTGTCACCTTTTTTAAGCATATTTGTTACATAAAGCCTGTAACCCAGTGAAGGTCTGAGTTTTTTCCTTTAGAGTGTATTGGGGAGGTTCATCTCCTTAATAAAAACATGACTAAAGAACTGAGTTTCTTCACTCCTCTTATTGGGAAGTTTACCTGAATAACTGATACAAATTCAGTTATCTTTGGTGACTAGCAAAGTGTAAGTTGCCCTTTGTTAGTGTCGCACTATTCTCTTACACTTCACGGAATGTAAAGGCTTAAGCCAGCAGTCCTTCGAGTCTAGTATGCATGCCAGGTTTATGGCTGTGAATGTGCCTTATCACTGAATGTGTTTTCAGTGAACATCACCTTTTTCTTCCGTTAGAAATAGTGATAGAAGTGTTTGTGTGTAATATAGCCATTCAGTTCCTTCTCGTGTCGGTGTTCATCTCAGTACAAAAGATTTGCATAAATATTCTCTATAGTTTCATATATGGGGTGGGCAAAAGTAGGTTTGCAGTTGTGAGTATGTGAAACAGATATTATTCTCGTATTATTTTTATTAATTATTTTATTACTTATTTGTATTATAACTGTAAACCTACTTTTGCCCATCCTATATTTCTATATTATGTTACAAAAACTACTGGGGTACATATCTTTATACCAGTTTTTTAAAAGTTTACTAAAAATTGAAATGATTTGCTCAGTGTGTCTTTACTAACATGGTATGATAAAATCTTGGCATTAGTATATTATTTTATGTTTAAAATAATGATAATATTGAGTAGCATTTTTATCATACTAAGTATTAAGTACATTTTTAAGCACTTTATATGTAATGATTCATTATCCCAAACCTCATGAGATAGGTGCTGTTACTATTCATATTTTAGAGGTTGGAAAATCAAGGCATGGGGAGATTAAGTAATTTCTTAAGGCCACATAGCTAATAAGTGCTAATTCTAGAATATTAGCTAAGAGTCGATGGTGCTTCTCAAGATATTTTACATAAAATTATTTTAGAATATTAAATATGCAAACTTTACTAAAAGCAAACCTTAAATAAGGTCCTAAGATATAATAAGAAAATAGATTAAAAACTGTTGATCCTCATATTTTTTTCTTTCTCCAGAATATTATTACAGAACTCTGTCACAATGTTCGTACACCAGATTTGGATAAATGGGAAGAAATTAAAAAACTGAAAGCATCTCTTTGGGCCTTGGTTTGTAATAAACATTTCTATAAGATCTTTGTTATTTTTTGATTTTTCTAATTTTCCCATTAATATTAAGTAAATAAAAATCGTTTTATTTGGAACTTGTTCTAGATTAATATTCAGAGATTAAGATTGTTCTTGACCATTTAAATATTATTTTTTTAAAGATTGTATTCATTTATTTATTTAGAGAGGGAGATGGGAGGGAGAACGAGAGGGAAGGAAGCACTGATGTGTGAGAGATACATCGATCCATTGCCTCTTGCATGCCCCCAGCTGGGGGCCTGGCCCATGACCCTGGCACATGCCCTGACTGGGAATCGAACTGCCGACCTTTTGGTTTACAGGCTGGTGCTCATTCCACTAAGCCAGGCCAGCCAGGGCCAAATACTATTTTTAAGCTGGAAAATAAATGATTAAACTACTTAGTTTTCTTGCTAAGGCAAATGGAACAGTAATTCCTGAAGTTTCTTATTTAAGATTTATTTCACATTTTATTTTTCTCATAGATGGGATTAAAATTATCCTTTTTTGACTAGCTTTCCAGATCTCTTGAAAGAGTTATTATTGTATGAGATTGGATAAAAGTTATTTTTTTCTTTCAGGGAAATATTGGCTCCTCAAATTGGGGTCTCAATTTGCTGCAGGAAGAAAACGTAATTCCAGATATACTCAAACTTGCAAAACAGTGTGAAGTTCTTTCCATCAGAGGGTATGTCACTCGACTCAGAAGTCTTCCTAGTGTGTGACATGTTGTTGCCCACAGATGGGTGTAGGGGAAGAGTATGTCATGATTCAGAGTCGTCCATTGGAACTGACAGTTCATGAAGTTAAGCGTCTCAGGGACGTCCCTCGTTTAATGTTATTATTCTCTTTTTCTCATTGTAATTCTGAAGTTTACCTTATAAATAAACAGTGAACTATAGGGTTTGCCTAAATATTCCAGGAACCTAAACATTCCAAATTTATTCCTGAAGACAAATAGCTAATACATGTTTTGTTCTAAGATTGCATTATGTTCTTTTAAATTATTTAACTATGATTAATATTTTTATTAGGGAGGTTTTCATGTTATTTATTACTTCTAATTTACCCTTGACTCATTCTAATACATTTTCCCATGAGCTTAACAATTTTAATAGCTTTGAAGAAAAATCAAATGTGCATACCAGCAAACTAGTATTTTTTTATTGCTTTAAGAAATCTCATTTTGGAGTTTTAAATGGTCATTACTACATCTTCTATGTACAGGACCTGTGTGTATGTTCTTGGGCTCATAGCCAAAACCAAACAAGGCTGTGATATTCTAAAGTGTCACAACTGGGATGCTGTAAGGCACAGTCGCAAACACCTGTGGCCAGTGGTTCCGGATGATGTGGAACAACTCTGTAATGAACTCTCATCTATACCAAGCACCTTAAGTTTGAACTCGGAGTCAACCAGCTCTAGACATAATAGTGAGAGTGAATCTGCACCATCAAGTGAGTACTGGGGCCAAGTGACATAAAGTTAGCCAAAGTTAGCATTTGTATGCGTGTCACCAAAATTTGCATGTATTTGTCATCTTCCTAATTTGCCTTTTCTGAGATGATTCGGCAATAATAGCCTCTTGGAAAATGCATATTTTTTCACAATAGAATAGATAGCCACAACCTGCACTGTTCTCTCCCTTTGCTTCCTAAGTAGCCTTCGGGAAGTCCTACTTTCAGATTTAAGCAATAAGTCATATGCCAGAAGAACCATTGCCTGTTTTTGCTTGTCACGTAATGTAAGAAATAAATGTTTATTTGCCTGTCTCCTTAATTTATTTTTCAGATACACAGATTGTTGACTCAGAATAGGTTTATTAAAAGATAGATTGACATGTTCATTTTTTAAGAAAAGAGCTAAATTTTAAAATTGAATCGTGAAACTTAAATGATGGAATGTCAAAAATCAATTAAATAAAAAATGGTTTGTGATTTTAAACCCTATGCTAAATGTTGTTAATTGTGTATAAGTTAATGCTTTTTTTAAAAGAAGAGAGTACAACACTTATCAAACCATATTTCACCAGATCTAAGATGCCATGAATTATGAGATGTACCAGTATTTTTATACCACTAAAAAAGAAGGTAAAAAAAATGCTGCCTATTAAAGTAGGACATATCCTTGATTGCAAAATGCATCCTGATTTTAGAGATGTTAAGTGTGAAAAATGTAGATAGAATGGACAATATGGAAATAATAGTGCAGTATGCAAGTTTATTTACAGTTTCATTTTTGCCTTTCAAAATATATTTGAAGTATTTTATAATTCTTCAATAGAATAGTTAAACATAGAAATAGAATAAAATCCTATAGATGTCATTAAGCCTGTGGGTTTGAGTCTTTAAAGAGTTAAGCACTAAATTTAGATGAGTGTCTTAGTACCTAAGGCAAATGAGAAATAAATAAAATTGGCTTAAATGTGAATTTACAATGTTTTGACTTGGTTCTTTCTAAGTGTACTTTGTTTTAAGACTGGGAATTTATTATAAGATTAATTTCTCCTGCCTATTGTGATTTGAAGAATAAACCGTCAAGAATCTGTACCAATTAAATGAACATCCATGGTCAAGTCCTTTTTATTTTTTTCTCTTTAATTTTACCCTGAATACCTGCAGGTTTTGAAAACACTCTGGAATAATGGAAAGAAACTTCATGGCTGTACCATGGGCAGTCCTATAGTTTTCCTTTGGAACTAACAGGAGAACCTCATTATGACATAATTTTACATTTTATTTAAGCCCAAACTCTGGGCCTCAAGGAAGCTCTTTTTCCCCCAACAATATTTTTTAATTGAGCACATTTTTTTGTAATAACATATAATGGAAAGAACAAAATTCTGTTAGGGGTCGAGGGGGGTGAGTATATTAGTTTCCTAGGGACAGCATAACAGTACCACAAACTGAGTGGCTTCAAACAGAAGTTAATTCTCATGGTTCTGGAGGCGGGAAGTCTGAAAGCAAGGTGTCAGCAGGGCCGTGCACCCTCTGAAATTCTGGGTAGCATCGTTCCTTGCCTCTTCCTAGTAGCTTCTGGTGATAGCTGGCAGTCCTTGGCATTCTTAGCCTGCAGCTGCCTCACTCGAATCTCTGCCTTGTTACCGCATAGCATTCTCCCTGTGTGTCTGCCTTCACAGTGTGCCCTCCTCTTACAAAGACACCAGTCATATTGGATGGAGGGCCACCCTCCTCCAGTGACCTCGTTTCAGCTGATGACATCTGGGACAGCCTTGTCAAGGAAGCTCTATTTCTGTGGCTCACCAACTTAACCCTTCATTTTTGAGTGTTTACTTCTTATGACTTAAAAATTTCTGGAAATATGTCCCTGCTAGGTACCATGATTATGCTTGCCGTTTTTGTATGTTTTTATTAATCAGTGCTTTGGTCACAGGTATGTTCATAATGGAGGACGACCGGTTTGGCAGCAGCTCCACGAGCACATTTTTCCTCGACATCAGTGAAGATGCAGAGCCAGCCTTTTATGATCGGCCTGGACCTGTGAAGGATAAAAATTCATTCCCTTTCTTTGCTTCCAGCAAACTTGTGAAGAATCGTATCTTAAATTCACTTACGTTGCCTAATAAAAAACATCGTAGCAGCAGTGACCCGAAAGGAGGGAAGATGTCATCTGAAAATAAGACGAGCAACAGACGGGTCCGAACGCTCACGGAGCCCAGTGTTGACTTTAATCATAGTGATGATTTTACACCCGCAGTACAGAAAACATTACAATTAGAAACTTCATTCGTTGGGCATAGGCACATTGAAGACACTGGTAGTACTCCAAGTATTGGAGAGAACGACTTAAAATTCACCAAGAGTCTTGGTTCAGAGAATCACAGAGAAAACACGAGTCGAGAAAGGTTAGTTGTGGAAAGTTCGACGAGTTCACATATGAAGATACGTAGCCAAAGTTTTAACACAGACACTACAACAAGTGGGATAAGTTCAATGAGCTCGAGTCCTTCCCGAGAGACAGTAGGAGTAGATGCTACGACTGTGGACACAGACTGTGGAAGTATGAGTACTGTGGTAAGTACTAAAACTGTTAAGACGAGCCACTACTTGACGCCACAGTCTAACCATCTCTCTCTCTCCAAGTCAAACTCAGTGTCCCTGGTGCCTCCAGGTTCTTCTCATACACTTCCTAGAAGAGCACAGTCCCTTAAAGCGCCCTCTATCGCTACAATTAAAAGCCTAGCAGATTGTAACTTTAGTTACACAAGTTCTAGAGATGCCTTAGGCTATGCTACACTGAAAAGGTTACAGCAACAAAGAATGCATCCATCTCTGTCTCATTCTGAAGCTTTGGCATCTCCAGCAAAAGATGTGCTCTTTACTGATACCATCACCATGAAGGCCAACAGCTTCGAGTCCAGGTTAACACCAAGCAGGTGAGTAAATATACATTTAAAACTGAACAATAGTGTTTGCATTTTAACAGACTTAAATGTAAAGCATAGCCAGGTCTTACATCTACATAGAAGCCTCTGAACTGACCTACTGTTTACTATGGTAGGCTATAAGCTCCTAGTTACCCGATATGATTTGAAATGGATTCTTGCAGCTGCGAGGGGGGAAAAGAAACTCCTTTAGGCCCTGAAAGTAAACATACATGCTTTGCAAGGACAGATAAGTCACAAGCTTTTTTTTATTTATTTCTCGCTTCTGCAAGGATTGATTTTAAAAGGAAGCATGTCGGGGGAATCAGGAGCTTAAGACCTACAATAACAAACAACCTTTTCAGGTAGGTCAATTTAAGGCTCCAAAAGTTGACCTTTTTTTTTTAATAACTGTAAATTTCAGTGAAATTCTTTTTAGTTTAAGTAGCCGTTATTATTAAGTAGGAACCTAATGAACATTAAGTGAATTACTTGGCCCTCAGGATTCAACAATACCAATGGGCCTATGCTCAAGAACTTTTAGGCCCCAGGTCCCCAACCCCCAGGCTGGGGCCCGTTAGGAACCCAGCTGCAAGGGAAGTTCCTTGCCTAAGCTTCACCTCCATGTCCCCTGCCCTCCCCCCATGGAAAAAAAAAATGGTCCCTGAAGCCAAAAAGGTTGGGGAACATTGATTTAGGGAATTTCTATGCCATATCTGAAGATTGTAGCAGGCTGGTCAAAGTAAACAATTTAGATATGCGATGTTGTATTTGATTGCTGCAAAAATTTCTTGACCTATTTTTGTTGTTTCTTGTTGGGCCAAATAGTTCTAAAAATGTTTTTACTTTGAGATTATTCACTTACATGTATTCACTGCTTGTCACGTACCGAGAATAATGCCTGGCATGTATTAAGCATTCACTAAAAGTTAGCTGTTGTTACCATCATCATCATCATGATTGGTAATCTTTTCTTAATGTAATTCATTTGGCTCTTATATAAACAAAATCTTAATCACATTAAGAAGTTTTAATATTGGTAACATATTTAGTAGATGGGGTCCCTGGTAGCAGATAATTATCTCTATTGTATAATTTCATAAATTATGCAGTAATGTCTCATTTACCTGGAACACACTGGTTTTGGCAGCCTCATCAATTCAGAACAAAGCCAGACAAACCTCTCATCAGCTCACCAGTATAAGTCTGTGCAGTGAAGTTCATGAATTGTATTCAAAGGAGGTACCTCTGACTCATTCAAAGTTTGTTAACACTTACTCTAACAGCTTAGGTACTGGTTTTCAGGCCCATAGAAGCAACAATTAGAAGTTACTCCTATGGGCACACTGTAACAGCAAAGGGCAGCTGATAAAATTGGTAGCAGAGGAAGAAACTTCAGTACTTCAGGAAAGCATTTGAGACCTGCAAGACCACAGCAGCCTGGTAGCGTTCAGTGGGGGCAGTGAGTAACACAGTACTCCGAATTCAACAGTAAGAGTGCCACCGTCTCACAGCGCAGTACAATAAATAGCAAGCGTGCTGTTCATTCCCAACCTTTCAGTGAAGTTCATTGTCTCTCACTGAAGCAGGCATTTCTGTCCATGTTGATTAAAGCACAGATAAAAAGTTGTGGTGCTTTAAATATTCATAGGAATAAATTACAGACATTGACCCCAAGTTGTTTATTCTCTAACCAGTCTGGGTTTTTAGGATCTTATTTCCCCTATTCTCTGTTAGAACAGGAGCAGAAGATTTGGAAATTTCCTAGAGTAAAATGCCAAATCAATGGTATTATAAAGAATGGATAAGTGTTTTTAGTTTCTTGGGAGAGAAAAAAAATAAGAAAAAGCAGTGAAGAGAAAAAGGAACAGCTTATACAGAGGCATGAGACCATAATAGAACTTCGTGTTCATCAAGTCTTTTTCGCTCATTCTTCAAATTGTATTTAGTATTTACTTTGTACTATGTTGCATGGAGGAAGAAATTGTGTTGGCATTAGTCTTCCTATTTCTGTTCTTGGGTTAGTTCAGAGAAAATAAAACTGGATGATAACTACAAGTTTACTTTAAAATAATGGTTTTGAATCAGGCTGAGAAGACTGTTCATTTTCGTATAACATTAGAAGAGTAGGCATGCTGATACCTGCGGTGTAATGAATAGCATGAATCCGACAACCCTAAAAACCTTATCTCACTGAGAGAGCGCCTTGGCGCGGAGCAGAAAAAACACTGAAGTAGGAATTCCTAATCCTGAGTTCTCACCCTGGCAACGTGTGAAAGAACTTTGGGACAGAGTTCTAAATTATGCTGTAATGTCTCATCTTCCTGGTATTCAACAGCTTTGCAAACCTCAGCAATCTAGAACAAAGCTCTCAGTTGTTCACTGTTATAAATCTGTATAGTAAATATCTGTGCTTCACGTGCCTCCTCAAGCAGAGACTAGACTAGGTCAGAAGTTTTAAGCTTTTTAAATGTTGCTTTTTAAGTAGAGAAATTCTTCCTTCACAAAAACATTTCCATAGAAATGGAAACCCAATAGTATGTGGAATAGATAAAGGTAGAGCTACTCTGGTTGAAGTAGAGATTGAGAGGGCAAGTAATCCAGTAATTCCTTCTGTCCACCCCAGCAGACCCTGAGTTTTATGGAGTTAGAGAGGTATAGCAGTACAATTTAAAAACCACTGGCCTATTTTTTGAAATTCATAGATTTCATTTATTAGTGATTTTTAGGTGGAGATTAGTAGAAATTAAGAGTGGCTTTTGCTATGATAATCTTAATAGTGATTGTTTATGAAGCATTTATTTTATGTGCTTCACAAATAATTCTTTGCTTTAATACTAGGCTACATTATTACATTTTAAATGACTTAGGCTTCCAAATGTCAGTATACATATACTGTGGAACCTTGACTAGTTCCTAATATATTCACGTATGAAGCAGATATCTAGTAAATATTTTAGCATGTCTACTGCATAAACAAGAATCTGTCTGAGAAAGGTGTATCTTATATCAGTAGGCCGTATTTGTTAGGGAATCACTAGTAAGGAGTACATCGAGGAAATATCAGTATTTCATATGAGACTATCTAGTAATTACAAGTGGTACCATTTTTGTATTTTGTTATCTGTCTTCTGTATTACATGAATCTAATGTTGATGAAGCATTGAAGTAATTACCATTCAGAGAATAAGTAATTCTTCTCATTTTTCATAAAAATAATAGAGTTGTACCTGGGTGACCCTAACAGTTGTTTTTGGTAACAGTCAACATTAATGATGACCTTTTGTGTATCAGTTTATAACAGCTGAATACTTCCAAGTGTTTATATGTTCTCAGTTAATAATATGGCACTGTTTAGAACTTGGCTAACTACTATCTTTTATGACGATATGAAAATAAAATTTCTTTATGTAATTAATACATATTACAAATCAAGAAACTAATGCAAGTGATTTTTTTACGGTGTTATAGGTTCATGAAAGCTTTAAGTTATGCTTCATTAGATAAAGAAGATTTATTAAGTCCTATTAATCAAAATACCCTGCAGCGATCCTCCTCGGTGAGGTCTATGGTGTCCAGTGCAACATACGGGAGCTCAGATGACTATATTGGTCTTGCTCTTCCGGTAGACATCAACGATATATTCCAGGTATCATTAATCCTATCATTTTCTTACCAGTTGGTTTCCTGGATTTTCATGTTCATATAACTGCTTGTTAGAAAGTATAGAGTGAATACTAATTTGGAGTAAGTGATTTTAAAGGCAGTTTTGTTTAAAGAAGTTTTATGAAAATTATTTTACCTTTCTCAACTGTTACATGTTACTATTTAGTGTGTCCAAGTCCACAGAACATGATCTTTCCTTCTGATGCCTTAATTGTTAATGAGCATCTCGTTAGATTTCTTTATCAGTATATTCTCTATAGAAATTTAATGAATTCCTAACCTTGCTTTTTAGTCTTATTTGACCTACTCCTTATTGGTTTTTTTGAAATGGAGAAATAATTGACATATAATGTTGTGTAAGTCTGAGATGTACGCTGTATCCCTTGCTTTGTAACCCTCGGTCCTGTTTGTCTCACGCAGGGTAGCACGTGTTGTGCCCAGTGGCGTGAGGTCGCCCTAATCCCACGAGACACTCACAGATCCCCAGATGGCACACAGTACTAAAGAGTACACAGTTGCTCAGAGCTTTAAGGACATTTTGGATAATTCTAAAATAATTACTTTAATATCCATTTAAATCACCAAGAATAGATAAGGATTTAAGAATTATTTGTTATTTTGGTAATTTAACCTTCAGTAAATTTTTTGTTACAGGTTCATGTGCTATAATAATTCTATTTAAATTCCATTCCATTTGATTTTGCCAATAATTCATAAAGTGAACTTATTTTTTATAGCTGGATTTACCATGATTTATGTCTGTTTTAGGTAAAGGATATTCCCTATTTTCAGACTAAAAATGTACCTCCACCTGATGATCGAGGTCCAAGAGTGTTTGCTCATGATGCGGGAGGTAATGTGTGGTCTTGTTCTCAGACTTCTCTTTATAGTAAAAAGAAAAAAAAATTAAAGACAATTGAAGAGAATATTCTTTTTAGTAGGATGACATTACAAATCCAGGGATACTTACATTTGGACCATCTTTAAAATTATACCAAAATAATTGTTTGTTTAAAATTAAACCACAAATTTGTGTGTGTGTGTGTGTGTGTGTGTGTGTGTGTGTGTGTGTGTGAGAGAGGGACTTAAAGTGTTTCTTCAACTAAGTACCCATCCTCTAAGAAGACAAAAACTAGATCATTTACTTGTGTTTTTAAAAAATAGTACATTAAAAATTTGTGACACTAATCCTCATAGGTCTAAGAAATAGCCATTTGAGCAAAGGAGAAAGATAAAAATGTACTTATACATTACATGAACTGTCTTAGTTATCAACTGTAATATTTTAATGACTACATGCATCTCAACCACAGGTTACAGCTTTATGATCTTGAGTTCTGTTTTTAAATCAGTACCTCTTTAGACTCGGAATTATTACTTCTCTTTATGCAAGTATTGGGGATGATTGAAATGATGCCTTAATTGTACAGTTTTCCATTTTGGTTCTAAAACCTCATATTAAAGTAATACAGATGTATCTGTTGACTATATTATTTTCCTAATTAAAGGAAATTATTATTTTCTCTTCCCAGTTAAGGTTACATTTTGAGTGATAAAAAAGAGTTCTGGTTTTCTTCCCTAGCTTCCCTCCTTTAAAATTTCAGGTAGTTTAAGGCACCTTGAAAGAAGTGTCATTGATCAGATTGTTTTATATTTACTCACACTCAGGTCTTCCATCTGGAACTGGAGGTCTTGTAAAAAATTCCTTTCACTTGCTACGACAGCAGATGAGTCTTACGGAAATAATGAATTCAGTCCATTCAGATGCTTCTCTGTTTCTAGAAAGTACAGAAGACACTGGGCTGCAGGAGCATACAGATGATAACTGCCTGTATTGTGTCTGTATTCAGATTCTGGGTTTTCAGCCCAGTAACCAACTAAGTGCAATCTGTAGTCATTCAGGTGAGTGATTGTGTCCTTCTGGATGAACCCACCTGAACTTGAATTTATCGATCATCCCTCTTACTCCATTCTCACGACCTCAGCCTTAGTTGAGTCATTTAGAATCTCCCCGTTGGAGTGGTGGCGTTTCAGTCTCCAGTTTGGCTCCTTCCAGTTTACTTTTGTACCATTGCTTAGAATTAATTCCCTGACAGTTCTTCACCATCTGTTCTCGCCCAGCACCCAAGACCTGTGTGTGATCTGCCTAGTGTCTTTTTTTACCATTCTCCTCTCTCATAGTTTACGTACCGTTACTGATTGACTTGAAGTTTTTGACAAATGGTGTTCTTTTTCACGATTCTAGGCATGGCATATGTGTTTTCCCTGCTGTTTCTTCTTGTTCCCCCCTTCCTTACACACATGGTAATTCACACACAAGCGCACTATTTAGCAAGTCTGCCCCATTCTAAACGTCAGAGGTGTTTTATCTGAGTTAGATGTTGACGCCCCTTCCTTTCCACTCTCATTGCCCTTGTACATAGGTCACTTTTGATAATTACTGCTTGGTTATTTTTTCCCTTGCACTTAATAAGTTCCTTCAGAGTATGGCCTGATATTACATCTTTAATTTTTATAGTGCTGATACTTAACTACATACTGCTTTGTATAGTAGGCACTCAGTATGTTTTTGGTGAGGGAGTTACTAAAGCAGACCCAGATTTAGCTTTTTCATATGATTCAACAAGTGACATACATTAGCAATTTCACATTAGTGTATAGGTGCTTAAAGTATTATCATAGATACCTTTTCTTGGTGGATATCATTTAGCTACCCTCAGAAAAACCCAGTGACGACCAAGTCCTCTGGACCACCCTTCCAGTTTCCTCCTTGGTAGTAAGATTCAGAGCTTCCCAGCTGATGGGGTCAGCACACTGACGTGCTGCAGATGGGATAGGGGTATGCTAGGGTGTTCATGCCCTCCATGGTTCCAGGCCCCAGTAGGGCCTGGGTTTTTCAAAGCTCTGGATGAGGCACCTCGCCCTGTGAACAGCCCTCTGAGTGAAAAGGTCTGAGCAGTGTTGTTCGAAAGTGTGGCACACGGTAGGGAGCTGCTGTTGTACGCCACTTGGTGTATACGTACATCACTTAGGGCGTTTTCACTTCTGCAAGTTCTGCTGTTTCCATCACACCTTCAGTAGTACTTACGAAGCACTTACTGTGGATTTTTGCTGTACTTCCTACTTATTTATCCAATAAAAAGTAGGGACCCAGCCCCTGTGTACCCAGTCACAGTCACAGCTAGTGCTAGTCCGTCTGTAGTCCGTGGCTGGGAGAGTCATCACACAGCGTCATGGCGTGTGGGCCTGTGGAAGACCTGCTACAGTCAGGGGCGCTCCGTTCTCCAGTATTCATTCGGTGGAGGGAGCAGCAGTGGGGGAATGGCTCTCAATGGGGAAAGGATTACCATTCACTGCCAAAACCCATCTCAGGGGTGTGAAGGGACGGGGGCTGATTGTTAAAAAGTCACCGAACTTTTACTCATTCGTGGTTTCGACATAATGTTCATCACACCACTACCCTGGGTCAGCTGTTAAACTAGATGCTGGGAAAGCAACTGGGAGAGAAAAAGTAAAGACGTTATTCTTGTACTCTTTGAGCTTTAGTTCAGTGGGGAAAGAAATGAATTGATTGGTTGCTCCATCTATCAAATCAGTTAGTTGTACAGATATAGTCCTGCATTTGTAAAAAGTGCCATCTGGGATAGGCACAAATATTAGCAAAGGAATATAGCAAAATACTCAGGTCAAAGAAGAAACTTCTGAAGAAGTCAATACTGAGCTGTGGTGTAAAGAAGGAATAGAAGCTAACTAAGAGAAGGCCAGATTAGAGAATTTTAAAAGACAGAGGGGAAAAGCCTGAGCAAAGGTCTTCTCTGATGAGAGCGATACCGGTACCAGAAGGAACTAAACTGACACTCGTGCGGAGTGAACTCGGAAAGCAAGGGAGAAGGAGATACAAGAGCAGCCTAGGAGGACAGGCAGCGAATAGGCCCTGCAGAGCCCTTGGCACCCACAGTGCGATCAGTGAACCAGCAGCACAGCATTAGCATCAGCGTCACCCGAGACCTTGTCAGAAACGCAGAATCTCACATTCCACCCACATGTGGAGTCAGAATCTGCATGTTAACAAGACTGCTACATGGTTCGTGTATTCAGTAACATTGGAGAAGCACTGCTGTAGGCTGTAGTGAGGGTTTTGCGTATGGGAAAGAAGATGTCCTTATCCATGGCAGGGCTAAAAAAATAGTCCTACTAGGGTATAGGGGGGATAACTGGTAATGGAAAAAATAAAAATAAATAATAAAAATTTAAAAAATAGTCCTACTATTTAATGATCATTTTAAAGGGATGTCAAGATCTGAACACAAGACATTTCATTCTCTGAAACATTCAGCCCAGTGGTAGTAGTGATGGCAGTGGTAATTCAAAAAATGCTAAAGCTCAGAGGAAAGGCTACTAGAATACAATATTTAGTAACATTTTATTCTGTGTCTTCCATCTTCACAGATGTTGCATGGTTCTACTGTGCAAGCAAAGTGTCAGCCTTCCAACATTTACTATTGATGTTTTTGTTAGGTCTACTTTATATGTCACCACATTTGCCCTCGTGTCTGACTAAGAGTGGGAAACCCTCATATATTAGACCAGGCTGCCTGTGACAGTGAAAACAGTAGAAACAACCAGCCAGCTCTAAGAGACAACAGCAAGATGAGTTTGAATGTCTAGGTTACTAAATTGACAATCTGTAAGGAGTAGGTAGAAACTACACTGGGGAGAGGAAGGCCTTATAAATACGCAGTGTTGGTTTTCAAAATTATTTTAGTTGCAGAACCCATGTTTTAATCAAAACCTTTACAGAAGACCAGTGGTATGCAGATGACGGAGGAGGGGGGATGATGAACTGGATCCCTCTCTGTCTGGCCCTGCCCAAGTGATGAAGTGGTGGGGTGAGGGGCAGGAAATGCTAGGGCTTCCAGAAGCACTGCGGACCCCTGATGCAGACGTGGCAGAGCGGTGAGCTTTGGTGTCTACAAGACTTAGGCTCTCACGTTGTTTATGTTAGAAAGAGTATTCTCTCGTAAATTCTGACAGTTCAGTCTTACTGTGCTCCTAAGGAAAATTTTGCTCACTTTCTTCTACATCTTCTGTGGCCCAAGAGACTTGGTTATTAGGTGGTTATATTTTTAGAGGTAGAGCTCACAGAAATTTTGAATTTTTTATTAAATAATTATTTCAGCATTTCCATAAGCTATTTGGGATTTACTACTTTTCAGTAGGAAAAAAATAAGCGTATGATTTTTTCTGAATTAACCATATAGATTCATATTACTTTTGCTTAGAGCTTTTTATTTTTTGCCACACATTTCATGTCTGCATTTTTAATTAAAAGATAAAGCTAAACTAGGATATTATTAATTAAAAATACAGAAACAATAAAAGCAAACCACTATAGTTAAGAAGCTAAACATCAATCATGTAGATAAAATTCAGTTTATGGACATAATATTTCATCCAAACTAAAAATAATCTTGAAATGTCTTAGATAAAAGTGTGTCTAAAGTTCATTGCATTGAATACTTTCTAAGAGAAAATGGAAAATAAAGGTCCTTAAAGGCGGATGTCATTAACTGAGTATGTGTGGTTTTGCCTTCAGGGGACGCAGGTACTAAATTATCTTCCATGCAAGAGAAAAAAGTAGGCCAACTAGCGGTGTTCCTTTCCCCATTTCCAGGAGTTATTGCTTCTCCTTATCCTGCCAGTTTATAATGTCCACATTTTTCCCACATGTTCTCTGAAGTTTCCATGTAACACTGAATTATGTCATTTAAAAAGTGTATTCATATGACTTAATGTGTTTCACATACACAAAAAGGTATCCTACAGAAGAAATGCCTTCTGTTATTATTTTACTTAAGATGCTGTTTCTCATCTCCAAAAAGGAATGAGCTAATTTCTGTATTAGAACCTGACTGATCTAGAGAACTGATTTTTTAAAATTAGAATAAATGACATCTTTAGAAATAGAATGCAATTCTAACAAGTTAGAAATGTTAGGAGTTGTTACTGGTTTAAAGTGAGGCTTAAATAAGTTAGTTTACAACTTTTTAGAAACAAATCAATGGAAGAAAGCATAACTTCCTTACTGTTACTTGTGCTGGGACATTTTCTCATTTTATTCCCTGGGTGGCTCACCAGCAGAGTCTAACATTCATCTCTTGCCTGGTTATGCAGCAGTACTGGTTTTTAAGGATATCTTCCGTTCTCAGATCTTTTGGCAATAGGTTTATTTTTAAAATCAATGCATAATTTAAGTAGTATGTTTTACTTTTAATTAACTTACAGACACATGATTTTCTTAACAACTGAAATTTTAAAGCTGTGCTAAATTTGTAGATATTTTCCAATGAATCCAAGTACTTTTTGTTTACTATCACATAAAAAGTAATCTTAGGAGGTGATTAGGTGAGATGAGGTGATGATGCTTTTGTTCTGTGGAAAACAACATAGGAGAGGTAGTACATATTAACATTGGTCTAGTTTCTTGGACTGTAAAAAATATACTTTTTGCCCTGGGCAGGTGGCCCAGGTGGTTGGAGTGTCATCCCATACACCAAAAAGTTGCAGGTTCAATTTCCGGTCAGGGTACAACGTACCTGGGTTGTGGGTTGGACCCCAGCCCAGGTGCTTATATGGAAAGCAACCCAGTGCCTCTCAGGTCAGTGTTTCTGTCTCTCTCTCTCCCTCTTTAAAATCAATAAACACGTCCTTGGATGAGGATTTCACATTTATGTGGGCACCTTTTTTCTCTACTCCGACGGTGTGCTGTGCTGGAAGGGCACTGCACTGCTGTCCAGGGGTCTCACCGTCCCGCCCTGTGCGTCTCTGCTCTCTGAACCCTCTCCTCCTAAGAGGGAAGCTCTGACTACCTTCAGGGCTTTTTATACTGCTACGGTTGCGTGATTTTATAGGGTGCCCAGTGTTACTCCCTTAAAAGAATAACCAAAGACTTCTGGTTTTCACTTATGCTAATTATTTAAGTGCTCAGAAAGTTTTTAAGTTAAAAAAATTGATGTTATTTTAGCAATGCTAAGATATTTGGTTACTTTAAAACACAATCTTTTTTTTTTTTTTTTAGGTTTTTTTTTTTTATTTTTAGAGAGGGGAAGGGAGGGAGAAGGAGAGAGAGAGAAACATTAATGTGTGGTTGCCTCTCATGTGGTCCCCACTGGGGACCTGGCCTGCAACCCAGGCATGTGCCCTGACTGGGAATCGAACCTGCGATGCTTTGGTTCACAGCCTGCACTCAATCCACTGAGCTACGCCAGCCAGGGCTATTTGGTTACTTTAAAATCTCATCTTGGAGTACCTTTGATGTGCATGGGTAGTATAGTAAATTTAATTCTAAGGAATAATATGGTAAGCCAGGGAATTAGATTCATATGTTGGTAATTATTAAATGGGGGAATAAGTAAGTCATAGAATATTGCATATAGTATAATCCCACTTTACACCCAAAGAGCAAAAAAGATAAAGTTATAATAGCAAAAGACTTGAAATTATATGCGGACTTTAAACTGTATTTTTCTATGGAGAGTGATATTTAGTTTGGGGGTGGAAAGAATAGGAGAGGGATAAATAAGGTGTCTTCACTTTTTATTCTACATACATTTTACTTGAATTTTTAAACATTTTAATACTTTAATAATTTAGGAAAATAAAATCTTATGTATAAATATCTTCAGAATTTAACAGATTTCTTTATCTGAGTAGCCTGAGTTTATTTTGAAAATCTTCATCGTGAAAAATAATTGTTGAAAACTGGACAGAAATTACAAGGAACATCTCTGTGGCATGCAATGCAAGCATAGGCATTAAGCCACTGAAATACTTTAATTGAAGTAACTAATTTTTCCTTCAGACCTTCAAGACATTCCATATTCTGATTGGTGTGAGCAGAGCCTCCATAATCCCTTAGAAGTGGTTCCCTCTAAGTTCTCGGGGATTTCTGGCTGTAGTGATGGAGTGTCTCAAGAAGGCTCAGCCAGCAGCACAAAAAGCACAGAGCTGCTGCTAGGTGAGTTTTCAGATTCACATCCAGGCATTGTTAACCTAAGTGTGGTCGTTGCTCATAATCAGTGTTAATTAAAGTTGTCTCAGAACTGTTGACATCACTTTTGGTGAGACGTGTTTAGCCAACTACTACACTTTTATCAGCACCTATATGTACCCTCTTAGCTGTCTGCTTGCATTAGAAAGAATTTTATTCCCCAGTGATCAGCAGAGCATGTGCAGTTTGTCTCAATTTTAAATCTTTACGTAAATTTAACAACAAATTCCATGACATGATCATTTTCTATTACAATATAGATAAAATATTTTAATCTTCTTTTCAGGTGTTAAAACAATTCCAGATGATACACCAATGTGCCGTATACTCCTTCGCAAAGAAGTTCTAAGATTAGTCATTAATTTGAGTAGTTCAGTTTCAACTAAATGTCATGAAACTGGGCTTTTAACGTAAGTTAATACTAAGCATGAGTATCCTTTGTTGTGCTTCTTATGGTGAAAAAGATACTTGAAACCAAAAGTTAGACTAACTTACGTCAGTGGTTCTCAGCACATGGCATATCTGTGTGAGGCCAGATTTTCTTCATATACTTCAACCAGAATAACATACGGTAACAGATTGAACGCAGAAGCAGGTATGTGAGTCCAGCAGCTACCTTTATTAAGCGAGACTTTAAAGAGATCTGTAAAGGTATAAAATAATACTATTACATTTTTAGTGCTGGAAAATCTACTTTTTGTTAACATGTATATATATATATTTATGTAACATGAAATTGGCTTATTTTTAAATTAGTAAATATTTTGAAATTTTTTTATTTCAATTTCTAACAGGGTAATTGTAGCTACAACCCACAAAGAATAAGCTTTTGGGGGTCTTTATTAATTTTAAAGAAAGTAAGGGAATTCTTCAAGTTTGAGAAAAGCTGATCTACATAAAATAAGTGATATTTTCTTGGATTAATTTTCCCCTATTTTTCCATCTTTTTCTTAATAAAAGTTGTAGAATTTTTATTGTTTTTCCAAATCACAGCATCATGATAAAAGAAAATTCAGACTGAATATTCAGCATTTTTGGTTTGTATTTAAAGCAGCAGTCCTCAAGAGAAGCACCTCAAGGTCTCCTGTGAGGCTTTTAACAAAATAGTGGGTTGGCCAGAAAGTCTGTTTGTTTCCATACGATGGCTCTAGTAGCACCTAGTTGTCTTTAACTTCGTTTGAAACAATTTTTTAGATTGTATTGGGACAGATGCCATGTCAGTGTGCTTTTTTAAAAAAAAAATCAAAATTGGTGGATTTTTATGTAGCCATTTTAATATTGAAGGTGGAAGAAAATAAGTGACATTTTCGGTTTATTATACTTTTGCTGGAGATTCCTCACTGGACAATGCTCAACTATCGGGTAGACCAGTTGAAGTTGATAACAATCAAGTCCAGACAATAATGGAGAACAATGAACTTTGTGCCAGGTGGAACATAGCCAACATACTCAAAATATCCAAATCCATAAAGTTATTGGTGAAAATGAAAAATGTGTCTTTTGTTTTACAGAAAAAAAATAAACAGACTTTTTGACCAACCCAATAGTAACGGATGCCAGGGTCTCACTGTGGCCACCTGGCCAGAAGCCCCAGGATCTGGAGGTCCTCAGCCTGTGTTCTACCCAAGCCTGGGCCAGCCCAGCCCACCGCCAGTTCTCAGGGGCTGTCCTAGCTCAGAGCCACTGTTTAAAGTTTGGAAGATATAAAGAGAGAGTTCAGTTAAGGATATTAACAACTTCAGTCCAATTTGAAAAACTTATATCTTAAAACTTAATTTTGCAAATATTTGAGTCATCCTAGACTAAGAAATTTTGCAATTTCTCATGCCAGTGAAAAGGAATATTTCTAACTTTCCAAGAAGCATTTGGGTTTTGATTATTTTAAGATACAGCCTGAAAGGTAAAATATCTAATTGAAGTATGAGGTAGGAATATTTAATATTTTATATTCTTATACCATCACCCCAAATTTGGCATCTAATCATTATCTGAAGAAAAATATTTAAAAAGTGATACTCTGGAGGAAACAGTTAGTGTCACAGTTTTATCCCACCGTAGTCTTGCTTCTCATTGTAGAATTAAGGAGAAGTACCCCCAGACCTTTGACGACATCTGTCTCTACTCGGAGGTTTCCCACTTGCTGGCGCACTGCGCGTTCAGACTCCCGTGTCGGAGGTTCATACAAGAACTATTTCAAGATGTACAGTTTTTACAAGTAAGTAGAATTTGTACTTACGAATTTTTTTAATTTTATTTTAATCGTTGTTCAAGTACAGTTTTCTGTCCTTTACTCCCAGCCCAGCCCTCCCCACCTCCCTCCCATTTCCACCACCGCCCCCCCACCCCACCCCACCCCATCCCCCTTAGTTTTAGTCCATGTGTCCTTTATACTTGTTCCTGTAAACCCTTCCCCCTTGCCCCTGAAATTCCCTCCCCTGTCCCCTCTGGTCACTGTCAGCCTGTTCTCAATTTCAGTGTCTTTGGCTATATTTTGCTTGTTTGTTTGTTTTGTTGTTTAGGATCCTGTTAAACGTGAGATCATATGGTATTTGTCTTTCACTGCCTGGCTCTTTTCACTTAGCATAATGAAATTTTTTTTCAAAAGTATTTCTGTGTGTGCATTAAGAGAGAGATTATATCTGTTAATACACTAGAAGGTTATTAATATAGCCCCTTCTTCCCTAGATGCATGAAGAAGCAGAGGCTGTGTTGGCAGTACCACCAAAGCAACCCGTAGTTGATCCATCGGCTGAGTCCTGACCTCACATTTGCGATGTGTATAGACGGATCCCATGTACACATTCACATTGTGCAGTTCATAAATGCCTCGGAAGATGCTGACGGGCTGGGCAGCAAGGACAGGAGGGTCCGTGTGCACTGTGCCAGCAGTTTTGGCACATGGACAGCTGGAGCTGCAGACTTCCGTAACCAAACAACGTCCTCTGTCCCCGGTGAGCCCTGTTAGGGGTTCATTGTTCATTACCACAGTTTTAAAAGTTTTCGTTACCATTGTATGCAAGAGCCAAGCACTGAATACCTACACAGGTTTTCTATTTTTCCATTTTGAGTGCTTAAACACAAAGGAACAATAGTAGGATATGCAGAAGCACCCTTCACACAGTTATTTCTGAATTCTTTTTTTAGGGTAAATAAAAAGATGCCTTGTTTGTTAACTAAGTCATGGAAACCAGGAATCAGTGTCTCTGAGGCTGCATCCTGTCCGCACAGTGGGGGTGCTGTGACTGCTGGTGTGAGGGGAGCCTTTCTTAATGTTGTAACACTACTTCAAGGGTTGTGACCTCAGAGCGAGAGAAGAGCCTCAGCGACCCGGGACTTATAAGTTATTTTTATGTTAGACTTGCATAAAGTTTCATATTTGTTTTCCTTCTCTTGATGTGTTGTTGTTACAGGCTATTTGAACTGATTAAGGTTTTTCACTACAGTTCCTGATTAAAATCAGAAAATCACGTTATAGTTCAGCTGTTTCCCACGTGTAAAATGCATGTATGTGCTCAGCGGACTTCCACTCTCATCACCTTCCCATACCACCATTTTAAATAGGAACTTGAACAAGCACTATTAATGTAGATGTAAAGCAGCAGAAAGCATTAAATGACACTTTAAGGGGAAGACAAGATTGCCTACAATTTACTGTACATTCCATGGAAAAAGAAGAGCCATATTTTCTTTTAAAAAATTATTAATAACACTGTTATTACAATTAAAAATTGTAGTGAAAAGCCTTAAGTACCAAATTTTAAAGCAGCAGTAATTTAATTTTTTTATCAGTGTTCTTGTTTTGCACAAACTAAATGCAGTGATAGGTGAGTTTATGCATACAATAGTTGTCTTTATCACATTTGTGAAGTGGTTAAGTTGATGAGGGCAAGGTTTTGTTTGTGTGTTTAATTTGTATATGTCTAAAGATTATTTGGACATCTTCACAGGAATTACACGTATATGCAAATTTGTATATAAAAACAGCATGGCCATCATCATTAGGTGTAAATGAAAGGATTATCTTTTTTAGGTCTGTGTGTAAATAGAAACAATCCAGCTGGACTGATTAGGACCCTTTTCTAATCCATTTGTGTATGCCATTTTTAGTCACACATCAGCTTTGACACCGTTATCGTACATCGATTAACACTTTCCCATATTACAAACCCTTCTGATAATGGGCTTACTCTCTGGATCTCTGTAAAGAACCCTGTGAACTAGAAAACATAACTCACAGAGATACTTTTTAAAAAACTTACTGGCACTGAAAGTTCCAGTTGAGATGAAGCATTTCATCTCACTTTGTATAACACCTCTTCGACTGCACTTCAGCAAACTGTTCTTACGTGCACTGTGTAGCAACTTACATTCTAACAAAGCAGATAAGGGCTGGAAGCTGCTGCTTGTGTTAAAAAGTGTTTCTTCAGACTTTCTCTCGTAAACCCAGTTGAAGACAAGACACACACTTTTTTACACTTTAACTTATCACTGAACCCAAGTGTTTATTTAAGTGTCGACAGTACTTCTAAGAACGTTGCCTGTCACCTTGGTCTTTGGTCTTGGATGATGAAACTGCCTTCCAGAGAACCAAGTGTTAGAGAAACTTAGACCAGATAGTAGTTAAAAACTCCAAAGGAGGTAATGTAGTAATCTTATTTACAATGGGGTTAACATATTTTAGACATTCATTTTCAACACTACCTCAGTTAATACAGAGTGTAATCTGTGGTTTAATCCCTCAGAAGTTAACAGTAATTCTTTTTTGTCACACACACATTACCCCATCCCTGCACCCAAACTCACTCATCCACCCTGAAATGAAGTCTTCATTACTGTTAGCCAGAACAGTTTTTTTTGACAGTTACTTTGAAAGACTTAAATGTATACATCATAATATTTGCCTATAGCACTTAGTTTGGGGAGATACTCAGAGCTTTGTGGTTATCAGTAATTTAAGGAAAAAATGTACTTAAATGTATAGTGCTATTTGGTTTATCCATATTTCACTGACAGGTCTAATACGTTTTCTTTGAGTACTTGTTTGCATAAAGGTAGACGTTAATGATGAAAAAGCTGACATGCGTGCCAAGTGATTAACTTAGGTGTTTAAAAATACTAAATTATAGCAGAGAAGATTAGGAAAAGTGTTGGTGGTAATAGAAATAATTGAGAAAATTGTCTATAAATAATAGATATTGCCAGACTATAAAATACCAAAATAATGTCAATACTATAGTTTTTCAAGATTTTAGAATTCTTAGTCCATATAAATTTGTACTAATGGTAATTATTGATAATTTGGAGGAATTTGGACAGTTGTGCTGGTTGTAAACTGTGAATTTCTCATTGTAAAGTGAATTGTTACTTCTAACTGAAAATTTTTTTCAAGAACAAATTTCAGCTTCACACACTAAGTTAATACTGATAAATAAGGAAATTAGAAATTAGTATTCATAATTAAATATGATCTAAGATTTCTTATACCTTTATTTCCTGTTTATGCTTAGGTATATTTGAGGGGGGAAAGTCTCTTCTCTCTAATGAAAATGTTTTTAATAAAGATTGGCAGCATATGGACATCCTGTATGACAGTGGCATTAGAAAAGGCTCTTTGGAGCTAGGTGTAAACATTATTAGACTAGTTACTCTAATGTCATGTGTACCAGTCCTTTGAAATGGTGGCTTTAATAGTTTTCAGCTCTTTCCTCCAGAGCTTGAAATAATTAAAGCTGGATTTTTCAGGGCGTATTCCAGTGGCAGAGTGTTCAACAGGTGTCAGTGCTTATTTAGATTAGAGTTTTCATTCCATTCAGAGGATGCCTTTTATCCCCACATTAAAGCACAGATAATTGAGCAATAAAGACCAATCAAATTGTCATCCAGATTGTAACCACAGTTATTTTTGCACGGCGAGAGTGAGGTGCTGATTCCGTGTGACGAGCTTCGTCAGCGCCCTTGGGAGAGGCCCTCTGGAAGTGAGGGGTTTCCCTTGTCCTGTGCTTCCAGTTTTGTCTCACGTTCGCCATTAAAACATGGGGGAAACAAAACGGAGAACTGCCGAGAGTTTTATAAGAAAAGCTGTTGGAATAAAAGGATCTACCAGATTTCCAGAATGTAAGTTCTCCCTTGTCTCGCCGTTCAGGAAGTACGTTATTACAGGTTCAAGTGCGAGTTTCATTATAGAAGCATGCCAGTGAAATTAATAGCAACGCTTATCAAACAATATTGAAATCTGAGAATCTTCCTAGGAGCATTCGTTCTTTCTTTTTGTTCCAGGTTCCCAGGGGATTTGTCATTCATAGTAGGTTTCTATGACTCACACAGAATGTGGATTTTTCCCCCTTTGGAGTATTTTGGTAATGTAGGTGGATAACTATGCCACATCATGCATAAATTGCACATTTTGTTTGATTTTCTTTATAAAATATTTAATTTGAAAAATATAATTTATGCCAAAAAGTATACCTTGTAATTTTGCCACTGAACAGGTTGATTTAGCACAAAATGCAAAGTTTTGGGGCAGAGAGGGTTGGGGTTAAAAATTTTTCATACATGATAGTTGAAAAATGTTCCATTACTGGCCTGTCAGAAACCCTAAAGCTGCATTGTAAAACAGATAGTGTAAATTAGTTTTGAAAATGGTAAGGGATTGTGAAAAAAATCTCAGATTAATACTCCCTGACCATAGGATTTTCTTCTCTCTTTTTTTTATTTAGTAATACGCTGCTACATATTTGGAGGTTCTGGTGTTTGTAGGTCACTGAACAGACATTGAAATATGATTTATATTGTATAACTGTAACATAGAAAGAAAAAGTATTTATATATTTTCCGTAAGAATATTTCATTGAGTTGTGTATAATTTAAATAAGGTTTGTCCCCAAATGGTTTTGCTCAACCTTGATTTTTTTTTTATGGTTTTCTTGTTTTTGTATAATGTGTACAGTTTATGTCAAGGGCATTAAAAGCCTCCTGAAACATAATCTTATCAAAGGGATACATTCTTAATAAAATGTACTTAAAATTCTTAAACTTGTGTTGTTCTATTTGAAATTTTAAAACAATCAGTGTTGGTTTGAATTACATACCCCTGAGGCTGACATAGGTGCTTCCCCCTAAAAGTAACTTCTGGGCAACACAGAGAATCTACTTCAGTGACACATTGGTGGCTTGTTCCAAATATTTTTATATTTATCTTTCACAGGACGTACTGGGGTGACGTTGGTTAATGAAATCACACAGGTGTCAGGTGCACAGCTCTGCAGCGCATCGTCTGTGCACTGTGTTGTGTGTTCTCCATCCCAGCTCGGCTCTCCTTCCGTCTCCATCTGTCCTGTGCTCCCGCCTTCCACCTCCCCCGCCCCCGCCCCTCTGGCAGTCACCAGACTGTTGGTGTGTCTGCGTCTGTGGGTCTTTCTTTTCTCTGCTTAATCCCAGCCCCTAACCCCTTCCCATCTGTCAGTCTGTCCTCTGTATCCATGAGTCTGTCTCCATTTCATTAGTTCATTTTGTTCATTAGATTCCACATATAAGTGAGATCGTAATGGTATTTGTCTTTCTCCAACTGGCTTACTTCACTTAGCGTAATACTCTCCATCCATGCTGTCGGAAAAGGTAAGAAGATTTCCTTTCTTACAGCCAAGCAGTATTCTGTTGTGTAAATGTACCACAGCAGTTTTTATCCACGCATCTATTAGTGGGCTGTTTCCAAATCCTGGCTATTGTACATAACACTGCAGTGAACCCCGGGTGCCTGTGTTCTTTCCAATTCGTGCTTCAGGTTTCCTAGATCCATTGCCGGAAGGAGAATCGCTGGGTCACAGGCAGTTCCATTTTTAATTTTTGGGGTGTCTCCATACTGTTTTCCATATAGCTGCACTAATCTGCATTCCCACCAGCAGTGCACTAGGGTTCCTTTTTCTCCACATTCTGGGTAACACTTGCTGTTTGTTGATTTATTGGTGGTAGCCATTCTGACAGGTGTGAGGTGATATCTCACTGCGGTTTTAATTGGCATTTTTCTGGTGATTACAGGCGTTGAGCATCTTTTCAGATGTCTATTGGACATCTGTATGTCTGCTTTGAAGAAGGTCTAGTCAAGTCCATTGTCCAGTTTCTTAATTGGATTGTTTGGGGTTTGGGGTTTTTTTAGTGTTTAGTTTTATAAGTTCCTTATAAATATTGGATATTAAGCCCTTATCAGATATACTGACAAATATTTAATATTCAGTGGGTTCTATTCATTTTGTTGATGGTTTCCATTGCTGTGCAAAAACGTTTTAAATTGATGTGATCCCATTTATTTTTTTCTTTTGTTTCCCTTGCCCAAGGCAATACATCAGGAAAAATATAGCTATGAGAAATGTTCAAGATTTTACTGTCTGTTTTCTTCTAGGATTTTAATGGTTTCAAGCCTAACATTTAAGTCTTTAATGCATTTTGGGTTTATTCTTGTGTATGGTGTAAGAAGGTGGTTTAATTCCATTTTTTGCACATATCTGTCCAATTTTCTTGACACCACTTACTGTGTAGACTATCCTTATCCCATTGTATGTTTTGCCTCCCTTGTCAAATATTAATTGACTGTAAAGACTTAACAGTGGGTTTATTTCTGGTCTCTTATTTTCTGTTGATCTGCACGTCCGTTTTTATTGCCACTACCATGCTGTTTTGATTTGTTCCAGATGTTTTAAAATAGCTATTTCCATTTTCTTAAACATTCTTAATAATCTAGTCAAACCTACCTTTACAATTTTATTTTAACTTCAGATCATTATCACGGATTTGGAAAAATAGATCAGTGTTCAGACAGAACAGTTCTGAGTATTTTGAGGAGGAATTCATGTACAGTAAAAATGCTGATAGTGTGATGACTCCTGGAGACGATGTTTGATTTCTTACGTAGAAACGGACCTGATCAGATAAGGTAGTGGACAGCCAGAGACCTAGGGGCAGAAGAGCGCACCACCAAGGACATTACCCAGCCTGGGGCATAACTTCAGTGTCAGAGCGAGGGTCTAGTGCAGTTGATTAAATGTGGTGGAAATGTGTGTCTCACTTTTAGAAATAGATTTATTTTGGATCTATTAGTCTTTAAGCACATTTCTGTATATCATTTTTTACTGCCTTTCACTATATACGTCATTCAACAAAACCAGTAGGCCCCCAAATAAACTAAAAATTACACTTAATAATCATACAGCTGATCTTTGAAAAACATGATAATATAGCTGAACTTCAGAAACTTTGTTTCATTTTTCAGAGCTCTTTTTTTAACATTTTTGTTGTATTTTTTCCATTACCATTTATCCCCTCATACCCTCTTCCACCTCCAACTACCCCCTCCCCCGCTCAATCACCAAAAACTCTGATACCTGAGGTCTGTCCAGCCACTGTTAATATAACAAGAATGGGTTGCGCGACATCAATGTCCCTGGCAGCCAAGGAGAGTGGCCTGGGGTCTACGTGTGCGAACAATGACAGCGTCACTGCACTAGTCAGTGACATCGTGGGGGGGTGGCAGACGCTGCTGAGTGAGCACGTGTGCTGTTTGTCACATTGAAAATGACTGAACAAGTAGAACAACGAATCTGCGTTAAATTTGCCTTAAGCCTGAACACTCCTCTGCAGTAACTGTTCAGGTGATTCAGAAGAATTTTGGGGACAATACAATGAGTGATTGGCAGCTTTATCATGACAGCTCGCCTGCTCGTACATCACATCTTGTTCAGAGTTTGGGGAAAAATCAAATCTCCCAGGTGACTCAGCCCCCCTACAGCCCAGATTTGGGGCCCTGCAACTTCTGGCTGTTCCCGAAACTAAAAGCACCTGTGAAAGGAAGAGATTCCAGATGGTTGATGAGATTCAGGAAAACACGACGCGGCAGATGATGGTGATGGGGAGGACTGTGTGAGGACCCAAGGCACCTCCGTTGAGGGAACTGAGGCATCATCCTGATGATGATCCATACGAGGTACATCATCGTGTTTCTTGTATGTACTTTAATAAATGCCTCTTTTTTCATATTACGTGGCTGGATACCTTCTGGACAGACCTTGTATAGAAATACTAAAAAATAAAGTACTGTCTTAGTCCCTTCGGGCTGCTGTAACAAGATAGCACAGACTGGGGTAGTTAATAAACACTAGAAATGTATTCCTCACAGAGACGGAGGCTGGGAGTCTGAGACCAGAGTGCCAGCGTGACCAGGTGGGGGCCCTCTTCTGAGTCCCAGACTTAACTGTTGTGTCTGTCCTCACGGTGGAAGGGACTAGGAAGCTTTGTATGGTTAAGAGCATTAATCTGACTCTTGGAGGCTCCAGCCTCCTGACCTAATCACTTCGCAAAGGCCCCGTACCAATGCTGTCATCTTTGGGGGTTAGAATTGTGACATACGGATTTGGGGGGTGGACGTTCATTCAGACCATAGCAACTGCTATTGTACTGAACTCAAAAAGAGAAACCAAAATGTACTAAACCTTTGTTTCTTTAACGCTTAGACAACAGCAGACTCAGACAACTACATTAGTCCTTCAAATTTAATATACTTAGTTACTGTGTAAATATTTTAACTGCTAATTCTGAAGGCTTTTATCTCAAGGGTTTTTAAAAGTTCTACTTTATGCAGTGTTTAATATGGTTTTTCTTCATAGCGCACCTCCTAATGGAGAGTCCGTTCCACTGGAATGAGTAGGAGTCAGGCCTTAGTATGTCGGCAGAGACTTCCAGGGGGTCCGTGCTGTGGTGGGGCCACGCCCTCGTCCCAGCCAGGGCCGGGCGCTGCCCTCCCTGCACCTGGGGACCAGTGCCCAGGCTGACGCGGTGTGTACAGGTCGTGAATGCCAGTCCTGCCCGCCATCCAAATACCCTGATGTTTCTGAGGATAATCATTACTAAGTTGGGTTTAGGTGCAGTTTTTATAAAGGTATCATGACTCTGTTAGGAAAAGTAAAGCCGATGTAGAGAAACACAAGTATTTACAGGTGAAATCGTAGGATTTGCTTCGAAATAATACCGGGCGCGAGAGTGGGTAAGTCTCTGGACGGGCTGAAACAGCCATGGGTGGGGGCGCGGCTGTGGGGGCTGATGCAGTACACGGGCGTTGCTTCAGCTCTTCTGCCTTCGTGTAGAGTTGAAATTCCCTGTTCACAGTTTCCATCCTAGTAATTCTGACACGTGAATACAAACCTCAAAGTTTCTGAACAACACTTCTGTGCTGTTAAGCACATAGTATTGAAAATTAAGGTTTTAAATACTAATTTATTTGGTGACGGAGAACATGAGAGAGGAGTGGTGATGCCCAAAACTACAGTTACAGTGGCAACTGTGAGCACAAAGTTACGTGGCCCCGCGTTTCCCACTGGTGCGTCGCTGTCGTTACCAAAGAGTTCGTTTCCCTTGGACCGGCCGCGCTCAGCGCCGAGCGAGCGAGCGCCGAATGCCCGGTGCGGCACAGACTGCAGGCCGCGCGCCCTGGAGGTCCGGACTGGGCGGGCTGGAGTGCCTCCCGGGCATTTGCATTAGCAAATGTCACGCAGTGACGTCGGCATTACTGACTGTCAGGTTTTCATTTCACCGAGGCAGAGAAAACACAAAATAACGCGATGGTGAAGTATTTTAATTAAGGCTGTTGCAACAGAGACAACTTCAAGGTTTCATGCGTTGTTTTTTTGAAGAGAGTCTACATGAGAGATACTGTTTACATCAGTCGTCAGTGTTGTCGACACCTCTGTGGGCGGACGTATAATCGCGACAGAGCAGCCCCAGAGGGTAAACGATGGCCATCTGGACCCAGTCTTCTCAACACTGCGATGCTAATCAAGGTACTCGTGTGTACTGTGTTAGCACTGCCTAACAAGTTTCCTAGCAAAAGGATAGACTTAGGTGAGGACGATGGTGAAAAGCCTGGACAGAAGTCCTGGTTTGTACCTTGTGTCCAGGCCAGCTGACAGCCGCCGTCCTCTGAGATGTGGGTCCTGCCCTTCTTCTCGTGGTGGTGGCAGCCCAGGCGGGGCGTGCGGCACCAGACGCACGGGCAGTGTCATTCCCACTGCGGCAAGTGAAAAGGAGCCTGCGTCTGTGCTTGTTTTGAAACACGACCAGTGAACATCACGGGCTGACGGGCACCAGGAAGAGAGAGGAGCGCCTGCCCAGGCTGGTTCAGGGACGCAAAGCTGCCGCTGAGCCAGACGGAGCCGCCCCACCCCGGGCAGCCTTCCACAGTCACGCCCCGAGGGTGGGTGTCCGGCACTGCGGTTTCACTGCCTTGACTAGGTTGGCACAATAGGAGTATGAGTGAGACTCAGGGTGTTACCTGGGCCTAGACAGCCTGTTGCAGAGTCTAGAGAATGCTAAATGGACACGGGCCACATGCAGTACGGTTCTTGGGAAAAATAAAAAAGTGTGCCTGGGGTTACTCAGTGAGGTGCTTTCCCTTTTCTGTCTGAGGTAGAAATCACCATCAAAAATTACGGTGTGTGCTCAGTAGGAGTGCTGTCACTCTGACACTCAGTCAGGAGCTTCTTGCCAGCCCCACTCTCTAACTGGTAGGCAAGACAGGACTGGGGATCTCATTCGTTCAGGTGTCTTACCTGTGAGAAAGGCCTGTGTCCGCCCCCCCCACGGGGAGAGTTCATTGCACTGTGCCAGTGAGCTATAAATTCTTGTCACTGCGAGACAAGCCCGAAATCTGCTTCTGTCTCAACCACCTGTGACTTTTTCATTAAGTACATCCGGAGTAAGTTAACATTGACAACGTCTGCCGTAGTAGCGAACCTTCTGCGGCCCCTATTGAAGCCTTCAGCCTAGTGCCTTCACCCTCACGATAGCAGACGCGGGGGTAAAACTTAATGGAAATCCTTTCTCGCTGAACCTCCAGGACCACAGCTGCCCTGTCCGGTACCGAGCGGATGGGCTCATCCCCGTGTCCGGCGCCAGGGTGGCTGTTGCGAAGGGGGCCCGGAACATGCGGCAGCAAGGTAAGCCCGTGCTCATGGGCGATGCCGGCGTTTCTACAGCAAGCCAGCTCCACGGAAGGACGGTGAGTGTCCTCGCTCTTGCCCTTGGAAACCTAGCCAGATGGCCACGGCCTCCTAGAAGTCAGGCCTGCCGGTGGTGGCAGCTCACTGGGGATTAAACGCCGGGGTGTCTCGTGCTGGAATGGGGTTGGGCGCACGTCTCAGTGTTCTGGAGCACACGGGTTTGAACCGCGTGGGCGGTTAGCCGTGGAGTTCTTGCTCTAAAAGGGCGGTGGGGGAGCAGTTGCTGCTCTCATTCGGGGAGGGCGAGGCGAGGCCAGGAGGCATGGCCATTTGCATTCTATACTCGCAACAGAGTGCCGGCTCTGGCTCGGGGGGCTTTGCTGGGAGAAGGTCCTTGTCCCCAGACATGGGTGACGCCAGCTGGGACACGTAATTCAAAGTCACCTCTCCGGCTGGGATTTCTGCCAGGGTGTTCATGTAGTTTTGTTCTAGCGGTTTCAGTGAATTTTCAGCTGAAGTCGGTAGTCCCAGCTGACTCAGTGGGGCTTCGTGAGGTCCCAGGACATGGGCACAGGAACCAGAGTTGGGAGCTGCTTCGTTGTAGGTCAAGTTCTCAAAGCAGATGCAGGGGCCGGGGCCGGAGGAGTTCTCTGTGGGGAGGAGATAAATGTAGTCCGGCCTAGCGCGTGCAGTTTCTGGGGGTGACTTCCTGGCGCCTGAGAGCTGGATCTTGCCCCCGTCGGGCTTCTTGACAACTTCAAGAGCGTCTGGAACGCAGTCATTGATGTTCATTATTGTTAGAGGAGCGGTCTCCTGGAACAGAAACAGGAAACACACAAATGTGACTGGCGCGTCGGGTGTGGGGGAGGCACGTGGAGCTTCAGCGTTTCCCCTTGCATCCCGGCCACACGTTAGTGGAGGGTAACAGGACGCCTCGCAACAGAAGACACCCAGCTCCGTCCACCCGTTTCATGGCTGTGGGGGAGAGGAGGCTCTGCCCGCTCTTCTATACCTGCCAGAGGAGGGAGGTCTACGAAAGCGTGATTAGTACAGCCCCACCCCAGCACTGGAAGTGGGCAGGTATATGGGATCCGTCCAGTTTCACCACATTTACCTTGGGTTTCAGTAGTGACAGGAC
>CM052540.1:184165693-184190527 GCA_028533065.1 Trachops cirrhosus | reverse complement strand
GTGGATTTTTGACCCAACACTTGCGTTGTTCAAGAGTCAACTGTTGTGTTTGAGAGGAGACCTGACCAGAGGATGGACTGAGGTGGGGGCAAGGGCAGCAGGAGGAATGGTCAAGGTCATGTTCAAAGGTGGCATGGACCTGAAGAACGCCTCAAGGTTCCCAGGCTGAAGTCACACAAAGTTATCCACGGGTCATTGCAACAGCCCGGGAGCCTTGTTCTGGGTCTGTCTCATCCCGTACACGGGGACACTCAGTCTGGGCTCCCCAGCACACGGCCCCTGCCTGTCCTAGACAGCGGCCACCAAACGGGGAGTCCCCATCAGGGGTCTGGTCTGACGAGTGCCAGGTGGTCGAGGGCCCGGGCTCCCAGGCTCCCGGTTTTCAGTGGGTGTGAGACCCTGGGCGCCAGGAAAGTGGCTGAGCAACACGGCGAGGATCGAATCCCCTCCACTGCAGGTGGGGTCGCAGTGAAATTTCTGGGGTGATTCCACAACATGCATCAAAAAGTCCTAAACACTGTAAAGGACATGAAAAACTATTTAAGAAGCTCAGACCTTTTGATTGAAGGGTCTCCCTCTAGGACTTCATTTAAAAACGCTTTCTGCGGATATGGGCAAAGACGTGGCTAAAATGACACAAAGCGGGTGGCGCAAACAAAAAGGAGATGCGGAGTATCTGGGATTGCGCAGGAACTGAAGGTGGCTTTCATAGTTTCTCATCGAAAAACACTGGAGTCATCCTAAAGGTGCAAAGCAGGTGATCTGACATTTGCAAACAATGAGGCACTTCGCAGTCGTAAAAATGATACAGGGAAACAACATCCAGTGACCAAAGTCCAGCCGCAGAGAGGAAGGCCCCAAACTCCCCGAGGACAGTCTGTCTGTACAGGGAAGGGGACACCGGGACAAACATAAAATATGAACTCTGGGCATTTGCGGGGTAAAATTCGCAAGGGGTTTGTCTTCTTTTGCATAAGATTTATAAATTGTCTTCATTGAAATTGGTTTGCGTTAGTATGATTAAAAAATGATTCCTTAAATACCCGATTACCAAAATAAATGGGACACTGAAAATTAGGAGTGGTGTTGAAATCTTTCTAAATCCAAGGCTAAGAGCCTCTCGGCATTTTCTCGGCAAGTCTCCGTGGTCAGCTTACCCTTTTCCTGGGAGTACCCTGTTTTTTTCTCCAGCAAATAAGCCATCCTTTCCGGGGAAATTCCGTAAATCCTGAAGTTGTATCGGACCCCTGGACTAAAAGCACCTACAGAGAAGAAGCAACAGATTTTCAATAATAGCACAAAAGAACATTCTTTGTGCTTCTGGAAAGTGAAGAAGGAAAACTGAATTTGGACCCTTACTAACTTCCTTCTCGGAGCTGCCGCCCTCCATCAGCAGCGCCCACCCTCCCGCTGAGCCGCCGAGTCCTCCACGGCTCCCCACCAGGCCGCAGCGACGGTTTTCTCTGCCATCCCGGAAGAAAGGCTCTTAAACACGCCCTCAGCCATGTGCACGAAACTGGGTGCACAATTCGGCCAGACAGAAAACCAGAAGCAGGTGTCCTTGGACTCCAAATGCCCCTCCAGCAACGCCCCTTCTCTCTGCCCACAAAAGCCAAAGGCCGTGTCCGGAAGGCTTTGCTTCCTCATTCTCCCTTCCCCTGGCACGTAAGCACTTCTGTGATCCCCCTGCAGCACCTGCTAGGCCAGGGCCGCTGCTCTAACCAAGGGGGGCCTCGCCTCCTCACTCCCCAAGGGCTGACGAAAGCCCTCCAGGGGCCTCTGCCACCCTCCGGACCCAGACAGTTCCCACACCTTTCTCTTGACCAGCAGATGGCGCCACCAACCCCCCCCCCCAAGCCAGAAACCAAGGCTCCTTTGATTATGCTATACAGCAATCTTGAAATTACAAATCCAATGTGGAAAATAAAAGACCAAGTTCTATATAATCCACTAAAATTGAAGGAGTGGATGATCGACTCCCATCAGCGCTGTCCTAAATGCCTGCCAAATCCATACACGCCCTGGCTTTGTAAAAGCTCTCAGCACAGCTGTTAGAATGTCCCGTGGCCATTCACTTGAGAGCACTAATTTAGAGGAACGGATTCATGAAAATCATGAAACCCTATCCCAGCCTTAGGTCCAGATACTCTCTGTCAAAGTCGATTTAAGGTCAAGTCTCAGGCCACGTCATTTGCAGAGTCTGAAATCCTAACGCCCCTGCTGGATCGGTAACTTCAAAATTCCGAGTTTATCACAAAGCATCTTCGAGATGCTCCGGACATCCGAGCCAATGGTGCTGCGAGGTGGCTGGGACTAGATGGTACCGTGGAAGGTCCTTACCTGAGCTGATGACTGTGCTCGTGCTGTTGGGGCCCAGGCGTCTCCACTGGAGACCACAGGGCGAGTCCCGGGGACGGTCGCACCAGTCCACAACGTAGCCCACGACATCTTCAGCTGGGGGCTTCCAAGACATAGGGAATCCCTGCTCCGTATGCTCAACTCTTTCTTCTTCAACCTCTTCTGTGCGTCACAAACAGGGCAATGTTTCAGATTTAATTAAGCAGACATTTTGGGAAAGCCTCTGAAGAAGAAGATAAACTTGAACATGCAGTGTCACCACCAGGCAAGAGCCCCAGGACTTCCGTCGCCACAGGGACTTTGGGAAGTTTTCACAGGTGTTGTCCTGCCTCTCACTTCCAAGCAAATACTCACACCCGCCCTTCAGACGCCCCTTGGCCTGACCCCCTGATGCCCAGCCAGACTCCCGCACCTAAACCAGCCCAGCGAACTACCGCCTGCTGGACAAATCTAGCCTCTGAGACTTGTTTTTGTATGACCCTTGAGCTAAGAATGGCTTCAAGATTTTTAAAGAGTTGTAAAGAAAAGAAAAAATACTATATAATAAAAACAGTAGGACCTACGAAGCCTCAAATACTTCCTATCCGCCCTTTTCCTGAAAAAGTTGCTGACCTGGATCTAGAACTATATCTGGTGTTTGATCTGCTTTGGAAAAGCTATCTGTGGAATGGACGAATAATTCGGCTGAATCCCCCCGTTTAACCCTGCCTGCTGCTGAGCTAACTACTGCTGCTCAGATGTTAGGTGTGGAAATGGAAGTGAGGACCAAAAACAAAAGCAATCCAGATATGTACAGTCGCAGTGTGCAGGGATGCGCACGCTACTTCTGCCCAAGGCTGCCACTTGACGTGTTTGACCCACCAGGGTGGTTTTCGTAATGGGAAAACAGGTGACCTGGTCTCAATGGACTACCAGTCCCACCGACCTAAAGCAGGCCCCCCTCGACCTTGCAGGATGAGGAAGCTGCCTCCTTCCGATGGCCGACCACAGCTTGCCCCCGCTCACAGGGCCGGGGGCTCTGCCAGTCCCTCGGGCGGGTGAAAGCGTTCCGATCAAAGAGCAGGCCGACGAGCCGCTGCTCCGGAAACAATCACTGAGGACGGACCAGTGCACCGTGTGGACACACACTAACAACTCACTCAACATGCACCTGCAGTTCCGTTCCACTGGGCCTCCCGCACTTCGTCTGGCAGTCCTGATGACCGCTGACCATCGGTGGGAGAGCGTGGAGCTATGAAATGTGCCAGGGCACGAAGTGACTGTCCGGCAGGGGCACCCAGAGGAAGGTGCAGCCCCAGGTGTAAGGCGAAGGGTCCCCAAGAAGGCCTTGGTGCGGCCTGCCCACACAGCTTCGCTCTCTTCCTGCGTCAGAGGAACAAATCGCCTTCGCGTGGAAGTGACGCCGATCACTCATTCACACGGCAGTTTCACCCCGAACTGAGGGTCCTAGCTCTTGCCAAGCCGCTGCTTTAAAATTGCAAAAAAGCATTTGAGGCCGAGGTGTCTGTCCCACAGCACACCTGTGTCTTTGTCCGCTCAGGGGCCTAAGTGTGGGAAGACTCACAGGGCAAGGGAGGGGTCTGAAGGCAGAGCACGGGGACAGAGGGGATGGTCGGGACCCCCAAACACATGGGCGTGCCCGCGGTGTTCAGGCCGAGCCTCGCCCGAGGCAGCCTCTCCTCCACCTTCCAGCTGCCCCCGGGCGCAGGAAGGGCCCCCTTTTCCTGCCCTGGTCCTACTGCAGACAGAACACAGTCACGTCTTTCCTTCTCTGGTGCTGCTCTTGACAAGCCAAGGCTGCATTAAATAACTTGTTAGCTGTGCTTCTGTGCCATGATCCCCCTTTTTTCTCACTTGACGTAATGCATCGTTCTTAAACAAAATTAAAACACCGACACCCTCTAATCTAGTCCACGTACCCAAATGTAAGGCAAACATGAACAGGTAAAATGCCACGTGACATAATCCCTTAAGCAGCGGTTGAGAAATTTAATAGCAGTGACTGACGGGTGGCATTATTGAGAGGTTCATGGATGTCCTTATGGCGTCAACTGTAGTGTGGTCAGGTGTGCATTGTCTCACAGTGAGCCTTAGTGTAGCCAGCCCTTTGCACGGCTCTCCCAAGGAGGGAGTAAATCACTACTGATTTTACACGCAAGATCAAATCCACCTCGCTCCTTTTACAAGCAAAGGGATTCGCCAGTCACCATGTTTCACTCTACAGCTCTGGCAAAGCCCCTCTTGAAGATGAGACTGGCTTTCCCTAAAACCTCTGGAAATGTTCACGGGCTCTTTGCAGGCGACCAAATATTGTACAGGATAACACACGCAACTCATCCTTCATAAGCCACGAAGCACATTTGCACCAACTGCACGTCTGTTAAGACGGTTCGTTGGTGTTGCTTGGATTTGAATAAATAAGACATCATGTCTCAAGTCTGTGGAAGAGTCGCCAGGCCAGGAAGCGGCGGCTGACATCTCGTTCTCCCCACACGGAGGAGGACTGTCCTCGGAAACCCGCCGACACGCCTGGACCGAAGGAAAACGCTTAACACGGCTTGCTAGCTAGACCTGTGTCTCTCCAAGTCATTGTCCTTCCAACGTACCCAATAGCATCAACAGCGCTTTCCCAGAGAATAAAAACAAAGCAAGACAACTCACTGTCCGCAGGGTCCCCGGAAATGACAATCACAGCGGCAGGAGAAGTGCCCACGCTGTTGTTAGCTGTGACGAGGATTCGGTGAGAACAGCCGTCAAGGGCTACTTCTGTGCCACCGGCCGGAGCAGGGACAGGAAAGAGCTTCGAACCGGACGGTCCGTGTAGGCTCTCTACAGCCACATTGTGGAACAGAATCTTCCCACGGGCGTGCGATTTTGACAGTGGCTGAAAAAATAGTGGTAGTCATTTCACAATGAGCTTTCCTCTGAAAACAGTTTGCACAATTACGTGGTCATCTTTTGGGTCCCTCAAATGCACACACACAGCACATTAAAACAGTTTACTGGAGAAAATAACCACCTAAGCCAAGCGTGACCTCAGGCCGTCTTCTGTAACGCGGAGTAGAGAGCAGGCTCGTGAGGGAGGCACCCCCCCAGTCTGTCACAGAGGAGTGACTGAGTCAAGAATGGAGAGAACGGGGGGCTCTCTAGCCAAGCATGAACTCCAGCTGAGGGCCAACCCCTGTCCCCACCCCCTCCAACCTCGAACCCCCCTACCCAGAGTCCATGGCCCGCCTGCTAGAGGGGTCCTCCAGGTTGCGGAGGATGCCCTGCTCACACAGACTGAGCCCCCTCCCAGGGCCTACCCTCCCGAGGACACAGGGTGTCCCCCGCACCCCCCGAGCCACGAGACTGGGCTGGGAATGGCCGTTTGCTCAGGTGTGCACGGAGCACAGGCATACGGACGGGGCTTCTGGCGAGAACCAGAGTGCAGGTGGGAGGGCAGTGGGACGGTGGTGGCCGGGGGCCAGCTGCCCCAGCGTGACGTGTTGCGGTGTCAGACGCCGAGGACCTCGGAGGTCTGAACCAAAGCTGGCCCCCAGGGGACCGTGAAGGCGCATCCGTCAAGGTCAGAGGACACCGTGTGGTTTACAGTACAGCTCCTTAGCCTGACTCCTGACTTTTCATCACAAATACCATGGCTGTTCAAATAACCATACTTTTAAATAAGTGCTTCTCCAGTTACACCCATGAGACAGTGGATGGGTGACCCTGGACTCCAACTTGGCCAAAAGCACTCCATCGAGGCCTGACCGTGATGCCTGGCTTTCAGCAAAATCCCACAGCGGAAATGACCTAACCACATCCTCCAAGGAATGGACACAATAACGTCCTTTCTTAACATCATGTTCTGCAAAATAGTTGTTTTGTCAATGAAATGGTAACTAGCACATATCTGCACACGCTTTGTTTTACAGGCCCTTTGGGTGGTCCACACACCGTGTGAAACATCCGGTAGCCACTCCGGCACCCCCTGACACCGATGGGACAGCTGACGCACCCCCACCCCAGGGCCTGCAGGGAGCCGGCTTCTCTGCGCCGGCCGACTCCTTGTGCACAAACCCCTTTCAGACATCGCTACCCGCTCGATCTGGCGCTGAGTTCAGCGCTCGCTTCTCTGCTGTGGAGGCTCAAGAACCTGGCATTCGAGGCCTGATTCCTCTCGTGCCCTGGGTTCTGGACAGTCCCGAGGAGGCTCGAGTACAGGCACAGAGATGCCGGTTCTAACAGAGAACTGGGCAGTGGGCTGCCAGGAACGAGCAGAGCAAGCGCTGGCAGAGTAGGTGTGCAGTGGGGCCCTCCCCTGGGGGAGCCACTCGCCGTCACCGTGGTGAGGCCCCTCTCTAGGAGCCCTGGGTTGGAAAACAGCACCCAGATCCACGCGTTTCACAGGGAAAGGGCCACGCAAGCCCGCCTTTCCAAACCTGTGCATCTTACCTTCCAGAATAAAGTTACGTTACAAGATCCCAGCGCTGACTTCACGTCTCTCCAGACGTCAGGAGCCTCGGAGGGAGCTGAAATGAACCAAGGCAAGTTCCTGGGTCACAGGGAGCGAGTAGAGCAACGCGTTCCAGCTTCCTGTTCGGTCAACGAAGTGACGGTGAATACCCTCGCGGCCGGCTTCTCACCTTGACACTCTCTGCGACTTCTCTACCCATTATTATTGTTATTCATATTATTATTAATATTACTATTTCTCTGCCACTCATTAACTTGGCAAGTGTCTGTGGGCCCAAGTTGCTTCATCAGTACACTGGGCAATGGTAATACTTCATTACCTTGCAGCGGGGCTGGGCCACCTCATCTGCTGAGGCCTGTTTGAGCTCTGAGACACAGATATTTGGGAGAAAAGCTCTGATCTGTCAACACTGAGGAAACGACCCCTCGGAGCACAACAGAAAGGGCCCACAGCTCGCTGTTGCTAAACAGGGGACCTGCCAGCACTGACTGGGTTTCCAAACACCCCTGCCTTCCCAAACGTGGCCCAAAGTTGTCCGGCCTGAGACCAGTGCTTTCCTTGGCTCGGACACTCTGCCGTCCCCCAGTCCCGAGTTAAAAGTCTGCGCTGATTTGCACAGCTGTGGACCCAGCAGGAATCTAGCGATGCCCGAGCTTGGAAACCACTTCGGGAAAACCCGAGATCAGAGAGATGAGAATAGAGTAGAAATCACACTGACGGCAAGTGTTTGAAGTGTATGCCTTCCCACTCACATCTCATTAATCATTTTATTCCATTTTCTTATAATTTTTAAAAAACTTTTCAAGACAGCCCCCAGCCCCTTCTGTAATGTTTTCCCCTCCGCTATTGGTACAACCCGGAGTTCTCAGAGAAGCCAGCCAGCCTCCCGTGAGTCAGCCGAGGCCCCCCGAGGGAAACGCCAGGGGTCTCCACGCACCGGCGGGGAGCATGCTGAAGTTCGCACCCGTCCACCCGCTCCATTTCCAGAAGTGCTCGGCCGCAGCGCAGCGGACTCGGGCCCTGTATTCCGTGGCAGGCTCCAGCTCGCTGAAGGAGAACTGACCATCCTTCTCAACGGACACGTTGTGCTGCTTGATAAAAAAAAAGACAGAAGTTCTAGTGAGCACACGCCACCGCAGAGCCGAACCGCAGGGCGGCACATCCTGATGGGGGCGAGACGACTCCTTTGCAAGGAAACCTCTCGGAGGCCCCCTTCCCAACTCTGAAAGTCTAGGACGTGCCCTGCTGAAAACCCGCGCCAGCTGAGCCCACAGGGAAATAAGAGTCTGGAGGGATTTTATTCCTTCGTCTCTGGGTTCAGGACATAAAGGGATGTTTGGGAATAGAATATTAAGCAGTCTCCTTACTTGTATCACTTTTCCTTCACCATGGAGTTCAACCTGACACAAATATCTGAAATGATCCTGGACGGCGAGCACCTTCCAGGTCACGGTGGCAGTTGTGGCATTTACGCTTTTCAGGAGCATAGCAGAGGGGGCCGCTGGGTGAACTGCCGAAGGGAGAAGAGGAAGGAGAAGGAGACAAAGAAAAAAAAAATTCAAGCATAAATCCAAAAGACTTTGGGAAGTCAGCGGTTCACTTCCTCATGTATTTATTCAATAAGCGTGTTTTTGTTTATTTTTGAGAAAATGGCCAAAAAACCAGACTGACAGCCAGGATGGAGAAAGCCAACTACAGCCTTTCTCTCTCCCTGATGACATTAGGAACTCCGAACAAAATACAAAAAGAAACCCCCGGAGGACTCTTACAATTAAATACGTCAGGCAGGTTGTGGAGGGCGCCCGAACTTGGAGAAGCTGCCCACGGGGAGAAGGTAACGGCACCCAGAGTCTAACCAAAGGAAGAGACCGGAATTAGCAGCAATTTGAACCGACCTTCTTCTTTTCCCTCCTCACACTTGGCACAGGAGGGGGAGTGAGTGTCAGAACGGGGTGACTGAGAAAGTCCCATAGTTCCGGCTGGAGGGAAAAAAGTGGGGTTGCAGAAGGAGTAGAAAGCACCAGGCGGGCCACGGAGAAGCAGGAGCCTGAGACCTCGAATCCACCGCGCTGCCTGTGAACTCCTGCACTCACCACCCAGCTGTGCGTGCGTGGACCCGAATCACGGCACCAAGGCCCTGAGGACCCAGCTCACACACTACTGCCCAGGGCCCAGCCGGTCCCCTGGAGGGACTGGGACGGATCTGGACAGCACTGCGAAGACGATGAAAACGGAATGGCCTTGGAGCCACAGCCGGCAAAAAAAGGGTTGGCGTGTGCTGCTCGAGCCTCGCCAGGCGAACCGTCCCTGAAGCCGAGCTGGCGATCGTCCCTCTGGGGTCTGAACACGGAGTCTCACCTCGGTGAGCCAGGTCGAAAAGAATATTGACGCTTCTCTTCCTGAAGTAGTTTTCAGCCACGAGTGTGAAGTTGTACGTGTCCCGAGAGTCTGGAGCTACTTGCCAAACACACAGGTTTTTGTGTCCACACGATTTCTTTTCCCCAGAAAATCTTAAAAAACAAGCAAACAGGTTCAGGGTTAACACGTTTGTCAGCGCAGAAGTGCATCCCTGTCTCCCTCGGGGACCCTTGGGACCCAGCCCTCGCCAGCAAGGAAAGCGCCATTCCAAGGAGTTCCGTGCACAAGGTTAGAAGCGGAATGATGAGTCACCGACTCCCCCTTGTGGGTGGTGAGAACTCAATCCTTAACATGCTTTGGATACCCTTAAAAAGTTAGAAACTAAAGACTCAGATGGAACTGTTATTTAAAAGATGAAAATATGTTCATCAGGATGAACCATTTTCATGCTACATTTTCCTTCAGTGACACTCAGCGAGGACATGCTATACACTGGTGACCGGCTGAGGAGGTCCTGGTGCCAGCAGGATGTCTCATGCAACATCGGAATGTGGCCTTTGGTAGGTTGTCACGAGCACCTCAGACAAGGAGGAATCTGTCAACGATGCAACCAGAGCTGACTCACGCTTCAAATAAAGTGTAGCTTTGGGAGCGATGCTGAGACAAGTCGGTGTCAGTCCCGGGGTCCCACGTACAGGTCAAAGTCTGGAAGTCCTGAGTTTCACAAGCAAAGCTCTTGGGCTCCTCAAGTACTTCTGTCCGTAGAAAGAAAAAAACAAATGAAAGACCTCGTTAAATCAAAAACAAACAAAATGGGGAGCTCTCTGTGGGGTGGGGTCCGGAGCGACAGAGTGACTCCGAACAGTGAAAGGATCGTTAAACCGATCCCTTCCCTTCACAGGCTCGCAGTCCCAGAAGGCCACGTTCCAGATGCGGCATCACTGTGGCCCCCGTCCTTCCCCGCCTCGTGCTTTTCTGGGTGTCCTGGGGGCAGGTGGGCGGTGTTCTGCACGTGGCCAGCACTGACAGTGCTGGATGGGGGCTGTACCCCCAGCACCTGCTGGAAGGCACCCAACAAGCGCGGCTCAGAAACGGACCCAGTGCGTGAAAGGAGGGAAGAGCAAAGTCAGCGTTGCCTGGCGCCTCGCCTCAGGTTGGGCCTGCGGCTCTCGGAGAGCCCGGGGTCCTGCAGCAGCAGTCGGTCAGATTTGGGGATCCTGCCAAATTCAGCAGCCCACAGCTGAGAGGTCCAAGGAGTGGGGCAGACCTCCGACTTCTCGGAGTCAAACTGAGCGCCCCAGGGCCTGGAGATGCCCTTTGCCAGGGAAGCAGTGAGGGCGGAACTGCAGACTCCGCTCTAAAGTGCAGGGAAGGGCCACTCATCACAGAGCACAGGGGGCCACCTGCATGTGCCCACAGACCTACATAAAGCAGAAACTGCCCCCCTCCGCTCCACCGCGGCCACCGGCCACCAGCGGGGCTTCGGGACTGTGAAGGCTCCCCGTGGGGTGCCTGCCGTCTGCAGCGATGTGGGCAGGGCCAGGTTCATTAATCCTCACGACAAACGTCACCCTCCCCCTCTCCCAGAGGCAGAAACCAGCTCAGAGAGGCTGGGAAGCTTGGCGGAGACGGCACGCCCAGCACGGGAAGCAGATTCACCGCGGCCCAGAACCAGAGACCAGGCCGCCTCCCGCCGCCACCCTGTGCGGGCAGCCGCGCCCTCCCCGGCCAGCCTGTGCTCGCAGCAGCAGGGCCAAGGCAACGCAGGCTTTTCCAGGCCCGGACCTGAACGGTCTCCCTCGAACACTCCTGGTTTCTAGGAACGGCACGGTCAGCAAGGACGAGAAGACAGCAGGAAATCCTGCTCCTGTCACTCTCGAGTATCTTTTCCCGCGTCTCTGCTGCAAGACTTAGGAGATCAAAGGAAACCGAGGCCGTGTGTGGAAACGTTGGTCTTCTGGCAAAGAAGACTCCACCGATTCCTTAAGAAACGGGACACAGGGCATGGAGGAGGCGCATACTCACTCAAGACAAAGAGAACGAAGCCCTTTATGTCAGGTGTCTGGTGCATCTTACAATAGAAATTCGTGCCCGTCTTCCTAATGAAAGGGACGTGATTCAAGGTGAGCACAGACACGTTTGGACTGAACTGTTCCCCGTGTATCGGTACACCTTCCAAATAGCAGGACACGTTATTTTCGTGGCTCCTGGAAATGTAACAAACGGTGACGTTGGAGCCTTCTTCCACCAGCTTCTCTTGGGGGAAAACGAACAACGAGCCGGGTCCCAGCGACTTCTGTGCTACAAGAGAAGACAAGACGACTCGGTTAGAAAGTCGCTCAAAATCCAAGCCAGCCCCCTCCCGCCTCACTCTCAACAGGTGACCTCAGCTTCTCCTACCTTCTGGAGACGAGGGGAGCCCAGATTTCTACAGCACACCTACAGTTGCTGATGCACGCACACAAACAGTTCTCTGCACCGCTACTCCTGTGGTTATGCTGAACCTGCTGCCACGGGGCCGATTTCCAGCGCCGTGACCCCTGAGGGCTGCTGTACCGGAGGGGCTGGCGTTAGGGGATTCTGACAGCAGAAGCCATGTCGGGGAGGCCCTGTCTTAGGTGGCATGTCCCTTATCTCATGGCATCCCTACCCCTCACAATAATGGGACAGGGAGCCCTGAGCCCAAGTTCGCTCAAGTGGCAAAGCCACGGTCACTCACGCTGGGTCTGGCCAGCTCCAAAGCCCCACGTCCTGTGTCATCTCTAAATTGTCCTGTGAGTTGCATCCCCTCCCACGTCTCAGACACACCAGCCGTTCTGGTATCTCCCTGTGCTCCAGCCACTCCCGCTGTGCAACCCACCAGCCTCCCGTCTCCGCCATTTCAAGCACCGTCACCGTCCTCCCCAGGCGTGCCTCCTGCCACCGCTCCGCCTGCCCTCACCGCCAGCCTCCCTGGGGAGCCGCTCCGCTCCCATCGCCCCACTCAGTCAGCCCACCGCAGTGTGGCCCAGGCACCGGGTCGTTGTTTAAGTTCCCGGGGTGATTCTAACGTGTGGACCTGGTGGAGAACCGGTGCTTTGCGGGGTGGGGAGGATCAGGTTTCCCATTTATTCCTGAGTTGCTCTGGAGATCACAGTTTTGAGAAGTGTGGTCTATTGTATCAAAATCGACGTGTTGCTAATAAAGCTGCTCTTTCTTTCTCATTACTGTCATTTCAGTTTCAGCTGTGTCTGCGAGCGTGTCCCTCCTTCAAGTAGGGAGCACTGTTAGGAGCAGGGCCTTGGGACATTCCGACCTGCCTCTCAGTTAGCGGGCTGATGACCTTGCCTGGGTTCTTCAACCTCTCTGTGACTCAGTTTCCTCATCTGTGAAGTGGGGATAAGAATACCCCATACTTCACTGGGCAGATGTGAGGACTAAGTTAAGATGCATAGTGTTAAAAAGACTAACTAGAATGTAGATTTAATTCTGTTATTTAGTATTAAACCAATTCCCAAGGCTACTTGTGGGTAAATGTGTTATCAGTTGAGCTCATAAACTGGCATGAGTACTTGACAAAGATGTGGTTCCACTGGCAGGAGTTCCAGATAACCTGGCAGGGTATGTAGTGAACTGGCCTACCGCTTAGCTGGAGCGTAAGAAATGGTGGCGTACCCACTCTAAATTTTAATGACAACAAAATCAAATCATCAGAATTGGCATATTTAACATGTATTTATCCATAATCTCATTACTCAAACTAAACCTTCATTTCCCCATATGTTCACCCCCCTTCTGTCTACATTAGGGATACTGGCAAACTAAGCAAGGGGCCAGTGCCAGCCCACCATCTGTTTTTGTCAATAAAGTTTTATTGGAGCACGACCACTGGCATTCATTTATGACTGCTTCAAGAATACAAGGTCACAGTTGCGTAGTCATAACGGAGATGGCAGGCTGTGCTCTAGCTGCATACACATTTTGCATGTTATTCTAATAAAAATATATGTTGAATTTGTGCTCTGCTTGGTTCACTTAGCGTTCCGTAATAGACATGCTTCGCACATTTGGAAAACAGATAAAAATCGTCTGGATTTGCATAATTATTTCAATTAATAAATTCAGAGGCTAAACCTCAGAAGTCTGCCTCCCGGTGCCAAGCCTCACTCCCCCACTTTTCAGTTGTAATGGGAGCCAAAGGAGATGAGTGCTGGTGTCTACCGCACCCCCAAAGGGCCACCGCGACTGGACTACTGGTCCCCAAGCACTGTTACCTGTTACAGCCTTTCACTCTCTCAGCACCTCAGTTCTTACCATCTACTTCCTCCCACGAGGTCCACTCGCTCCAGGACCTCGGCCTGGGCGTCCCGGCTTCCTCCACCGTCCCCCTCAGTCTTACGAAGTGCGTTGCACACTCCAAAGGGAGCTCGGAGTCCCATCTCCAGTGCAGCACCTGCTTCCACTCCACAGTGGTGCTGTAATTCTCCTAGAAATAAAGAGAAACGCTTGAGAACACAGCCATGCTGGCCTGGAAGATGGCTTGCCTGGACTCACCCCACAGCACGCACCCACTGCAACTCCATAATACGAGCCAGACTGGCCCCGGCTACCCAGGCAGCTCCCCATGCTCCGACGTCCCAGCAAGAAACCAGCCAGAGCCCCGTGCTTCTCACAAATGCGCTCCCACCCGCTCCAGCCCTCCAACTGCAGCGGGTTCAGTGGAGGAAATGATGGACATGGAAGCAACTCAAGTGTTGAGGGACAAGATCAGAGATGGAAGATGCTCATGGTGCTGGCCACGTAGGACCAGCTAAGAAAATTGTACAGAATCAAGAATCAAGAGCCGAATGGATTTGGTCCTTTGGCACAGCTCCTAGCCTTCCTCTAAGACACTGGAGCTTTTGTCCTGTAATTCAGTGGGCTTCAGTAGCTCCTCTGCAGCACATCCTGTCCTTCGGGGCCACCTACAGTCCGACTCCAACCCACCTCTCCCTTCAGGAATTTTCTTCTAGACATGGTGTTCCACCCCACACTTCTGGAATAACTGGCGTTTTTCCACCTCTGCATTTGGTCCCATGGTGTCCCCCACTATCCCTCCGCATGGGGGATCAGTCCCATCCTTCAGGCCCTGGTCACACCCCTTCTCCTTCCTGATGCCTTTCTTGCTCTTCGCTCCGGTCTCCTCCCACCCACCTCTCCTGGAGCTGTCCTGTGTCCCGGGTGTGGTTGCTGGCGTTTCATCGGTGGGTGTGTTCCTGACTCGAGCTGAGGCTCCAAGAGAGCAGGGACTGAGCTTCCCTCTTCTTCACATCCATCCCCACAGCTCCAGCCACCCGTGTGCCCCAGTGGGACTGCCAGGATGCCTGGCCCCACAGCTGGGAGACAGTGACAGCTAACACCTAGCACTCCCTGGTGAAAACCGAGGCTGCATCCACACTTTGAAGGACGAATGGCACCTCCTACAGTGAAGAGGATGAGGCAACTGCGCATAGCTCACGCAGCCTGGAGGTGGCAGGCTTGGAGGCCCTCCCTCCCCCTGGGCAGTGTGCTAACCTCAAACACAGCCCTGGAGTGAGAACACCACAGGCACCCAGGCGGCGCCTGATCTAGCACGCCCTCTACACGGAACTCCGGTTTCTAAATCATTTCTATTTCATCTCAGTGCATTGCATTACTTTATCTCTAGAGTATAAAACATACTTTGTTAACTACAAGTTTTGGGGTCCTCATCCATGCCACTTTCACTATTTAATCTGGCAATTTCAAGTACAATTTTGCTTACATATTGTTTAATTTAAGAACCAATACAAAAAAAGAAAATGAACAATAACAATAATGGTGACCGTTCTATAATATCAACAACTGTAAACTGGATCTCACCTTCGATGCCTCTCTCAAATTTGGCCACTTCCATCCCCGCTGTCCCCACCCACTGCAGGCACCTCTCCTCCGGACTGACCCACCGCCTGCTCCTAACTGGCCACACGTCACCTTCTCCCGATTGCCCGCCTGCCCTCCACTGTGCAGGTGGAGTAGCCTTTTCCAAACTCCCGATCAGATCCTGTCCCTCCCCATCACTGACTGATCTCAGGATAAAAACATATTTGGGCTCAAACAGCGCCCCCCAGTGGCTGGAGGTCAGGCCAAGCCCCAACCTCTCAGCCCCTCGCCAGCGCCCTGCACCGCCCCTCGCAGGGCTAGGACGCCCCTGCTTACACGTGTGTCTCTTCACAGGCCCACGCCTTGAATGACACCAGGACCCGGGCCTGCGGTCTAAAACCGTGAGCTGAATGACTCCCTCCGCGCACTCAGCGCAGCGGCTCCGTCTCTCCCGGACAAGGTTCGTGTGCCTTCCGTCTATACAGCTCATGCTTTGTGGTGTGTATGGCCTTGCAGTGGAGGAGATAAAACTTTCCTGAATGCATCCACTCAGCGATTTTAAAAAAAATGTGCTGAGTTGTGTTTGGGCTGCTAAGTGGCAAGTTTGATTGGCAGCAGACACAGATTGACACCAAGGCCACTGAGTCGGTCTGGGGGCGAGAGCTCAGGCCTGGCTGACCACTTGGCAGGCCCCCTCCACGCTCAGCTGTCCCTCGACTCCGCCTTCCTCTGTCGTGGATCGCCTCTCCCGCCTTCTCCTGCCTCTCTCTGGCCAGAGAGGCTGAGGGTGAACCAGCCCAGGGTAAGTCCGCGTGTAGAGCGGCTGTCGGTGGGGGATCTTAGTGACAGTGGCATCCAGGAGGCAGCTCAGGGTCCCTGTCCATCTGCAGCACCTGGACCTTCCTCTGGTAACACAGTCACCCGAGACATGAGCGTAGAAAGCTGCCCTTTCTCCGCATGAGCGGAGGTCCTGTCAGGCTTGCAATACGGGGCGCTGCCCCACGAAAGGGAGCTTATGGTCTCCCAGGGGTGTCCAACCCGCGGCCCTGGATGGCTCTGAATGCGGCCCAAGATGAAATTGTAAACTCATGTAAAGTATTATGAGATTTTTTTTGTGATAACATGTCATAGTGTATTTAATGTGTGGCCCAAGGCGACTCTCCTTCTTCCAGTGTGGCCCCAGAAATGCCGAAAGGTTGGACACCCCTGGCTCTAGCCAGACCCTCTCTGCTGGCTGCTTCTCCCTGGAGGGGCCCTTACGTCTCTCCCGCCTTCAGGCCTGAGAGGTTCAGATGAGGGCTTCCCCTGGCATCATCTGACATGGGGCCACCGGTGACCGGGCGGGCCAGCTGTGGCCATCGTCCCCATCTGGGCGTGGGGTGAAGGGTGCCCTGGCTCTGCCCCTGGAGCAGCATAGCCAGCCCCTCTGAACCTTGGCTTTCCCCTCCGGGGGCAGGGGCCGTCAGGCAGGGCTGGGAGTTACGGGGACAACACCACGGACGAGGCAAAGCTCTACTCCCACAGACCTTGAGCCTTCGTAGGTTACAGAAGTAAGTTCTTTACCTTGAAAAGAGAACTGGTACGTGACTCAAAGGTGAAAACAGACGTAAACAGCCGCCTGTTAGAGAAATAAGGAGTGGAATCGACTTGGTCTAGGGCTGTCATTATTTTCTCTAACACGATAGCAGGAAGAAGTGTCCTTCAGAACAGTAAAGAATGGGACCCCAGGGTCTGCGGTTGATGTCACCTTCACTAATGGTGTTAGGTGCTAGTTTTCCATAAATTCCTCCAGCACTTCCCTCAGATTTCCTTTTCTTAGACCATTCTTAGCCTCGGCGTGACCTCTGTCCGATCTTTTACCAGGTCCAAGTCAGCAACCATTGTATCCATCAAAAATACAAAACATTTATAAAAGACAGACGTTGTCAGCGTGCGGTGGAATGGCGGGGGATGTGCTGGTGTTGGGAGGTGCCCCGCTGTCCACAGACATCGCTGGGGTCTAAAGTCAGGACACCGAACAGCTCTCTTTGCGGGGAGCTGCCCTTTGAGGGGCGGAGTTACAGCCCTGCTATCAATCCTCAGTCGACAGAGCCAGGATTATATTTGACTGGGGCCACTCACTAGACCTCAAACGCAAGAGTGAATGTGGAAAGTGACTGGAGGCTTTAAAACTAGTGGCGTTTATGGTTAACTGAAGGAGCTAAGCTTCTGGACACCTGGACCCCCGACCCCCGCTTCCACTGCCCGAGAGAAGGGTGGCCCCCCTGGGCAAACAGAGGCTCCCCAGCAATGCACATCGTTGCGTTTGCCTTCCTCCAGGCAACTCCCCCATCCCCCTTCAGTGAGAAAACAACGCACTGTCCCTCAGCATCCCGTGACAATGGATGAACAGCATGCACGCGTGGATCCCTGAGGTTCCCCAGACCATAGATGATCATTGAAAGAAGCCACCACCGTGTCCCAATGCGCTGGATGAGGAAGCATCGGAGGAAACACCATGACTGGAACCAAGACAAGTGAAAACTGGATCAAATGTCTCAAAGGCAAAAGAGTGTGACACAGGGTTTTCTTCATTTAATTCACGATAAAGAAAGCCACCTGTGACGCAGCAAAGGCCACCATAAGTCACCCTCCAGCAGGCTCCATGGGGAAGCTCTTTGCCGGCCGGGACACAAAGTGCTAGAACTCACTTCTCCTGGCTTTCCGCAGCAGTGTAAGCAAGACACCGACTGGTAGCCACGCTGCCAAGACAAATGTTGCCGAACTAGTACATCCTATCAGGAAAACATCTGGTCGACCGGGAAGGAAGAGGGAAGGGGAGTGAGATGGCTGGCCTTCGTGGATTTGGGGAGTCGGCACTCACTAGGACAGACCTGACGGCCTCCGCAGGGGCCGAGCAGAACGGAAGAAATGATGTATTTACTTAACGCCTCCCATCCAAGCCGCCAAACCAAAGTTGTCACTTTTCTTTGTCCCAGATCCTCTGCACCAAAAACACAGAAACGCAATTGCTCAGGAAAACTTTGAGTTGCTAAAACATTGCTATGCTGGGATGTTTCTGTTTGTTATAGAAGATGAATTACGGCACCAGAAAGGGGTTTTTAACATATAGATCCATCAAAAAAAATACTTACCACCCAGATGACGTTGGATGTTGTCGTTCTACTGATCTCTATCTGAAACACCATTTTTAATTCCTGATGATACGCAAGGCTGTGGACGCTCCATTGTAAATGCAAACTCTGCTGCGAAGAATTGATGGAAACGTTCAGGGACTCAGGAGTCAACGGTGAAGGTTCAGACAGGGCTGCAAGACCAGAATGAGATACCAAATAACACTTAATAGAGTGCAGTGGAAGAGCCACAGATCGTTAGTGTTCAATATCATCATTGTTTGGCTTTGGAAAACACTGCCCACGTGAACATCCTAGAATCAGACACCTTGAAAAGCCGGAAGGGAATTTAGAACTTATTTGGCAGATGAAGAAATGAAGGCCTAGGTGAGTGAAATGACATTAACAGTTAAACAAACAACACACACAATAGACAATAATTAAACAAATGACACATTAATTTAACAACTAAACAAATAAGGAACACTTTATTAGACAATACAACTGGTTTGGAAATTTACAGCAAGGCCAGAGAAAGAAGCAGGAACTTTTGCTATAAATTTCATACTTCTGGAAGTCGAAAATAAAAGTTATTTTTGAACATCAGTATTTTTTGTTCAGTATATAGCTATATAGTACAGCATTATCCCACTTCAGTAGAGCGCAAAGCTTGAAACGCCTTCCGCAAAAAGTCACTGAACTCTGTGGGTGAGATCAGTGCCAGCAACGTGCTAGGCGTTGAGGGTGAGGTCCAATAATTGTGACAGGTCCCTGGTGCACGAACACACCTGCCGGAGAGACACAACTGACTCATGAAACAAGGAGAGACTGCATGTTTATAGTGTGTAGTGGTGTGATGGAGCCTGAAAAAGAAGAGAGATTCAAACATGAGCCAGACTCGCAGGGGTCAGTGGGCTGGGGAGACAGCCCAGATTGTGGATGGGCCCTGATGGGGTGATTAAGTCCCTGCCAGTCCTTTGAGAGGGGAGAAGCACCCCTTTCCACTTAGGTGGAAGTAGTGCCACACAGAGTCGAAAAGAACCACGTGTTGCTGACTCACTGGTTTTACTCGTTGGTTTGAGGAGGTCAGAAGAAACCGTGAATGGTGCCAAGGTATTGAAAGGATTAAGATGAAGAAGGCTGATGAAGTCAGCTGGTGCCTGATGGCCGTGGTATAGCGGGGCATATTTTTAATCACTGTGGAATCCAGTAGCACCAGAAAAAGCAGGGTGCATGCAACATCATCCCATCTTTCCTAGCCCTCCTTCACTTTGCCTGTATGGTGGTTTGCTGCTGTTGGTCTCGCTCCAGATTCAGTTTTCCAGAAGGACAGAGGTTGACACTCGTACATCTTTGAATGGACTCTCGTCCCCAGCACTTGGCACAACGTCTTACCCATGGCACAGGGTGATCTCAGATTACAGAGATCCAGGATCTCCGTGAGGTCTTAAGTGCCCGACAAGCGACTCCTCACTGACACCTTGACGTGTCCTTCCGGGGCCCTCTTCTCCCTGTGGCTGCTTTCCGAAGCCCCGGTGTGTGCACTGATCACAGAGGGCTGTAATCCTCTGTTGTGTGTCTGTCTCGAGTAGAGCTAAACCAGGGTGAGACTAAGACTTACTCAGCTCAGTGAAACCAGGACCAGTAACACACCTGTCACAGCTCAGACGCTCAGTGACTGGTCACTGAATGAGAGTCACCTACCAGTATCAACTTTATTTCTGGAAACTCTAGAGAGCTGCTGTCTGATGCATTAGACGAACAGGGAGCTGTGTACACTGGCATGCAGGGTCGGCCACTGTGGAGTGACTCAGGTACTGGAGAGGCTTCAGTCAGTGGGAATCATCTGGCTAGAAGCAGCCTAGGGCTTCCTTGGGCAACAGTGGGAAAGGCCAAGGTAAAGCCAGAGAGCGAAGGGCCCTTAGAGATTGCCAACTCCATTTGCATTATTTTTCAAATGAGGAAATTGAGGTTAGAAAGAAGGAAGTGACTTTCCCAAAACCACACAACTAGACCAGAACCCACGGTTCTTGGCCCTTGGCCCAGCGCTCTCCGCACGACGCTGGGCTGGCGCGCCGCCAGATGGGAATCAGGCCTGGGAGCAGGCTGACCGGGGTTCCGTCGCAGCCCTGCCCCCCTTTCCCAGCCCAGTCTCTCTGCCTGGCCCCAACACCACTGTGGAAATAAACTACGGCCCATTCGTAAGATGGGACACCATGCAGCCATTGAGTGTAATGTTATTTCTAGGAGAACATTTCCTATCCAAGGTAAAAACTCTCCCGGTATGTTGTATTAATCTTCTTAGTAAGTACATATTAAAGTATGTAAACATGTATATGTTAAAGTGTGTGTACTTCATTAAGTATATATAGTATATTTTCCCAGTATATATACTTATGCTATAGACAATAAATATACTTTATACTATATGTACTTTAATAAGTCTATGTAGTTATCAGAAGTATATATATTTTACCAAGTATATATATACACATATACACACACACACACACTTAGGTATAAATACTCCCAGTAGATAAGGTGTAACTTCACTTCTATAAAAAAGCGTACACACTCTCATCTTTACCTCCGTGTGCACCTACGCACAAGAGACCGGAGGGAAACACACCCAGAGGCTGCAGGCGGTCGTGACCTCCGGCTGAGGGAGATGTGAGCCCAGGGCTCACCCGAGCGGCCAGGAGGAGCTCGGTGCCTGGAATGGAGCCTCCCACCCGAGCCTGGCCGGGCGACCCAGTAGGAGGACTACCAGTTTGCGTGGGGAGGTTGGGGGGCACCTGTCAGATGCAGCGAAAACTGAGACAAGAAATCCAAGCGGTGCAGGTGAGGCCCAACACAGGGTGACTTAGCAAAGCAGGCATGCTAGGCTGAGAAAGCTGGAGCAGAGACAAAGACCCGTGAGAGAAGGACAGGTACCTGGGCGTCAGATCTAAACAGCAGGGGCTGAGAGGGGCGTGGCGGTCGCCCTGAGTGCAGAGCCTGGGCCGGGGGAAGGCACACAGTCGACAGTCGTCGGGCCAGGAGGAGAGACTTCCCTGGGGAAGTGAGCTGCCCACAGCCTGGCTGAGCGCCTGGGATTGTCTGGGGAGCCGGGAGCTGCGGCCACGGGCCCAGCAGGGTCAGGCTTAGATATCCGTAGGGTAGATGGAGGGAGGGTACACAAGCCACTGGTGAGAAATCCCGATTTCCACCATTCAGCTCCAGATTAGGGGAGACACCAACAATTAAACTATCATTTTCGAGAAGCCATTAAAGTAGCATTTGTCCATGTACTCTGAAGCTGAAAGAACTCAACCCAGACCTAAAGGATATCAGACAGGAAATCAAGCTATTATCAGAATGAAATCTCCTTTTTCATGTCCAAATATCTTTTCACAGAGTCATAAGGCAGCGTTGGAACATGCTGTGGATGTTTCTCGCGGATGTCATTCAGGACTGCACAGCGGGGGCTGCACGGCTAACTACGGAAAGCACACTCCTGTGCTCTGTCCGTCTCACCACGGGGGTACAAAGCAAACACAAACCTTGGGAAACGGACAGGACACAGCAACAGAAACTTTATAAACGAACAGAAACTCTGGTTCAAAGAATAAAGTATCCGTAAACATTTTAGAAGAACTGAATTCTTATTGACTTTGTTTATATAGTTAATTTATTTCAAAACACCCTCACTGGGGGAGTAGCTAAGCCACAAGTACTTTTTAAAAAATCCATAAATGGCATCTCAGCACTTAGCAGTACTATCTCGTAGCTAATAGGCTCTCAGTACACATAGCTGAAGGGCATCACAGCTTGCTCTAACTTAGCAGGCAGCCCCGGGCTGCTTCACCCATCTCTCCCCAGCGAGACACCGAAGGGACTCTCCTGGTCAAGGTCATTTCCAACATAGCATCCCAGAGGCTCTGCAGGGTTAGGTCCCCTGGCAAACGCCCTAGTGCCCAGGAAGCTGGAGCCCAAGGGCGGCTTATTCAGATGAGCCATCCAGCTCCAGGAGGCCACAGCTGAGGGAGCGTTGCTATTTTCCAATTCCGTGTAATTTCAGAAGAAAAAAGAATTACGCAACTTTTCTTCAGAGCCATCAATGACCTCATTTGTTTCCTTTACGTGACTGTTTTCTTTACTGCTCTTTCCACGTCTTACCTTTGCCGCAGTAAGTCCTCAAGGACAGCAGCGCCCAGAGGAATGTTGCTTGGAGGGCCGCCGAGGGAGCCATTGTTCCGTTTCCTGAAAAAGGTAAGTAGCCCAGAAGGGAAACCTCGTTGAATTTTAGCTCTGCACGGGTGTCTTTGAGCCACGTGTGGTAGACAACGGCATCAAAGCTGCCCATTCTCTCTTCCCCTGTATCCTCACCCCTTGTCACGGGACTCTGGAGTTCTGACCCCATAGGAACTGCAGGTGTCCCCCACCCACTCCACGGGACTTGCTTTGGCCACCACGAGGCCGAAGTGATGGTGTGCTGGCTTGGAGCCGACGCCTAAGGAGACCTGGTGTGCTTTTGCTTGCTCTTTCGTTTCCGCCTTTGGCATCAAAAGGACATTTCTGGGCCACACCCCTGGAGCCCTGAGGAGCATGATCCACGAGGAAGGTGGAGCTGAGTCACCCAGCCGGTGCTCCCCGCTCCTCTGCACCCCAGCCAGGACCAGCTGATCACGGGCGGAAAACACAGCTCCGCCTGTGTCCCTGCCTCTCAGGCTGTGTGGCAAGAAATGCCTGACCCCCTAGTTTCTTCAAATCAGGCAAAGATGGGTAAAGAAAGGCGAAGCATGGAGATGAATTTAAATATAAAAAACAGATTGATTAGCAAGAGAACAGAGGCCAGTCTCAAAAGAGCTACATCTGAATTAATGACTTAATGACTTATGGGGGTAGGGGGACTCATCTTCTCTCTCCCCTGTCTCCCTCATTAAAATCACAACTGGGAAGAGGGAGCAGTTCTACCTACAAAGATGGTGCTTCATCGTTTGAAATAATTTCTGGTTCCCCTTGCCTTGGGACAGGGTTTTAAGCGCAAGCCCAAGAAGATCCCTGATTCGTCAAGTCCTTTGACCATGGGACAGTCCGAGGGCAGGAGAATGAGCCTGGATGACCTCAAGAAGGTCAATGAGTTTCTAATTCAACAATCAATGTGTTAGTCAGAGGAAGCACCGCCTTTCACTGCTTTACTTCAAATTCTGGCTCATCAGAGAGAAACAATCAAACAACCCAAGGTCAAAACCGGCCTCTGCCTAGCCACCTGGCTCTCATCAATCTCTAGGACGTCCGCGAACCAGACCATCACTTCACACTACCCACACTCCCTGTTTTTTAATGGTCTGTGTCGGTCAGTGGGAACAACCGTGGAGACAGGGAGAGGGGAAGCCGAACGATCGCTTGCTCTGCCGTGGCCCGCCCTGCCTGCAGGTGAGTTGAGCCCAATTGCAACGGTTGCAGAAGTCTACAAACCACAACTTTTGTTCATGTTCTTTAAGCTCTGCTTTCTGCCACTTGTATTTGGCCAGCAGGCCACTCACACCTCTCTAAAATCTCTACTTACAACTTCACACTGGTTCCTATGACAACTGGACATTACCATGGTGGTGGGGGATGGAGGGGCACTAATTTAAAAAAAAAAAAAAATCCTAGTTTCTGCTGGGAACCAAAGGGAAGGCAAAGGAAAAATGCCAAAGGGAAGTGTATGGCGCTCACTGTGCAGCTTAAACACCCGTCCAGTCCTGGTCTGAGTTAACTTCATCACCTGAGGGAGGCAAGGTGCCACCACGGTGAGGAAATCTCATCCAGCAAATTTAAAAGCGGGTCATTCAGGAGGTGACGCAGGTATGCAGCCTTATGCACTCTTTATAAAAAAGCCCATTTAAAATGTTCCTAAAGAAGGCAGTTCTGAGAGGGAAGTTCATAGCGATACAGGCTTACCAAAAAAAGATAAAAACATGTCAAACAACCTAACCCTACGCCTACAAGAACTCAAGGAACAACAACAAAGACAGCCCAGAGCAAGTACAAGGAAGGAAGGAAGCCAGATCAGAGCAGAATTAAATGACATAGAGACTAAAAGCACAATTCTAAGGATCAATGAATCCAGGAGCTGGTTCTTTGATAAGATAAACAAAATGGACAAGCCTTTAAGCAGACTCATCAAGAAAAAAAGAGAGAACACCCAAATAAACACAATCAGAAATGAAAGAGGTGAGATTACAACTGATACCACAGAAATACAAAGGATTGTAAGAAATTACTACGAAGAACTATATGCCAAGAAATTTGAAAACCCAGGTGAAATGGACAAATTTCTAGAAAAATATAATCTTCCAAAACTGAATGAAGAAGCAGAAAGCCTGAACAGACCAATAACAGCAGAGGAAACTGAAGCAGTAGTCAAAAAACTCCTGACACACAAAAGCCCTGGACTGGATGGTTTCACAGGAGAATTCTACAAAACATTTAAGGAAGAGCTAACCCCTATCCTTCACAGACTATTCCAAAAAATCCAAAATGATGGAAGACTCCCAAACTCTTTTTATGAAGCCAGCATCATCCTAATCCCAAAACCAGATAAAGACACGACAAAGAAAGAAAACTTCAGGCCAATATTGCTGATGAATATAGATGCTAAAATCCTCAACAAAATATTGGCACACCGCATCCAATAATACATTAAAAAGATTATACACC
>CM052540.1:184138561-184165193 GCA_028533065.1 Trachops cirrhosus | reverse complement strand
AATGAAACTCGAGCACCAACTTACACCATACACAAAAATAAATTCAAGGTGGATAAAAGATTTAAATATAAGTCATGACACCATAAAAGTCCTGAAGGAGAACATGGGCAGGAAAATCTCAGACATTCCACATAGCAATATTTTCACTGATATGTCCCCTAGAGCAAGGGACATAAAGGAAAGAATAATCAAATGGATCTCATCAAAATAAAAAGCTTCTGCACAGCTAAAGAAAACAGTATTGAAATAAAAGGAGAATCAACTGTATGGGAAAACATATTTGCCAATGATACCTCAGACAAGGGTTTAGTCTTCAAAATATATAAAGAGCTCACACAACTCCACTCTTAAGAAGACAAGCAACCCAATTAAAAAATGGGCAAAGGACTTGAACAGACACTTCTCCAAGGAGGACATACAGAGGGTCCAGAGACACATGAAAATATGCTCAGTATTGCTAGCCATCAGAGAGATGCAAATTAAAAACACAATGAGATACCACTTCACACCAGTCAGAATGATCATCATAAACAAAGCAACAAACAACAAGTGTTGGAGAGGTTGTGGAGAAAAGGGAACTCTAGTACACTGTTGGTGGGATTGCAGACTTGTAAGACCACTATGGGAAACAGTATGGAATTTCCCCAGAAAACTAAAAATGGAAAAATGCCCTTTGACCCAGCAATTCCACTGCTAGGATTATATCCTAAGAACACTGAAACACCAATCCAAAAGAACCTATGCACCCCAATGTTCATAGCAGCACAATTTACAATAGTCAAGTGGTGGAAGCAACCCAAGTGCCCATCAGTAAATGAATGGATCAAAAAACTATGCTAAATCTACACAATGGAATTCTATGCAGCTGAAAGAAAGAAGGAGCTCCTACCCTTTGTGACAGCATGGATGGAGCTGGAAAGCATTATGCTAAGTGAAATAAGCCAGGCAGTGAAAGACAAATGCCATATGATCTCATGTTTACCAGGAACCTAATCAACAAAACAAACAAACAAGCAAAACATAACAAAAGACACTGAAATTGAGAACAGGCTGACAGTGACCAGAGGGGAGAGGGGAGGGAATTTCAGGGGAAAAGGGGAAGGGTTTGCAGGAACAAGTATAAAGGACACATGGACAAAAACTAGGGGGGTTGGAAATGGGAGGGAGGTGGAGAGGGCTGGGGGTTGGGCTGGGATGGGAGTAAAAGAAAGCTATACTTGAACAACAATTAAAATTTTTCTAAAAATTTCCTAAAAATTTGGACTTGTAGCAAATCCAATGCTTTACATGGTAAAACATGTAAAACTGAACATTAGGAGCCACCCAACCATCCAGGGTAACCAGAAATCAAAGAAGGAAAGTTATCACGCAGCACAGCTGCGGTGCACTAAGTACGACAGAGGGCGCGCTTCCTGGGCTGGGAGTCGCAGAAAGTCTTTGGGAGCCACCAGGCCAGCCTTTCCGGAGTCCTGCCCTTCCCCGCGCTCTCCCACATGGGCACAAGGACCGCCAAGTCCAGCCGTTGTCTGGAAACCTTCTGGTGAAATCGATCAAGTTCGCCGAAAACTTGCAGAACGAGCCTCAGCAGCTGGAACACCCCACAGACACGCATGGAGCCCCCTCCAGGAAACGCCACAGGAGCAGGTTCCCCGACAACACAGAGGCTCTCATTGCGGGGGAAGCACAGATCCCGGCTGCTTGTAAGCCCCAGGCGACTGACTGCGTGACCCACGTGGTCCCCCCTCCACACCTCACACGTAAGCCCCCTCGAGTTCTGGACTCGGAGCGCCAGCTGCTGTGGGACGGGACCCTGACCCACACAGGGCAGAGCCTGGAGGTGAGCGAGCGAGTGACCTGTGCAAAGACCCTGGGGCGGGAGGGTGCTTGGTGGAGGTTGAGGAGGAAGAGCCCGGGGCTAACACGTGCGAGGGGGCGAGGGCCAGTCGGTGAAAGGCGGGGACACGCGGGGGGGGGCAAACAGGAGGCATGGCTCTGGAAGTGTGGCTTCTACTGGGGAAAGGTGCAGCCACGAGGAACTTCGAGCAGAGGGACAACGTGGTATAATGTACAGGGAACAGGGAAGACCCAGGGATGAGAAGACACTGCAGGGGTGACAGCGGTGGCAGCTCAGGCGGTTAGGGGGTCACAGCAGTCTTCTAGGGAGAAGGGCGCTGGCTCAGACCAGGGTGGTGGCAGTAGCAGGGGACTCCCAGAGGGACTGAAAAAGACAGCGTGGGCAGGGCGGGGAGTGGTAGCAAAGCAAAACATCATGGATGGCTCCGAATTTCGGCTGAGCCCTCAAGGACTGGAACTGCCTTCAATAGAGAAGCCGAAGAACGGAGGGAGTGGGCTGTATCAGGGCTCAATTTGCCTCCTGTTAAAACTGAGATGAAGAAATCAAGGAACAAGCCGGATACGCGATAGGGAGTTCGTGGGAGGGGTCCCGGCCGGGGCATGAATTCAGGTGCAGGCCTAGCATGAAGACGAAGAGGACAGGCAGAAAAGAGGGAACCCAGCACAGAGCTCTGGGGCACCCCACACCCTGCTCTACCCCTCCCCAGGCAGAGGGAAACCGAAATCCAGAATTAGGCCTGGCTTTCCTGCACCACCTGAAGGGCAAGGGCTGCGTGCTGGGATGGCTGGAGGGCTCCCTCGGGCGTCAGCGGTGCCTGCTCCCCACCTGCCCTCCCTATGCCCGGCGGGTCCCCAAAGCCCAGTGTCTGCCGTGGAAAGGCCCCCCAGCCTTCTCACTTCTCTTCCCGATGCTGTGAGTGAGCAGCGCTGCCACTCCCGTTTCCAGTTGGGGAAGAAAGTCAGGGAAGCACAGAGTAGCAGAATTCAGAAAGGAAAAACACTCTCCTGTCCCGTCCACACTCCTTGGTCCTCTCCCCAAATCTGTTCTTTGTTCCATTCTATTCTTCAGATCTCCATCATCCCCAACCAGACTATGAGTGGCTTGGATCTTAGCCCCCACCATCTGTCATAGGCCCAGAACATATTTGCTACCCAGTAAAAATCTGGCAAATAAATAAAAAGTTGTAGCAATTTTCTCACATTCTCTCTTTGCTTTCAATTTTAATGAAAATAGATTCTTTTTTCGGGCCCCTCTCCTTTTGCTGTGACCAACTATTGCCTAAGTCATAGTCTTTTGTTGACGCCCCTCCTCTAGGGGGAAACAGGGAGGGAAAAAAAGAAAAACTACGCACCCATTTTGTGGGAAGAACTCCTCATTCAATTCTTGTCTCTTTGCAGAATGAAGAGGCCTTTGACTATGAGTGTAAATACTCCACGCGTGGTAAAATACTACTTTCGAAAAGGGTATCAGTCTGCCCTTCCTTACCAGAACTTCTTGTTCTGTCTTTATTCCTGGGAAGTTACTCCCCTGCAAATAATCCCTGGGAGAAGCAGTATGACCAATCATTGCTTCCTGAGAACGTGGGTGTGTTGCTGAACTCTCCGAACTGGCTGCGCGCCTGAGAATGGCGTAGGCAAACAGCCTTTGGAAGAAAGAAGCTGTTCACGCAGGACGAGGTGCTGGAACGCGTGCCCAGGGGGAGGGGCCACAGCGACTGCGTGTGCGGTCTGCCCCAGCGCAGTGTGAGAGCCAGAGCGATGCAAACAGAGGTTGCTGCCCTCGTTATGTATTTTCAATGTTTAGTGCTGTAACGGGACCAACAACAAACAGCACAACAGTTTTAATAGTCAGGGCAAAGGGTTACCATTCCCACCACTTAAGGAGCTCTGAGAAACCAGTAAGAGAAACACAAGCAACCCTGTAGAAACGCTTGCCAGTAACATGAATGTGTAATTCATAAAAAAGAAGGAAATATTAAGAAGCAAAAGAGAAGAACTAAAACCTGGATGCTATCACTGATAATTAAATAATGCAAGTTAAAACAGTAATTGTGTATGTCCCCCCGTGTGTCTGTGTGGTGTCCTATTGCAAAGCTTAAAAAGGTCTTAAAATCCAGTATTGGTAGGAGTTTGAAGAAGTAGGCCTTGTTACTCACTGATGGTCAAAAAGTACAAACTTAAAATCACTGTCGATTTGGTGCTATTAACATTTCAGTATTTATCACCTCTGATTCAGAAATATTATTTCTGGAATTTTGTCCTACAGGTCGTGTGTGTGTGGTGTTCATGTGTATATACAAGATATATATTTTTAAGGAAGGGTCATTGTAATGTTTATGTTGAGAAAAAGCAAAAAAGAACTAAGCATCTATCCCAAAAAAACCTCAAAAATATAATTATGGTGCATTTTTTTACAAAGGCGTACTATGCAACTGTTAAAAAGAATGAAATAATAAATGAACTGACATGCAGGAGTCCAAAACATACTGAATGGAAAAGCCGGTTCCAGAACAGTGTGCGCAGAAAAGCACCCCTGGGAGAGGAGTAGGGGCGCTGCTGCTCTCCCAAGAACGCCCTTCGTGGGAACCTCCTGCGGGAGCCCCCTGACTTGGCTCCCGGCGCATGCCCGGGCTCTCTGCACCTCACATCCCCGCCCACAGTCCCACCAGATGCCTCCAGTCAAGCCAAGCCTTTTCTGCCCAGCATGGGACTCCTCTAACCGGTGACCTCTGACCAAGGATTTCAGATCTGAGATTAGAACCTGGTGTTACATTCAGTGCTCTCGCTAACCCTCTATCCTTTAAAAAAAAAAAAAAGGAAAGAAAGAAAGAAAAGAAAGGGGAGGAAGAAAGAAAACAATCATAATTCTTTAGCATATAATATTAGAACAAAGCAATTTCAATTCCTGTCGATCACATTAATCCTCATAGGGAATTATTCTATGACTATCAGAATAATGTTAAATATCAGTGAAAGACTCTAAACTCAAAGAGTGGACAAAAGACCAATGGCAGGGACATCTCCCATGAGCCTGTGAGAAATGTGAAACATTAGGTCACCTCTTCGGCCTCCTGGATAAAAGTCCGCATCCAACAAGCTCCCCAGAGTGATTCACATACACACTGAAGTGTGAGAAACACTGCTATCTATATCCAGTGTCTATGACGTATGTTTGTCTTCTAGGATACTACCGGCCTACGATATAATGAAAAGTATTTACTCCTTCCTTCTATGGTAATCCTCGTAGCTGGCACAGGTTGGATGCTAACTCTGTCAGGTGCTTTGCTGCGTGATTTACGTGCATTTATTCTCACAATAGCACTATTAAGGAGATTCTATTATTATCTCCATACACAGTCGAGGAAATTAAGGCTCACAAAGGTTAAAAGGAACTTTGGCAGAGGTTGGCATAGTTGATGTGGGACTTGAAACCAGGAAAGCCCCTCCCCCAAGGGCAGCGCCTCCCCCGCACACCACTTCCTGCGTGCTTGGAGCTCATGCTGGAATGCACCTTGAGGATAAAAAGATCACTAACAATTATAAACCCAAGGAAATCTTTGGAAAAATTTCAACAGGATTTTATTACACTTGGCAAGTATTTATAAAGTTTGCGCAAAAGAGAAATAGTACAAGAATCATTTCTAAAAAATTTTTAAAGTACAAATACATGCTAATAGATACAAAAATACTATAAAGCTATAGCAGTTCACATAGGGAGGTACTGGCATAAAAAGAGGCAAAAAAGGTCAGTGAAACAGAATACAGTTCTGAAACAGGCCCTTGTATAAGTAGAAATTTGTTTTACTGTGAGAACAGGATTTCAAGTGAGTGGGAAAAAAAGATGGATGATTAAATAAATTCCTGTCAGGTTAACTCTAGAAAAAAACTTTAATCCTTGTTTTTCACCTTACACAAAAGTATGATATTTTAAAGAACCAAATGTAAAAACCAAAATTCTGTATTAGGAGACAAGGTCATTTTAAAATGATTTTTAGGTAAAAAAAAAGACCTTTCTAAACTAAACAAAGAAAGCACAGAAATCATGAGATTGCAGAGTAGATGACACAGACATTTAAAATTTCTGTGCAGCAAAAGATAGTTGAACATAAAACTATTATGAAAAGGTGAGCAAAATGGAGCATATTACACACAAAGAAGAAAATTCTGATACCTGGATGAGCCTTCAGGACATTTTGCTAACTGAAACAAACCAGTCTCAGGAAAGACTAATACATACATGAGGTACCTAGGAGTAGTAGCCAGGTTCAGAGGCCGGAAATAGAATGGTGGGGTGATGTTGGTGGGAGGGGATGGGGAGTCACTGTTTGATGGGCACAGAGACTCAGTTTTGCAAGGTGAAAAGAATTCTGGGAAAGGATGGTGGTGATGGCTGTTCAGCGAAAGGAATGCCTCCTTGGGTTTCACTAATTTACCAGATTTGACATGTTAAATTGACAAAAATAACAGCTGATATCAGGAAGGACGAGGAAGACAGATTCTCGTGTACCAAGGGTGAATTAGTACCTGCTCTGGGGGCAGTGGTGCAATTCGAAGGGTTGTGTCTATTAGGTCGAAAAACAAACAGACCCTTTGATGCGAGAATATCTTAGGAGTCTATTCTTCCAAAATACTCAGGCACGAAGGTGAATGCACAATCTTCCCTGAAGTACTGTCGCTAATGCAGAAAAACTTTAAATGATCCCACTGTCCATTAATAAGGGAAAGGATGGGTCGAGTGCATTTCTATTTTAGAATGAAATGTAGCCATTACCAAAAAGAGGTCCTTACAGACCAGGAAAATCTCTAAGGCTTGGGAATGACAAAGTAAGCTGCACAATGTATAGCAGGATTGCATTTACATATATTAAAATGCATGTATCTATACCTATTATGCAAATGTACAGAAAAAAGTCTCAGAATGGTTTCACCAAACTTAGCCCTCCCTCTTCTGCCTGCGAGTAGGAAAGATGATGGCACTCACACAACTCATTCCAGGTGCTTTTCTGTTGATTGAGAGTGTGTGCAGTTATTATTTGTACGACTTTAAAAACACAAAAATAAAACAGGAGTAAACAAATGCTGAAAACTAACAGAACTGAAGTGAGAAAGGAAGGGAGCTGTGAGGCCACGGACACAGCTGCGGGAAAGGAACTCGAGCTTTACGCAGCGTCAAGGAAGCCTGCTTAAAGGCATGGCATTTCTCACGAGGTTCTGTTTGTTCATATTTCCCATTTCATCTATTTCTTGTTACAATCAAGGAGGACCTCTCCCCCCTGCCATTCCCTACCCGGAAGGAGGGCCAGGGCTCCCGGTCTGGTAAAGCAGCCAGAGTACACTCAAGGAGATTTCCTTCTCTCCGCCCCAGCTATGCCCCAGCCCGGTTCCCGCAAGGAAAGCTCGCTCCTTCCTCTCGTCGGGTCCCACGGCCACTCAGCCCTTTTTCAAAACCATAATGCATCGTTTTCCTGCTTTGGTTCCTTTTCAAGACAGGAGGGTCCTAAGAGCATCACAGACTCTGGAAAACCTCCGCGCATCCCGGTAGGTGTTGCTGCTCTTTCGGATGAAAGAAAAGAGACCCGATGTGTAAGGAAGTGTTCTGAGACCCCTTTGCTGGGACAACCGGAGGCAGAACTGGGACCCAGACCAAAGTCACAAGGAGGCGAGTTACCGCTGAGCGTCAGCTCTGTGCAGCAGTGACGCGACAGGTGGTGGGCTCCCTGCTCCCGCCTTCTGACAGCGCTGGATGCTAGCTACCCGCCAGGGGAGACACCAACGGAGCGCGCCCTGCAGGTCCTGAATGGGCAGCCGAGGTTGGAGTCCAGTGCTTTGAGAGTTGCAGAAATGATTCGGAGGCACTGCTGCATTTGCGAACCCCTGGCTACTAGGACCATTTGAAGCCCTTCAGCCTCAAGAGTGTCTCAGCCCATTTAAACACAGTCCAGAAGAGAGACAAAGCTGAACGACAGTGAGACACCAACCCCAGGGCCATTCCAAACGATCCTACAGTTGAGGCACAGCATAGCGGTGATAAGCAAGCTCCAGAGTCAGACCTTGACTCTGCCACCTGCCAGCTGTGCGAGCACACACAAGTTACTTAAGCTCTCTCCGCTTCCTCAGCGATAAAGTGAGCAGGACAAAACTAGCACCTACCTCGCTGGTGAAGACTAAGTGAGTTAGCATATGCAAAATACTTCCCATAGCCGCCGGCCTGCAGTATGAACCATTGCTATTTTGCAGACAAGGAAACTGAGGCTAAGGCGATGCGTAACTTGACCCAAGTCCCAAAGTCAGTTTTAGGCAAGACCTAAAGCTTCTTTCCCTGTGGTCCCTTACGTACACCACATTCAGTTCCTTCCTGTCCCGTGCTTCCGTTGCCCCCTACCTTTACCCCTGCTTGAGCTGGAGAATAAGCCTGCCCACGGAGGGTCTTCAAGCTTGTCACTTATGAAGCGGCCTTTCTCCGTGGCACCGTGCCTTTCTCCCGGCCGGCAGGATGGGCGGATGGGCGGATGGGCGGATGGGCGGGTGGATGAAGGACTCTCAGGAAATGAATCTCTGAGTCAGGAGCAAAAGAAAAACCCCGGACTCAGAGATTTCAGGGCCGCCACAGCCAGTTGTACGGCCCTGGACGAGTCACCGAACCCCTCCACCCCAGGATTGTCTATAAAACGGGGGAAGGGGCGCTTTCAAACGCGAGGCTTCTGCTGCTTAACCCGCCAACTCTGTGCTGCCTCCGCGCACTCGGCGGAAAAGTGAAGGAGGCGCCGTGCGTCCCAGACGCCAGCGTCGCCGGGAAGCGCTCGCTCCACCTGCGCCGAGCACCTCCCACCGCCAGGTGTAAAGGGAGACCCAGGACAGCGGAGCAGAGTGGCTGTCCGCGGGAGTCGCTGGGGGGTGGGGGGACGTCTGGGGACGGCGACGAGCCCCCGACGTGGGTCGGTGTGTCCGCTGGGAGGCATAAGTGGATCAAGGGAAGTTCCAAACGTTCCGACCGGTGGAGGGAGCGGGAGTGGGACCGGGAACGGAAACGCGGGACAGGACGCCTGGGGGCCGGGCGGCGTGCGCTCTGAAAACAGTCCTTCAGTGCGACTCGCCAGGTGGGCTGGCCAGCGGCGGGGACCCTCCAAGCCCCGTCTCCCCGCGGATCAAAGCGAACGCGGGCTGGGCGGCGAGTCCCCCCAGCGCCAGGTCCGCGATCGGGAGAGCCACCGAGGGCGGCGGGGCCGGTACTCACCCCGCCGGCCGGGGCTCCGCGAGTCGGACGCGTCCTCCGCGGTGCGGGTGGTGGGCGGCGGGGGCGGACACCGGGGAGGCTGCCGGGCGCCCGGGCTATGAATCAGTCGCGGGACGGGCGCCGAGGGACGGGCGCCGAGGGGCGGGAGTTACGGGAAAGCGGCGGGGGAGGGCGGAGGGCCGAAGACTTTTGCAATTTCCCGTCTAGCTACGCACTCTTGGCACCCCTGGGACTCGCAGGAATTCGCCTCCTTATTCCCGGGGGAAGGGGTCGGGTCCCCGCGGGAGGACGAGGTGGGGCCCGGGACTGGTGGGCTGGGCGGAGGCCGGTGGAGAAGGAAGTGGGAGAGGCCTGGAGAGGAAAGGGGGGGACTGCAACCTTTGAGCCCTCGGACGGGCGCGGGGCGAGGCGACGGGCCTGCGAGCGTCGGGGGAGCCCGCGGGGCTACCTGTTACCCCACCTGGGCAGGACCCGTGGGCTCCGTTTGGTGTTCGGAGAAGTGATAGTGTTGGAGCGTATTTCTAGGCTCCCGGTCCTCGTAGCATCTAGAAACTCCCTGCCAGCCTGCGTTTCACAGAGTTGTGGGTGCTGCTTCATGGCTTCCTTTTCCTCCAACAAGTGCCATCGATCTCTGAGATACACATTTCAAATCCAGCACCTTTCAAGTACAGATTTGCCCTCTCTTCACGGTTGTATGATGGACTGTCGAGAGCCACATCGGCTTTGCAGCCACAGCGGCTTTGCAACTCTGAACACCAGCGCTTCCTCCGAAGTGTTGGGTAGCGTGGGCGCGGGGTCTCGGGGGTCGTGGCACTGCTCCTGGTCAGCTAAGCCTGTTCTGCTTGGGGCTTGGGGACCCTGGAAAGTGTCACACATGGCAAGCAAGGACAGTGGTGGGGCGGGGGCAAGAGTGATGGCGAAGGATGGCCTGTGAATCAATCATGCGTCAGAAAGACTTCTTGAATTGACTGGATGGCTCAAATTAAAGTCGGAATTACTCCAAACGTTACCTTTCTGTTTGACGAGATGTTTTGTTCCTCCCTAACGTCATCGCAGGGAAAGACTTTCTTTTATGCCTAAACACACACTTAATACCTGATGGTGCCACGGAGACTATTGTGCGCAGTAAATATTTGATGATAATGAAGAAAAAGTACTTTTGTCTAAATAAATGTGTGCTCCTTGGCCACACCTCCCATTACTTCAAGAGTCTTAAAGGGTCCATTAGTTTAGCCAGCTGCATGGCTGTGGACACCGGCAAACCCAGCCCCACTGGCCAGAAAGGCTTTCTGACTCTGTATTTCACTGAGGGAAAAACAGTGACTTTCTTCTTGGTGGAGTTCAGAGGGGTGTCTCCGAGAGCAGGTGAGATGCCAAATAAAAATGCTGAGTGTGAACAGTTTCTACAAAGTGAATCTTAACTTACTTGGGTCTCCTGTTACAACTGAAGGAAACTAAAGTGCAAAAAAAATGCAGTGCTCTTGGTGTGAAGCCTCAGGAGTCCCCCAGGAAAGGAGAGACTGGCCTCCAGCCCCTGAGACAGGCCACTGCAGGCAGGAAGGTGCAGCTTCAGTAAGTGGGGGAACTCACAGATGAGAGCTGTCTGGCCGGCCAGGGGCGAGCGCATTTCCACACCCTCCCGCCAGAAGCTAGAGAGTTCATATGGAGGCCCTAGTGGGCTCAGTGAAGTACCTCATCCAGTTGGTCTCAGTAACACAGCCCCTCTGGAGGCAGCGTCCTTGTCTGCTAAGGAAAGGGGAAGGGGTGAGGAGCCTCTGATTGCCCAGGCCCGGGCCTGAGGTCAAGTGGGAGTCCTGTCCTCTCGCTGACCTCTTCCAGCTGGTGCCCACATAAAATTCAGTTATCACGTGCACCATTCTCATTGCCGTTATCCCTTTTTCCAGAGCCTAGTTGCTGTCGTACTTGTCAATTTGTGATCTGACCCTTAGGATTGAACAGTGTCCTCCAAAAATTCATGTCCACCCAGGACCTCAGCATGTGAGCCTACGTGAGAAGATCGTTTTTGCAGATTTAATCAAGTCAAGATAGGTCGCACATGATGAATCCGATGACCGCTGTCTTCATAGGAAGAGGGCGGTTTGGACACAGACAGTCGGGAAGAACACCGGGAAGACACGCATGTGACTGCCGGGGCAGAGATTGGCGGTATTCTGCCTCACGCCAAGGAACGCCGAGGATTGCTGGCCATCGGCAGAAGTTAGGGGAAAGGTACGCAATACCCCCGCCCCCAGCCCTTAGGAAGGATATCACCTGCCCTCTTCACCTTGATTTCAGACGGCAGCACCCTAGAACTGTGAGAAATCAAATTCCTGTAATTTTTAAGCCACTACATTTGTGGTAATTTGTAACAACATCTCTAGCAAGGCGTGCATTGATACATATTCTAAAGGTCACTTTTAACAGCCTGAAAACAGCTGAAATGAAAAAGATGAGCCCTGGCTGGTGTGGCTCAGTGGATTGAGCACTGGCGTGTGAACCAAAGGGTCGCTGGTTCAGTTCCCAGTCAGGGCACATGCCTGGGTTGTGGACCAGATCCCCGGTAGGGGGCACTCGAGAGGCAAACACACATTGATGTTTCTCTCCCTCTTTTTAAAAAAAGAAAAAGATGAAAAATGCAAACTTCTTATTAAGCTAAGGACTGAAGTACCCCGATGTTCCCTCTTGCTTTTGATTTCAGTGGCACAACTCTCCCATGTTCCTCCATTTCCCTGACTCTCTTCTCTGTCACCTTCTTGGGTTTCTTGTTCTCTACGGGTCCCTTCGGTGCTGGTGTGTCCCAGGGCTCCATCCTTGATGTTCTTCCCTGAATGCTGTCTCCCAAATGACCACGTGCGTGGTCCTGATTTCATGATCGCTTGTGCACCAAGGACCCTAGAATCTTCCTTTCCGCTGCAGTTATTTCATGTGAACCCCAGACCAACTTTGGACATCAGAGTCTGTAGGGCCAAGTACAAACTCAGCCCTTTGCCCGCTCTGATTCTCTTGTATTATGTGAATGGCCCAACCTTTAATTTAGACACCAAATCAAAAAACCTGGGAATGATCCTTGATCCGTCCTCCATCATCCTTCATCATCCATGGGAAAGTCTCAAGTATATAACTGTGATATTACAGGGGAGGCTTCAATGGAATATATCCCTCACCCTGTCCAACTTCTCAGGGAAAAATGGTTCTGAAACTATAATTGTAATGTTGGATATAACATTATATTGATATAGATATGGGTATAGGTATAAGTATAGATATAGATATATGAAATCAGCTATTGATTATGATTCTATTTGTTCATCTACTACAGATATCTATAATCACATGTTTGGCAGTATTTGGTAACCAAACTGACGGAGTATGAAGGAACTGGGAGTTTTCTGAAGAATGTGGCTTCATTAAGTAAGTAGTGAATGATGATTTACAATCACCCTCAGGGATAAGAATTTGGAGGGGCATAGTATCACATTTGATATTTTAAAGATTCACTTTTAGGCCTTAAAGCATGCTGCTGTGATTATGACTGTTGGTGATACTGGCATTATTTCTAAGAGAACTTTATGAAATTAACATATTATTTTGCATTGTGAAAAACTAAATAGGCCTTCTGAAAATTCTTAAGTCTAAAATATATCATAAAGCTTGATTAGTTAAGAGACATCTATCACTTCCAAATATCCCCTTCCCCCCAGAAGGGTGGAGGGAGCCAGCAGTGGCATGGAACTTTCACGTTGAGTGATCTCAGGGATTTCCTGTTATTACTTCATTGTGAACTGCTCCCCTTCCAATATCTGCAAAGCAAATTTAAGTGAGGCATGACGTCATCCTTAAGAGTTCCAAAGGACTTTCTTGCTTGAAGTAGATATTACTTGGAGACTAACTGATGGATTGATTTTACACATTTCTTCCTCTCCTGGATATTATAATTGTGTTCACACCTGGTTCCAGAAATTATTGGAAACCAGACAATGGGGAGAACTTTCTTAGATCTTTTTTTTTTCTCCCCTGGGCTTTAGGGAGAATGTTGAATATGTGTTTGTTTAGATAGTTGCTTTGATTCTCTTGGCTAATGTTTATAGGAATTAATAAATATGAATGCAGTAGTTAATGCTAAAAAACAGAACATTAATACAGTGAGGGGGGAAGTACTTTGAGGAGGAATTAGGTGGGAACTTTGGGGACTTTTGAAAACTACCTGCTAAGTTTGATCTAAAATATGTATAGTTGTATTTTCACTTGTTTATTTTTTATTTTTTATTGTATTTTTCCATTACCACGTATCCCCCTTATACTCCCCTCCACCCGCAATCACCACACCGTTGTCCATGCCCACCAGTCCTTTTTCCTTTTCACTCAATCCCTCTTGTATTTATATTTAAACAGCATCACTTACAGCATGTAGCTGGGACTCTAAACAGTTTACTCTGCAAATCTCTGCATTTTAGGAAGTGTTTAGGAAGTGTGATAGGAAGTGTTTAGCACACCTGCATTCAAGGCAGCTATCGATATGGTTGCGTTTAGCCTCCCATTTTACTATTTGTTTCCTGTTTTGTTTCCTCTTTTTTTGTTCTTCTGTTTCTCCTTTTCTGCCTTCTTTTACATTATATATATTATATATATTTAAAAATTCAATTTCAATTAGCCTTTTTTTGTTATTCCTCTTCGCAGGATTTTTGGTGTCTGCTCTATATATTACAATATGCATCCTTAATTTTTACTGTTTACTTGTCTTTGAATTTTTCCTGAACTTTGTTCAAATGCCAGAAACAAATTTTATTTGAAGGAGTTACAGTAAGCTGCATTTTTATCTTTGACTCCATTTGTGCTTAATTAATTTTATCTAGATTAAACTGAAAACTTCCTAAAGGCATTCACTTTCATCTTCCGCCTTAGTTTCTTAACTGGAACCTCTTTCCTCCAGTTCTAACCCAGCAGCAATTATTTTGTCCATTACCGAATATGATCAGAAGATGCTTAGTCACTCTGGGCTAATGTGCAGGTGATTTCCACACTTCTGAGGCACTTTGTGGGGAACAAGCCAGGGATGAATGTTTATTCAAACTCCACGTAGAATAACCAAGCCAAACTAGAATAAGATGGAACGCCCAAGAAGGAGAGACACATTATTAAATCAATGTTACCAGAGCTTGTAGCAAAAATAATTGTAAAAACTTGTCTTCGTAGAATTTATTGAAGGTGAAGGTGTAATTGTTTAAAAGGTCACTAATTGATAATTTGAGAAGATCATTGCTTTTGAAAATTCCCCTCCCCCCTCCATTATTAGGAAAAAAAAGAATTTTTACTTGACTAAAAATTTAGGCTTGCAAACATTCGTCTATGTAAAATTATAATACACACAGAGTGCTCATTAGGAAACCATTGTGGGAGAAATGGAGAGATGATAGGAAAAAAAAGAACGTTGTAATAACAACAAACTAGTAACAACCTAAAGATCTTCTAATGGAAGACTGAAAGCTTTTTATGATTCATAAAAATCGAAAGCAGGAAGACTATTTGCTGTTATGGAAATATGTCCGAGATATGTAATTAAGTGACGGAAGGAAGAACCAGAAATGCACTTAGGTATGTTCACGCATCGGTTTGTTCACGTTTGTGAGATAGCTACACGGGCAGGTTTGGAGTCGGACTGTAAGCCGACTGCGGTTGTTCCCCAGGCGAATGTCCGGAAGTGGGGCTGGTGTGCAAGGAAGGCTTGCACTTTTTATTTTAGACTGCAGATTAGTTTTTATCATGAGTTTTTCATTTTTAAAGAATAGTCATTTTAAAAATCAAAGAATGCATTACTTGATTCAGAAAGAACGTCATTTGGTTTTTGGGGTTTTTTGTTGTTGTTATGCACAATTTGTAATCAGTTATAATCTCTCTAAGGACATAGAAGGAACAAAATCAATTGCCTTTGGGAAAGAGAATTGGGTGCCTGAGGGGCCTAAGGGAGAGTTCTAACTCTCCTTTTGTACTTCTTGAATTCTTATCCACATGAATATCGGTATCAGTAGGTAGAAAATTTAAAATACCACCCCCCCACGATGAAGAACATGAGACACTGATCTGAAGTGTGTGTATGGGCCGAGCTTGTCAACCGGCAGGATTCCTCTAGCGTAAGGGACAGGCCTTGGGCCCCACGTGTATGCGTTTAGACGCCAGCTGTGCGGCAGCAGGCTGGGAGTGCCGGCTCCTGGCACCTGGCGAGTTTTAGAAGTTGGCTTCTGAGAGCTAGGGAACTAGAGCCCCTAGCCCACAGGGCTGGGAGGGGACGCAGACCCTCCCTGGGGAAAGGTGAGCCGTTGTGCCGGGCAGTCCTTCTCCTGACGAGCTCAGGCTTTTGGGTCATCCTCCAGACACTTCCGCTTGTCTCTTACACATTAAAAAAAAATAGATCTCTACAGAGAACTATAAAATCATACCAAAGTATAAAAGAGAAAACAGCTATTTGCTTATTTAAAATAGGGGGGAAACCAACCTGATATGTCTCACTTATTTTAGCAGCATGACTGGCAAGATCCCGAGTGGTGGCATTCCCTTACAGTAACGGAAAGTTGGAAGCAACCTGCAGGTCTTACTTATTTCTCGAGGCTTCGCCGGGCTGTGGGCAGGAGCACACGGGGTCTGGTTTGCACTCAGGCCACAGTCTGATGCCGACCGGATGCTCTTCCCTCTTCCAGGCTGACAGTGAGGATGGAGGCTGCTTCCATGCTCCGGCCACGCCATCTGCCACACGTGGTTTCCGAGTGGCCGCAGCAGCAGGAGAGATGGCGGGAGGATGACGTGGGTGGGTTTCAAGGCCAGGGCCAGTCACTGTCACCCACACTGCTATTGTCTGGATCTCAGTCGCCTGGTCCTGACCGAACTGCTGGGGAGGCTGGGAATGGAAGCATCCCGTGTACCCAGGGAGAGGACACGAATAGCATGGAGGCGTGAGGACATTTTTGGGGAAAGAAGGAAGTTTGTTAATAAATTATGATGCCCTTTACAATGGCATGTCATTCAGCCATCAAAAATCAGGTTTCAAAGAGTATTTAATGACAGCAAAATGCCAATGATAAGTGACAAAGCAAGACACAGAATCTTATGTTTCTAATTTTGGAAAAATACAACATTCCTGTATGTGTGTGCTCATAAGGGAATAAAAATATGTTTTTTTTGTGGTTACCTCTAAATGGTAGGGTTATAAGTCATTTTTATAATTTTGAAGAAATTGCTCACTTTATACTTTTCAAAGAAATATGTATAATCTGAACAGCAAATTCCTCAGATCATCTGAAACCAGAGCTGACACTTAAAATTCCTTTATAAGTTGTTACAGACTATGAATATGAAGTTATGCTAGTAAGGACTTTTTTAAAGCAGCACAAGGCCACTCTCTGCTTTAGTGCTTACTTTTTCTCACAGCACAGATGCTCGACATGTCCCCTGTTGCCCCCACTGTGGTCACACCGTGCATTAGATTTATTCCTCTGGGAGGAGAAGCCAAGTCTGAAACCTGTCTTTGTCCATTGCATCACACGAAAGGGACCCATTTTGCTGAACACAACAAATAAGCACAGCAGGTCCAGGCTGTGTGACCTACAGCAGGTGGTACTAACGTACGGACAGGCTCAGTCCCAAAACGAGAGAGGAGAGCACTGCTCACAGCGGCTCATCCGCAGAAGAAGACGGCTGCAGGCTTGCAGGAGAGATCTCGGGCCGGGCCAGGGCGCTTAGATGCGCCAGGAGGGAAGGACTGCATGGAAACCATGTTTCTTTAACACAGGGAGACTTTATGGATTAAAATATGTATCACTTATTAATATCCATATGGGGCAAAGAGCACTGACAGGACAGGAACAGACAAAATGCAGGAGCTCATTAAAAACACTTGCTCCACATGTATTTTTAATCCATCGTGTCAGTAAAATTGACAAGATTGATCATGTCCAGTGTTAATGAGGGCGTGGCTGCACAGTTAATTCTCAAGTGCTCTTGTTGAGAGTGTAAATTAGTCAGACTTTATATTGCTGTGGATGGAAAATCGGCCACACGCTAAACCTGACAGGCTCTGGGGAGGCCAGCGTGGCGGGCCCTGCAAACGCAGAGACCGAACATTAACCACAGGGGATGGTTTGAACATAAAAACTCTTTTTGCAAAGCTGGTCATGGTGGGCGGTCATGTCCTAGGCCTGTAGCTTCCTTGACAAAGTCACTCTTCACCATAGGTGAGCCTGTCTATTGTCATTTGCATCTAAGATAACACGCCTTTGAAATGTCAGAATCATCTTCTTCTCCAGACCCCTCAGCGCTGGAGCAGAAACCACGGAGCCCTCACTGCTGTCTTGCTCCCCGCGCGCCATCTCTGGGTGCTGTAAGGGTTCATCGGTAACTACCCTGTACGCACCAGTGGAAAAGAAGGATGGGTCTCTCCATTTGACGTTTTACCCAGTCCCGGAGATGTCTCTGCTTTACTTTCTCCTGCCTCCCTAATCTGTCACCAGTGGGTTTCAGGTAACTGTCCTTATGTCCCCTCACGTCATGATTGAGAGGGGTTCATTCCAGGATGCAAGGATGGTTCAGCATATGCCAATCAATTGATGAGATACACCACAGTGACAAAATGAAGAATGAAAGCTATAAGATCATACCAATAAAGGCAGAAAAAGCATTTGACAAGATACAACATCCATTTATGATTAAAACATTTGATAGCGTGGGTATAGAAGAAAAGTACCCCAATGTAATAAAGCCCAGATATGACAAGCCCTCAGCTAATGTACTCAGTGGTGAACACTGAAAGCTTTTCCTCTTAGGTCAGGGACAAGACAAGGCCACTGCCATTCCACACAGTTCCAGAAGTCCTCACCAGAGCAGTCAGGCAAGGGAAAGAAATGAAAGGCACCCAAATTGGTAATGAAGAAGTAAAATTGTCACTTTTTGCAGATGACATGATTCCTTACATAGAAAACCCTAAAGATGCTGCCAAAAAAATTCTTAGAAACAACAAACAAATACAGTAAAGTCACAGGGTACAAAATCAATGTACAAGAGTCCACTGCATTCCTATAGACTAAGAAGAACTTTCAGAAAAAGAAATTTAAAAAAGAATCCCTTTTGCAATCGCAGCAAAGTGAATAAAGTACCTAGGAATAAACAAAGGATATGAAGGACCGAGACACTGGAAACTACAAAGCATTATTAAAAGAGATTGAAAAGACACAAGGCAACGGAAAGATAGTCCGTGTTCACAGACTGGAAGAATAAACATAGTTAAAATTGCCCTATCACTCAAAGCAATATACAGATTTAATGTAATCCCCGTCAAAATCTCAATGGCATCTTTAAATGGGTAGAACGAAAATCATCAGATTTGTCTAGAACCGCAAGAGACCCCAGTAGCCAAAGCCATCCTGAGTAAAAAGAACAAAGCTGGAGGTGTCGCACCCTCTGACTTCTAATGATGCTACAAAGTGACAGTGAGCACAGCGTGGGATTGGCAGAAAAGCAGACACGCAGACCAGAGGAGCAGAACTGAGAGCTCAGAAATAAAGCCGCCTGCACAGGGACAAGTGATATCCAACAAAGAAGCCTTTCCATACATGTTGCTGGGAAAATTGAAAAGCCACATGCAAAAGTATGAAACTGCATGGCTATTTCTCACCAAACACAAAAATTAACTCAAAGTGGATCAAAGTCCTAAATATAAAACCTGGAACAATAAATTACATGGACAAAAACATAGGTTAGGACTTTGGTCCTAGAGAGGATTTTTTGAATTTGACCTCAAAGGCAAGGGAAGTAAAAGCAAAGATAAGTGAATGGGAGTGTATCAAACTAAAAAGCATTTTACACACAGTAAAAAAGAAACTGTCAACAAAATAAAAAGGCAACAAACTGAATGGGAGAAGATATTTGCAAACAGCACCTCTAATAAGGAATTAATATTCAAAATACATAAAGAACTCATACAATTAAATAACAAAAAATAACCATCCAGTTAAAAAGTGAGCAGAGGACCTGAACAGACACTTTTCCCAAGAAACATACAAATGGCCAACAGACATATGAAAAGATGCTCAACCTCACTAGCTCTTAGGGAAGTGCAAATCAAAACTGCGATGAGATGCCACAGCGCACCTGTGAGAATGGCTGTCATTAAGAAGACAGGTAATAACAAGTGTCGGAGAGGCTGTGGAGGAAAAGGAGCCCTCACCCACTGCTGGTGGGACTGTAGACGGGAAGACAGTATGGCGGTTCCTCACAAAACTAACAATAGAGTTACCATATGAGCCAGCAACCCCTCTTTTGGGCGTCTGTCCCCCAGACTTGAGAACATTTGTTTGTAAAAATATTATATGCCCCCATGTTCATTGCAGCATTATTCATGGTGGCCGAGACATGGACACTGGGATGTCCTTCGACAGAGGACTGGACAGAGAAGGCGTGGTGCTCACACGACGATGGAGCACTACTCAGCCATGAGAGAAGAGAAATGCCCTTTGTGACACCGTGGATGGACCTTGAGAACTTCATGCTAAGTGAAGTAAGTCCGAAAGAAAAAGTCGAGAACCGTATAACTTCATATGTGGCCATAAAACTGAAAGCAACAGATAAACACACAAGACAGACAAACACTCACAGACACAGACAACGGTGTCTACAGAGAAAAGGGTGGGGTAGTGAAGGGTAAAGGGGGCAAATGCAATGTGATGGGAGCGGACTTGGCTTTGGCTGGTAAACACACATGGCGATACACTGATGGTGAACCACAGGATTCTACACTTGAAACCTATGTAATTGTATTAACCAATGCCACCCCAATACCTTTCATAAAAGAACGCTTAAAAAAACTGCAAACTGCCATTCTCCGGAGCATTTTCTCAGTCTGTTGCTTCCTGGCAATTGTCATCCGTTTGGTCCAAATAAACTCCTAAACAGTCTCTGCAGGGTTGAATGTTTCTGACATCAACATTAATTAGCAAAATACTGAATGTGTGTTTACTTGAATGGAGAAACTGAGTTTCTCAGAAGCCCCTTTGCCTCAGAGTGGCTCACGGAGCAGAAATAAGGTCCTCTGCCGTCCTGCTATCTGTCTTCCTGTCCTAACCTAGACGACAGAGCTAGATTCAACACCTGACCTGGACCGTAGAGCTGCCTTCAGTCCCTCAGCAGGTCTTGCAAAGGTCCAAAGCCTCTCCCTGAACTTGTCAGCTCCCAGCAGGACAAGCTGCCGAGAGAAACCCTGAAGAGCCCTCTAGTGGCTGCTTTTTAGAGAACAGGCTCCTTGAGGAATTTGCTGCAAGCCTTCCAACCTGGGCGCCGCGGAAGGTAGGCCGGCTAGCACTTGGCAGTTTTGCGTGACCACGCCCCGCCCCTGCCCCCCTGCCCCGCCCCCGGCCACTTCCCTGCCCACCCTCAGGCTCTGGTACTGGTTAGGAACAGCTCCCTGGCCTGAATCTACCTAGAATCTGGGCGTTCTGTGGGTGGCACAACCCCAAATTCCTACCCTCCAGTGTGCTAATGCAGAGAGCCAAGGAATGTGGCAAAATCCCAAAAGATGCTGTCTTGTGTGGATCCCCCACCCCAGAAAACACAGGGACATGGCGGTAAAGCAGTCCATGGAGCAACTTAGGTTCCAATTGCTTTCTTGAAAATATGCAAATTAATTTTTTAAAAATGATTTTATATATTTTTCAGAGAGAGGAAGGGAGGGAGAAACAGGGAGAGAAACATCAATGTGTGGTTGCCTCTCTCCAGCCCCCTGCTGGGGATCTGGCCCACAACCCAGGCATGTGCCCTGACTGGGAATCAAACCAGTGACCCTTTGGTTCGCAGGCTCAATCCACTGAGCCACTACCAGCCAGGGCACAAATTAACTTTTTAAGTGACCTTGAGTTAGACAAGACTGAGCAAGTAAGAAAGAGGTTGCACCGATTGGAAAAATGGTTGGTAGGGAGTGGGTGCAACAGAGCAGGGTTTGTATGTGCGAAGTGCTTATTGTGGGCCAGGTATCACGGCCGCCACATGTGCTAGTGTCACGTGCTGGGCCACCCACCATGCTTAGGGACCTGTGTGCACATAGCAAAATGTGGGTGGGGGGCTGGGCAGAGAGTCTTTGTGTGAAGACTCTTTAAAAAATGCCCTACTCTCAGGCATATGTCCCTGTGTGCTGACACACAGTTTGGCCAGGGAAGGGACTTGAGTTTAATTCCCACTCACGTCCATTCTGGTGGCCCAGCACCTTGAGGAGTCTACTGCCTGCACAGATGTATCGGCGGTGTTGAGTTTTTGCCAGTCAGGGGAAGAGCGAAGGCTGAAATCCAGCCTTGCTCTGCTGGGTGAGCCCTGAGCCCGTGCCAGTCTGGAGGCGTCTCCCTTGTGCAAGGACTACAAAGGTGCCTTATGTGCACTTGGCCCTGGACTCTCACGTCACCTCTCATGGCCCTGTGAGGTAGGCAGTGGAGGATTACTGTGGAGCTAGTGATGCAGACTTTTTAAAAAGATTTTATTTATTTATTTTTAGAGAGGGGGAAAGAGGGAGAGAATTTATTTACTTTTAGAGAGAGGGAGAGAGAGGGAAACATCAGTGTGTGGTTGCCTCTCACGTGGCCCCCCCTGGAGACCTGGTCCTCAACCCAGGCATGTGCCCTGACTGGGAATTGAACCGGTGACCCTTTGCTTCACAGCCCACATTCAGTCCACTGAGCTACACCAGCCAGCGCGTGATGCAGACTTTTTCAAGATCCAGGAGGGACACACTCATGGATTCACATGGTAGTATTTTGTCCTAAAATTTGCAAAAGTAAGATAATTTAAATAAAATTACTTAAAACTATTGTCATAGCAACTTTTGGAGGCAAGTATAATTATTATCCACATTTTACCACTGGGACCTGCAAAGGTTAAGTGGGAGCATGGATTTGGTGCAGGCTGATTCCGGAAGTGCCAGAAGATGATAGAGGAAGTGTATGTCGCCTGCAAGGGGGCGAAGCTTCCAGGGGAACTCTACCAGGGGCTGTGCATTCTTGACCCAAAGTGTCCAAAACTTGTGTGAAGCCAAAACGAGAAAAATCTTTACCTGCTCTAGTCAGCAGAGACTGATAAGAGGCAGAGAGCACATTCTTTCTGGGGTTCAGACCTGAGAGATGCAGCGGTCGCAGTGAACCAGCCCAACACCCAACCTGCGGCCATTGTAGTATTTCACGCACAGTATAATAACACTGCGCTTTACCCAAAGCTTAAGTGTATGTAATTTAACCGTCTAGAGGGGCATGGCCTGGGCATCCAGAGCAGCTCTGGCATGAAAATCACAGCTCCTGAGATGCTGCAGCCACCGCCTTTCTCCACCCAGAAGGAAGGGACTGTGAGAGTCCGCTGTTCAGATATAGTTGCCCGGTCATATCTAGTTGCCTAAGAAGCTGAGCAATGAGTCTCTTCTTTGGCTCAGAGGAGCTTCTTTGACTAAAAGGAGGAAGGGAAGGTGGACCTTGGGAGATCACTAGCAGCCTCTGCCAATACCATAAGCCAAGGATGGTTTAACCTTGGAAATGGGGAGGCCTGAGCTCTGTGAATACTACATGGGAATCAGGGTGAATTGGAGGGAAAGGAGGTGAGCGAAAGACACAGCCCTTGCCGAGAGGCAGTGAGATACGGGCTCTGTGGGGCCAGGGGAAGGCAGAGCACGGACACACCAGGGGCTGCAGTCAGGGCACTTACCCACAGCTGTGGGCTTCGGCAACCCAGTGACCAGTGTGTGCAAAGGGAATCTGAGAGTCACTTCTGCTGACCCACCAGAAGACTTAGGAGAACCAGGAAGAAGGCTCCCTGGTCCAGGGAGTAAGAAGACAAGGGGAAAAAATGACAGGAGAGAGACTGAGACACTTTCTGGCTGGTCCATGGCAGACCGAGTTTCCCAGGCCCACGGTGAGGAATGAGTCACTGTCACACAAGAGCATGTGGACGGTGACCACATGCTCCTCCCCTTCTCAGCCAAGCTCCTGGGCAGGGGGCCGTTTCAGGACTTGCGGTCTCTCCCTTCTCATCTCGTCACCATGCCAATGAAGCAGTCCGTGTCCTGGTCTCCCAGGACATGGTTATTGCCCAATTCAGTAGATTCTTCACCTTTTTACATGGTTGCTCCACATCATTCAAGCGATTAACCATTCACTTCTTCACACGCTCATCATGATTTTTATGACACCAGGTCCTCCTGATTCTCTCTGGCTTTATCTTCTCTTTTCTTCCCTAAACTCCTCCTCCTCACGCTGGGATGTCAGAAAGAGTAGAATATCTCACTCGAGGCCCATCACGACGTTCTCCCGGGCTTCCGAGGCTGGAAAGCGAAGAAGCTACATGTTCCATATTCCTGGGCAGCTGGTGTTCCAGACATTCTTTCGATTCTGCCAACCAGACAGACTCACCTGAAAACCTGGGGGGAGACAGAGGGATGCAAGAAAGCTTGGAGAAGAGTCTGATCGAGACATTTTTGGATTCTCAAGAAAGCCCATAATCCTAAAGTATATTGATTGAGTCACTACTTTACACGCTCTCCTTTGAAAAGGCGTCTGCTCTCACATTTTGTTTGTGTACGTAGGGCATTTCTGTGCTAGTCAGCCCCTGGTGCAACAATGCTGCATAACAAAACACCACCGAGGTCAGTGACTTGCAACAAGAGCTTTCATATCTTTTTGCTCACGGCTCTGCCTCAGGCTCTGGCCGCCAGGTTGTAATGGGGCTCACATTTGCTCTGTGTGTCTTTGCCTTCTCCTTGATTGACAGTTCCCCAGGGTATGCTCTTCCCATGACAGATCACAGAAGCCTAAGGGAGAAGCCAGGTCACCCAGGCACATTCAGAGCTTCTGGTCGAGTCACGTCTGCTCACGGTTTGTCGGCCAGAGCAAGACACCAGGCCAAGCCCCACAGCCAGCGGGATAGGGAAGCATCTCTGTCTTCCAGGGGGAGAAGAAGGAGATTCATATTGTCTAAAAATCAATACAGTTGATTCCAGCTTCCTGTATAAATGTTTCTCTGGATGCTGACTGCGGGCCCTCTGCTCTGGCCTGATGCTGCTCCCCAGGCCGCCTGCATGGAGGACCAGGGCTACCTGTCATTGCTTCACCGCCAGCTCACCAAATAAAGCAGGGGAATGGAAGCGGTTGCTCGGGCTTCTGCAGAGAAAGGACGTTTCCCGGGGGGCTGGGCACCCGTGCGTGTGGGGGGGGCTAGAGATCCTTTACACACAGATGAAATGTAACATGCAGAGCCTGAGGTGATCAAGCCACTGATTTTTCAGTTTTCTCTTTCACAATTTCTACTCTAGAAATGTCTCCTCTAAGCTCAAACTACAGCAAATGAAAACAAAACCCCATCAGAAAACAGGAAAGGTCTTGTGTGGATGCTGATGTGTGTATTTGTCTGGAAGACAAATTCGATCTCCTTTGCCATTTAAAAATAAAGCCAGCACGCAATGTGAAATCATTTATATATTACTAAGTTTTCAAATTAATCACCCATATTAAATGTTAAAAGTATCAATAGTTTGCTGAAGTTTTCTTCCGGAAATGCATCTGATTTTGAGCATTTCTTTTCTGATGAGGAGAAAAATAAGGTGTTCAGAAGCCTCCCCACCGACCTTTAACCAGAGCTTCTGCTAATGTACATAACTGCTCCAGATGAAAACATAAAACCTTTGGAATAAGCTCTCTTTGGACAATCTATTAAAGAAATAGATGTATTTCTTCTTACCCTGTTCGCTTCTCCCAAATTGGCCTCGCCTCTTCAGGTGAGTGGGGAACACACCTGTCTCAGGCAAGAGCAGCCCGTGCCCACGGACACTGGAGCTGTGGAGGAGCCACGTCCCGGGAGCTGACGGGAAGGTGAGGCTGAAGGCCCCTGAGTCTGGGCCCACGTGTGGTGACTGACCTTTTCCAGGGGCTAACGTGCCTCCCTGAGAGGGGTGAGTTTAATTCAACCCTCTAGAAACAACGACCATCAAAATCACCACAAATCCCCTTATTTTTTTTTTAAAAATGTTTGTACGATGGAAAATTTCAAATTTATGTAAGAGTAAAGAAAACTCTTGCAATGTGGTCATCACCCGGCTTAAACAATGGTCTGCCCACCCCTGGCCCGTCTCAACACCATGTAGATGTCTGTCCACTCCCTCCATTCCCCTGGGTGGCTTCGAAGCAATTCTGAAACATCCTATCATTTCGACTATAAATGCAATATTTCAGTATGCAATCTCTGACAGATAATGATATTGGATTTTCTAAAAGAACCCAATGTCATTGTCAGGATCAGTGTTATTTATTAAATTAGTGTCATGAGTACATTGCTGTTAAAGAGAACATCCGATTGTTTTTTGTGTGTTTTTGATAAGACAGTTTAACCACACAAACTGTCTTCTGCAAGGATTAGAACCTGATTACTGATACTTGGAGATGAACCACAGAGGCGTTAATCTCTAAAGCTTGGCGCTGAACACGTCACTTCAGCTACTCACTTTGACTGGAACAGTTTGATTCTATTTTCTTTTTTCTACTTTATTATTTTATTGTTTACTTTACTGCAGTTGCCCCAGTTTTTTCCCTTCCTGCCCCCTAGCCAGCGCACCCCCGCTCCCACAGGCCATCCCCTCTCGGTTGCTCATGTTCCAGAGTCCCTCGTGCGTGTTCTTTGACTCACCCCTCCCCCTCCTCGCCCCACTCCACCTCTCCCTCCTCCCCTCCCACAGCCGTCAGTCTGTGCCTTGTTTCCGTGTCTCGGTTCCATTTTTCTCGTTAGTTTATTTTGTTCATTAGATTCCAGTTATAGGTGATTCTATTAAGTTTCAATGAACTCAGAATGAAAGGTTTCCACATTCTGCTCAGCTGCCAGTGTGTGAAATTTTTCCTATTACTGCTCTTGAGTAATTTTCTAGGGAATTATCTATCTTACAAATACAATATCTTCCCCCATACCTTAGTTAGAATGTCCTTTGAGCCTTACATTTTCCTGCAAACCGACTTTCTTTTCCGCTCGTACAGGAAGATACATTTTCACTGTGGTTCCACCAGCCAGCACACTGTAGGTCTCCCACTCTGGCTTCTGTCGGTGCCTCTTCAACAAGTTTCAGAGGTTTAAATCCCAAGACACGTAACACTGTTATGGTCAGCGTCCCTCAAGTGGCTTATCAGAAACGAGGCGGTGGGGGGTGTGTGTGAGCAGGTAGCAGGAGAGGCTCAGAACGATGAATAGCATTTCCAGCTCAGCCTCAAGCATTGGCAGCAGCCCACTCATTGGAAAGACGAACAAACCCAGCATCACTACAAACTTTCACTGCCATACGACACTACTTTTTCCTGTTTTTCTTTTTTTTTTTTTTTTTTTAAAGATTTTATTTATTTATCTTCAGAGGGGAAGGGAAGGAGAGAGGGAGAGAAATATCAATGTATGGTTGCTTCCTGTGCATTCCCTGCTGGGAACTGGCCTGCAACCCAGGCATGTGCCCTGACTGGGAATCGAACCGTGATCTCTTGGTTCACAGGCCCGCGCTTAATCCACTAA
>CM052540.1:184109982-184138061 GCA_028533065.1 Trachops cirrhosus | reverse complement strand
AAGATTTTATTTATTTATCTTCAGAGGGGAAGGGAAGGAGAGAGGGAGAGAAATATCAATGTATGGTTGCTTCCTGTGCATTCCCTGCTGGGAACTGGCCTGCAACCCAGGCATGTGCCCTGACTGGGAATCGAACCGTGATCTCTTGGTTCACAGGCCCGCGCTTAATCCACTAAGCTACACCAGCCAGGGCATCCTGTTTTTCTTTAAAACAATTTGACCTTTATTGCAGCAGTCACTCGGAAATTATGAAGACGTGGACGGGTGTCTTCATAATGAAGAAATATGTCCTAGAACTTTCTAAATCTCTCTGCGTGGCTTGTCCACTTAGCGCTGGGCATTTTGCTAATGGGTTTGATTCCCTGTCTTCGTCAGTTTGGGCTGCTAGAACAGAACGTCGCAGTCTAGGTGGCTTATGAACAGCAGAAACTGTGTTTGCCATAGTTCTGGAGGCTGGGAAGGTTGAGATCAAGGTGCTGGCAGACCCTGTGTCTAGTGAGAGGCTGCCTCGGGTTTCCTGAACCACTGATTCTCAAATGGTTCAGAAAAAAAAAAGGACTGCCTTCTGTACCTGAAACTTTTCTGTTTCAAAAAATTTCAAGTGGCACACGGCTCGTTCTCAGGTGAACGCTGGTCTGGATGGGCTCTGACGTCCTTCCCAGCCTTGAAGTCTTCCAGTGTCCCCAGGTCCCTGCTCACACCCACCCGCCCCCACGCCCCATTCTGTGGCAGGAGCAGGGAGTAAGAGGTGGGGTGAAAGAGGTAGGGAGTAAGACCCTATCCAGGTCCAGTGTGACTGGCACCTTTGGCATCATTCAAGTGCTTTCCTGAAGAGCCGGGTTCCCACGTTTTCCTGGGAGGCAATGGGGGCCCACAACCGCACTCTCAGCGGCTCCCCCCACCAGGCAGCAGTCACTTGGGAAGCGGCTCCCGACAGCGGGCGGACGGGTGAGCTCCACCAGGACGCAGGTCCTTGGCAGCCAGCCGCCACCGTGCATCCCACCTGCTGCCCGATGGATGATGACTCCTCTCCACCCGCCCTTCAGTCCAGGCCTCAGTAGCAGAAACGGTGCTATCCCAGCATTTCCAGCCCCAGTTTCTTCATCTATGAAATGGATCGTTTTCAAATGGTTGGGGATTTGCTTTTTTTTAGATTGCTTGTGTGTGTGTGTGTGTGTGTGTGTGTGTGTGAGAGAGGAGCCATTTTTGGAAATCCACTTTATGAGGGATCCCAACATGAGGAAACTGGGACAGGAGACCGGGATAAAGTCGGGATGTCAAGTGTGCACAGCAGAGGCAAGGCAGCGAGGACCCACGGAGACCTCCAGAGTGCAGGAGCCCCAGAGCCCAGCCCTGCTTTGCCAGACAAAGGCACGAATTCCCACGAAGAGATTCTCTGAGTAGTTGTCTGAGGGGGAAAGGCTTTTAAAGTGACAGTGGGGGAGGGTTGCCCATGGGAATTATGCTAATTAAATAGGGAAAGCCAAGGCTAAATTTAGGACAGAACCTGTCCACAGATCTGTGCAAAGTTGGTTCAAACAAGTCCTGCTGTTTATCGGTCACGTGGTGTCTTCAATCAGGTCCAAACGTTGATGGCACCATCTCAGCTTTAGCCGGTCTTGTTCAAACACCACCGTCAGTTTTGAGTCTTAGGCCAGCAATTTTCACCCGATGTGCCATGAGAATTTTCAAAACATACAACACCTGACTATTTAGTCAGGGGCACCGACCTCTTTTCTCTTAGATTGCCAAATTAGATTGTTGAATTAAAAAATGACAACAGCCATCTGGTGTCAATGTCCTGTCTTGAACCATAAATATACAGGTCGTATGATAGAGTTGCAGCTTATTGGTCACGTGGCTTAACAAGGTTGTGGCTGATTGGTTGATTCTTGGTACCAGAAATCCTTACATACAAGTATAGGCATCTGATTTTTTAAAAAGTCCCTTTGGAGCAAAAGGGGTAGGTAATTATTATTATTATTTTTGATAACTCAATTAAAATTATACCTAATTATTGTCAGACCAGAAACACGTATTTTGGGGGGCGTGCTGCAGAAGCTAAGCAATCAGTTTACGTGCGCCACGAGATGGAAAAGGTTAACAATCGCCGTCTCAGGTACATGTGGCTGTCGGTGGAAAATGTCCCTTTATACATGGGAATGTGAGAACCAGAGCAGATTTTCTACGGAAAACCATTTAAAATGAGCAGAGAAAGAGGAAGCTTGGCCTCAATTCTTTTTTTAGAAGTCAACAAACGCAAAGGAGAGCCAGGTACCCCCTCCCTGTGCTGCCCAGGCTCTCAGCAGAGGAGGGCAGGTCTGAGGCGCCTCCTCCAGGGGTCACAGCCGTGTCACTTGTCAGTGCTCCTGACACTCCCGCCTCCGCCTCCGCCCTCGGCTGAGAAGTCGTGACGGGGGTTCCCACACCTCACAGACTGGCTGGCACACGAGAGTTGGAGCTGCGCTGGTGACTCGGCTTCCCGTTTGTTCCAAGGCCGGGTGTGGTGCGTGGGGAGGGGAACGGGTAGTCTGCCAACAGCAAATCCCTTAGATAATTTTCTAGCACTGTTTTTCATAGAGCAGCAAAGCTGAGAGGAAAGCACAGAGATTTCCCATGTGCCCCCTGCCCCCACACATGCAAACCCTCCCCCCCGCCCCGTGGTACATTTGTTACAGCTGATGAACCTGCATTGACACGTGATAATCACCGGAAGTCCGTAGTTTACCTTAGGGTTCACTTGGTGTTGCGCACTTTCTAGTTTTGGACAAGTGTGTAGTCGCACGTATCCACCCACGTAGTACTGTACAGAGTGTTTTCACTCCCCTGAAAGTCCTCAGGGCTCCACCCCAGCCCCTGGCAACCCCTGACTGTTTTTCCTGTCCCTGAGACATTCCCAACCCCAGAAGACAGAGCAGAGGCCCAAACAGGAGCTGACACATGCGTTGGGCACTGGCAATATTTTAGTTATGTACTATTTTACAAAATATGCAAAATAATGGTCATTGTACGTTTTATGGAGAGAAAAACCTAGAAAATATTCTCTCAATAAGCATACTTTTTTTTACTTGATTTTCCTATAAAGCCATGTTTACTTCTTCATTTTGGAGGACAAACTAACTCACCCTATCTTCATTCTTCAGAGCATCAAATATCCAAAAAGGAAACAATTGTTGAGTTCTCCCTGTGTGGCAGATACCACGCTGAGCATTCTGTCTGAGCTAACACTCAGAAAAGCTTGAAGATTTGGACCTGTGGCCATCCCATTCTACAGATGCGTACTGCAAAGTCTCTTGTTATGGTTAAGATTCTTGATGTAATAAGTTCATATTTACACTACTTAAAATGCAGAACACCGTGTTAGATGATTTGCCAAGGTCCTGCAGCTAAATTACATTTTATATTAGGAAACAAACCACATATTTTGGTTAAGAGTGTAAACTGGTGCGACCCTAGAGGGTGGTTTGACAATACGTTTATGCTCATTTCCCCAGTGATTATACTTTGGGGAATTTCTTATCCCCTGTGCAGATGCAAATGCGGTAGGTTCAGTAGTAGCCACTGCAGCACTGTTTCCAAAGAGGAAAATGTAAATGTTTATAAGCCGTGAACTGGTTAAATAAACTGTTTTACAGCCACAACATGTAATCCTATCCATCAGAAAAGAAGAATGAGGAAACCATATACTAATGTGAAAATACAGTATCTCCGAGATATAAAACATGAAAAAAGCAAGGTTTAAAATGCTGTGTATGACAGATTGCTGCTTGTGTATTGCCGACTCCGAGAAGGAATATACATGCCAAAAAGGAATCCTTGTGGTTAACAGGGCCCAGATCCATAATCGAAGTCCAGCAGCCACGGTTTACAGAGGCCTCTCACACACCCAGCATTTCAGGGGAATGCTGCAGACCGAGCAGCCAAGCCTCCCGCACTACATTCCTGCTGCCCAAGCACTACCTTATAAAGGAGTCCCTGGAATCGCATTTTCACCAATTGGCTGAGATCTGCCCCATCCAGTTGGAACTTCTCATGAGCATCTTCACCAATGAATCAGAGTTAGTTCCATCACAACCAATCAGAGGTTGAGATTTTAACCAATCAGGACAGTGCTATTTGGACCAATCAGATTATGAAAAGTGGACCAATCAGGGGACAGGGCAGGCATTTATACAAGCAAGTCTCCCCTTCCTCTCCCGACGCATTTTAGGTTTCCACCAAAGGTTGCGTTTCTCAGGTTTGCAAACTGTTTATCTGAATGAAGTTTCTCCATGTACTGGACCCCAGATTGGGCACTCCTGTTGGCATTGGGTTGATGGCAGTGACAATGTGTTGACATTAAAAAAGAAGAAAATGTATCCGGAGCTTGTTATCTGTTTGCTTTTCTGGATCCGGTCCTCACCATTCTCTACTGGTTACATGCTCTAAGCAGATTTTACGCACTGTGTGTGGCGGTTAATTTTGTGCCAACGTAGCTAGGTCAAACACCAGTCCCCGTGAAGATATTTTTCAGATGTGACCAGTATGTAAATCGGTAGACTTTGAGTAACAAAGAAAACTCTTCGTAATGGGACTAAGGCTTATCCAATCAGTTGAAGGCTTTAAAAGTGAAGACCAGGGTCGCGCGAGAAGCAGGAATTCTGCCTCTAGAGTTCAACATGGAAATTCTGCCTGTTTCCAGTCTTCGGACTCAAAACTGCGACACATCGACTCACTTGAATCTGCAGCCCGCTGGCTTCCCCTGCAATTTCCAGATTCACCGTCCCCGTAATCATGTGAGTCCATTCATTAGAATCCATCTTTCTCTCTTTCTGTCTCTCTGCGTATACAGGGTCCGGCACAAATACCGCCTCCCTTTTTATTACAAAATCACAAGCATGTGATTCTGTAACATAACAGTATCACACTCAAGCACCCCATATGACATGTTAGGTGAAATGTTGAAATTAAAACTATAAATTATTACACCCATGTTATTACCCTACCAACCACACTCAAGCAGGCCTTACTTCTGCTGGATTCTGTGTGTGGGGGCTGTTTCTTCTCATCAGATCAATGGAATTATGTGACTACTATCACAGGTTGAGTTGTCTGGGCTCATTTTTGGGGGCGTGCTCTGGAGGTCAGCATTTTTGGAAGAGACCTGAGTGAGGAGCAGGGTAGCCCATTCTTACAGGTCGGCCCTTGTGGGGGAGACGGCAGGTGGAGGGTAGATTAGAGGATCGTGCAGGAGCGAATCAACACAGGCTCGTTTTATAGGAGTTGGAGAATACGCCTCCGGCTCTTTTAACTGCCATCCCAGTAAGTTTAATAGTAATAAAAAGACACATTACTGTCACACACATGCTTTAATTTGGTGGTGCTTATACTCTCAAGGAGCCTGCCCGTAGAAACCTCCCCTTTCTCCCCTTGAAAAGGTCTATGGGTCCCACAGAAAGGTCTGAGCATTCTTGCAGTGTAGGGGCTAGGGATTAACTTTATTAAATCCAGTGTTTCCCAGATGTATTTGTCCACAACCTGCCTTTCAGATCACATGATAATACCCTCAGGAACACGCTTTAACTGTGGTTGGGCTTTCTTCAATGCGGCCTCCAATGATGGCATTGTTCTTACGAGGAAATATGATTCCTCGTATGAGGAAGACTCCAACAAGTGACTGACTGTGGCAAAAGCAGGGTCTGCCTGTACGTGTCTGGTCGGGCGCTACAACGTGGAAACAAAACAAGACACACCTAACTAGAAGGAGGAGGATGGGGGGGCGGGGGCGGTGGAGGCTGTTTTGAAACAGGTTTGAAAGATAGAGTAAGCATCAAGGGAAGTTATAAGAGCCCAAATGGAGAGCAGCTTTGTTTGTTTTGAAATAACAAATGGAGTAAGGGAATGCTGGATCCCCAGCAGGCTGGAGGGAGGAGAGGCGGCACGTGGAAGAGCAGGTGGGGCGGATTCCCAGACAGGTAGGCATGGGACTGGGGCTCGCGAGCACCGAGGCACTTGGTTTCCAGCTAAACTGGCTGGGCGTGCAGCAGCCGGAAAGCAGCAGTTCGGGATCCGCAGGGACTCTGCTTCGGGGGAAGCAGCCAGTCGGGGGGAAGGATGCTGCTGTCCGGCAAGGTCAGGCGGCTCTCAGTGTGTCTGTGTTTCCCCTCTGTGTCTGGCTTGTAGGCGAACTGGGCCCGTGCTGGGTGAACTGCGCTGTCTGACGCCGAGATGCCATAAGTTTTTATGCTGTTGCAGTGCCTGAGGCCAAGGGGAGGGGCAGGTTGGGGAAGACTGGGTGGTCTGACACTCTGAAGAGGAGTAGAAGTGCACATGTCTCTCCCCTTGTTCCGTAGGAGGGGGCGAGGGAGGTGAGGTGGGGCGAACATGGAGTGCCCTGCAGTTCAGCAATCTCCGGGAAGTCCTACCGCATGAGCTGAGGGAGATGCTGGGAACACCTTCACATGCACTGGGGTTGTCTGTTTTCTTTCTTTTTTTTTTTTTTTTGCTTTGTTTTATTTTGCTTTTTTAAAAAATTATATTTTGTTGATTATGCTATTCTAATTGTCCAAAGTTTTTCCTCTTTGCTCCCCTCCACCCAGCACCCCCTCTCCCTCAGGCAATCCCCACACCATTGTTCGTGTCCACGGGTCATGCATATAGGTGCTTTGGCTGCTCCATTTCCTACACTGTACTTCACAGCCCCATGGCTATTCTGTAACCACCTATTTGTACTTCTTAATCCGGTCACCTCTTCACCCATTCCCCCATTCCCCTCCCATCTGGCAACCATCAAAATGCTCTCCGTATCCGTGATTCTGTCTCTATACTTCTTGTTTGCTTAGCCTTTCAAGCTGCTACCCTGATACTGGAGCTCAGAGGGTGTAAGTCTGTATAAGTTCGTGTGTGGCCTTTAAGAGGAACTGCCTGGGACTCCAGATGTTTCTTCCATCGACTCAATCCCTGCTAGGTTTTGTAGCCAGAAGTTGTGGGAACTCATCTTCCTGGCACTGGAACCATGAGCTGGGGGGTCTGTTGTAGGGCTGGAGCTCCTCACTCCCAAGATATCCCTCTGCAATTTTTATCCACCGCACATGGATGTGGGGCCAGCACATTCTGCGTCCCTGCCCCTTCTACCAGTCTGGAAGTGTGTGGTTTCTTTAATTCCATAGTTGTCAGACTGCCATTCAGCTCAAATTCTGATGGTTCTGAGTGATGGTGGTTCTATATTTTGGTTGTAATTTTGATGCACTGAGTTTTTTTAAATGAACTGAATACAAAAGAACGTTAAAAATATATGTAGAGTAACAAAATTATAGTGCAACCAGCAGACACATGGCTGCCAGAGGTTAGGGTTGGAGAGAGTAGATAGTTTCTTTGTGGAAATGGAACAGCTTTGAATCTTGAATGTGGTGGTGATTATGCAAATTATACACACAAGATAAAACTTGATAGAGCTGTATACACAAACATACACGCAGTACATAAAAAGCAAGTAGTGAAATCTGAATAAGGTCTTCACGTATGCCCCCAAGGTGAAGTTCCTGGTTTAGACCCTTGGAACTAGGCTGATGTAAGATGGTATCATGGAGGGGGGGAGGTCAAGGATGCATAGGAACTCACTGCTCTTATCTTAAAATAAGAAGCTTTAAAAATTGAAGGAGTTTCAAACGTAAGAACACAACCGAGATCCGTGCCTAACAACCTGCTTCAGGAAAGAGCTTCACCATTTCTCTGAAAGCCTTCGGAGCACTGCGTCCCGGCTCCCTGCCTCTCCACCCCCACCGGGAGCAACTTCGGCATTTTCCCTCCCATCGTCCCTTTTCTTTTCTTTATAGTTTTACCTTATACCTTTCTCTCCCCAAAGAACATATTGTTTAGTTGTGCACGTTTTTGGATGTTGTACAAATGAAACCATTCTGCGCATACTCTCTCACTAGTTGCTTTTTTACTCAGTATTTCCTTTCGGGATTCCATCTGTCGTATGTATCTTTTTGATTTGTTCATTGATGTATTCATTGTGAAACAGGACTATTTATTTATCTGTGCTACTGTATATTAACATTTGGTCTGGTTTCAACTATTTTCCCCCAGTTATGAACAAACAGCGCTACTAGAACATTCCTCCGCATGTCCCCGAGCACACAGCAACCAGAGTTTTTCCAGGGCCTATACCTTGGGGTGGCATGACTGGGTCAGAAAGTTTAGCTGGTTTTTAATTTAGTAGCTGATGGTAAAGTACTTTCTAAAGTAACTATTGCTCTGAATTATCACTTAACATTTGGTACTGTCAGGATTATTTCTTGTGTGTATAAGTATAAAATGGCACCTGGTTACTGTAGTTTTAATTTGTATGTTTTTTTGTAGGTTCTAGTAAGATTGAGAATTTTCCATGTACGTTTGTCCCTTTCTTTCTCCTCTTCTGTGAAATACACATTTAACACTTTTGCCCATTTATCAGATGGATTGTCTTTTTCTTTTTTAAATATGTTATTGGTTATACTATTACAGTTGTCCCAGTTTTTCCCCTCTTGTCCCCCTCTGTCTGATACCCCCACGCCCTCCAGCAATCCACCCCTTTAGTTCCTGTCCACAGGTCATACATATAAGTTCTTTGGCTTCTCCATCTCCTACACTCTACTTACATCCCCCTGTCTGTTTTGTACCTACCATTATGTACTCATTTATGGGAATTCTTTATATATTCTGGAGATTAATTCTTTGTGTTGGAAATATCTTCTTCCAGTTTCTAACTTACCTTTTCCTTTCATTGGTGTCTTTTAAGGAACATAAACAATAGTTATCGCATTTTAAGAATAATTTTATGTATAGCACATATTTTTTCAAAGAAATCTGTATAAACCAGAAAAATCATAAAATCATTCCACTTACTAATTTTAATACCTTTTTTAATTCTACTTTTACATTTATGTTTTAATATAGTAGAAATGGCTTTTATGTGTGATGTGAAGGGTTCAATTTTATGTTTGAAATATATAGGTAATTCATTTCCTCTGTATCCAGATATTGACCCCCCAAAAAAAAGATATTTTCCCCAGGCATCTGCAAAATCAGCTCTAGAAAAAAACAGATTTCTGTGCATGTTCTTTTAAAATTTGATCTTCATTGTATTTTTGCCTTTACCACTTAATTAGTTCCCTTACACCCTCCTCCCTCCAGCGATCACCGCACTGTTGTCCAGGTCCATGAGTTTTCATTCCTTTCTGTGCGTGTTTAAGCCTCTTCCTGGGCTCTCTGTTTTTCCGCACTGGTTCGCCTATGTGTTTCTCTCCAACATCACACCACTTAATGGCTTTAGCTCTGGGATAATTTAGTATCTGGAAGGTAAGTTCTCCCATGTGGTTCTTCTTTTTGTGTGTCTTGTCTATTCTTTCACGTACATTTTAGAATCAGCTTGCCAGGTTTCTCTGAAGCTCAGAGGAATTTTCACTGGCGTGATGTTGAATTCACAGAGTCGTGGTCTTCACATGTATGCGCATGTACACTTGATCCCATTGCAGACCAGCAGGTCATTCGAGCAGCATCACACTGCATTAGATCACTGGTACGTGTCAGGGCCGGGACGTGGTCTCAAGTGGAGGTACGCGAAGCCATAAGGTTTCCTTCCCCCAGCTCTAGGGTGCCGGTGTCTGATAACCACGTGGAAGGAGTTGCACCCAAATTACCGTGACCAGGGCTTTTGCTTAAAGCGCTGTTGCCTAAGTCAGGTGTCAGGCATTGTCACTGCTATTATAGAAGTACATCCCTGATATACTTACTATTTGAGCCCGTGAAGATTTTAGTTCTGGGTGTGCCTACTACAAAACACTGCAACTGGACCTGGAAGCAAATGCTGTCTAACATAGCAGTAAAAAAAAAAAAAAAGCCCTTTATGTCTATTCATGTCTTCCCACCTATAAACTACTAGTAAGAGTTTTCGATCAAGGACTATTGACTCAGTTCAGATGAGAGTGTGAGATTATGCAACCTGCCTGCAGGATGAGACTAAAAAATAGAAAGAGTATAGACTGCTTTGCACTTAAATTAGTAATTATATTTTTTGCAGTCCAATCAGGGCTTGAATTTAAGAAAGCCACATGAAGCCTAGAGGAACTGGGCACAAGAGACTTGTCAGGCCATTTTCCCGCCACTGAGGGCTGAGCTCAGCCTCCTTCGTCTTCGTCAGGGAAGCCCGAGGAAGCCTGCACTCGGCTTCACCTTTGAAAGTCCTGTACATTGATGGGTGTCCCGTGTCCCAGGGGCGTTACTCATGGCGTCAAAGGCTTTCCGGTAAATTCCTCAGGCACTCACCTTGCGGGAAAAGACCGCAGTTCGCCACTCCCTGAGAAGTAGGCCCTTCCTGATGTTGTTTTGTAATCTGATCCTCCTGAGGCCTCGGCTGAGGACAATAACGGCCCAGAATCAGTGACAAGACGCAGATGCCGACCCTGAAGAGATGCTCCAGTGTGTTCGTGTGACTTACTGTTGATCCGGTTGACTAATAGCATCCAACTGTTAATCACAGCACTGTGACACAGAAAAGGCATCACCTTCCAAACTGTGGGTGTGTGACCCCAAATGACAAAACAGTGCAGCAGTTGTTTGGGAGCTCGGGGTGGCCAGGCTGGACCCTTGCACTCAAGAAACTTACAGTTAATAAATAAAACGTGAAGGAAACCTTACTGCCACAGGACCGGTGGGGACAGCTCACTGAATCAACCCGAGGGGGTCCTGGGGCTTGGAGAAGGATCGCGGTGGCAGGCGGAAGCGGACAGCCCTGATTGTCCATCCACTGGTGGCATCAGTGGAGCATCCATTGGGAGCAGTGACCTGTCAACTTTTTGGCCTGCCTCTTCCTGCAAGAAGCATTAGAAGCTGTCCGCCTCCTCCTGTTTGGGTGGCCGGCGTGGGGATGGTCAACCAGATTGCCACCGAGCATGCTCCGCAGGCACCTCCGGAGGTTGGTTGGAGTATGAGGAGACTCGGGTTTGCTCCTTTAAATGCTAGCGTAATTAAACTCTAGTTAAATACTGGCCTGGCAGGGGAGATACCATGATCAGGAAGGTGGTTTTCCCAGGGCGAGGCTTATCCGTTGCACTCCGAATGTGCTGACCCCTGCGACTACCCCAGATCTGGGAAACTTAACTGCATAATTTGTGGTAGTGGGTGGCTGCGTTCACGCTCTCCCTGGAAAAAAAAGCAAAAACAACTCTAGTTACTATTAAGTGCCTGCCGCCTGCCAGGCCTTATCCTAAGCACTTTACATGGTTTATCTCACGGTTCACCAGAGCCCTGTGGAATCGGTACTAGAGTTATCCTCATTGAATAGAGAACGTAGGAGGAGCTTTAGCCACAGAGAAGCAAACATGGAACCCAGGCATCGGCTCCAGAGTCCACGTGCCCAGCCGCCACACTCCCCTGACCCTTTAGGCGGCAAAGACTGTCTCGTCCCGGTGTGGCCATCAAAACAGCTTTTGCCTGGACGCTCAGACGCAGGTTCAGTCTCTGTTTCCCTGTGAGCTTTCGTCTCGGGTGGGAAGGGCTCTCCAGCGCTGGGCAGGGCCGTGGTGGTCAGGTGCACCCAGGTCTCTTGCTGTGCCCCAGTTTCAGCAGGCATGGCAAGTGTTTCCCCATGGGGCTGGGTTTGGGGGAGCAGGGGAAGCCCCAGTCCACTTTGCGGACGTCACAACGTCACCAGGGTGCCCCTGCACTGCACTCTGCCTGAGTTTGCCCGTAGAACCTGCGGGGGGCGGGGAGCCCTTCAGACTTCTGGGAACCCCCAGAGGTAAACCTGACCAGGGAGGGGAAAGAAAAAGGGAAGTGTGGGGGGAAACCCACAGGAGAAATGGTGGTTCTTTGTCAGTTTCAAAATCTACAAAATCTGTAACTTTAGGCAAAATCAGGTTACTCTGGTAGCAAAAACTGCATAGTCACAGCTGTCACGGGGGAAGATGCAAGTTTAGAGACCTAGATTCTCACCCTCCTAAATTTTGATAACAGTTGCCTTTGGGCCACATTTTCCCATTAGATGCTAATAAGTGTTTTCCATCATGTGCAAGAAAGGTTTTATACAAATTCCATTTCCCAGAACTCAGTGAATGAAATGGAAACCCCCTTTTCTGGTTGTGGAGAAAACAAAAACAAAGAAAACCCGAACCTCCCAGCTCCTGTTGCTGGAGTCCCCTCTGGCTTTGCTAGGTGGCGCCCCAGGCTAGCACATGGGCCCCTGCGGCTGCAGCTGGAGGGAGGGAGGGCTGAGGCGTCCTTGGGCCCTGTGCCTCTCCAGAGTGGTCGGCCCCCTCACTGACAGGAGCTGCCCCCCAAGGGGCTGGGGGAGCCAAGGCTCTGGCCTCCAGCATTTTGGCAATTGTTCCCTTTTTTTCTCCTTTCACCTTCCCGGTTGCTCACAGTGGGCCGTGAGAAGGGTTTTAGGCCCTGAGCTTTGTCTGTTCTTGAGGAAAAGCCTGGGGATCTTAAACCTGACCTTAAATACTGTGTCTTTCTGTCTGAATCTCCCAGAAGTTGTTCAAGACTTTGGGGAGGAAGAGCCGAGCTCTTGTTGAAGAATGGAAGGACAGTCAAGAACCGAAAGGTTGGCACCAGCGACGCCCCCATCTCCAGGGTCCCCTGAGAGCCCAGTGTGTCCCAGCCTCCGTGGGGGACTGGGGCGACTTTCCTCCATCCCTCAGCTCCCAGAGCCAGCCTGTGGCAGAGGAACAGACGGCCCTGCTGCTGTGGGCGCAGCGCTGGGTCCCGAAGCTCCATGTGGCCTGGAGGACACCAAGGTCCTTTGTCCTAAGAGAACCCCACTTCCCCCCTGCCAGCGGCCTCCGACTCCCTGATTACTCACTAAGACTCCTGAAATGACAAATGCGATGGAAAGTTTTCATTGGAAAAGTTGGAGGACGGATTTGTGGCGCTGTGGTCCTGCTCAGAGAGAATCCCAGGGGGCAGCCAGTCGTGGGTGGGATGGAGCGGTGGGTTGCAGGAGGCCAGAGGAAAGAGCTAGGATGGAGACAAACTCCACACACCCAGCGTCTCTGGGGGCCACAGCTTCCTCAGTCACATACACCTCTGTGTGCCCGAAGGTCCCCCAGGCTCCACATACCGTCTGGACATCTCCATGAGCTCCCACACGTGTGTCCCCGTGCTGGTTCTGACACATTCGGGCCCTGCTTGCCTTCCCCGGCTTCAGGCCTGGTGCACCCCGCAGTCGGCAACAGGAAGGTGAGGGGAGGCCCCGGCCTGGGGAAAGATCACCCGCATGCATCCCGGGAGCAGCCAGGCTTGCACGGCGCCGGAGACACAAGCAGGGCTGCCCCCGACGACGACACACTTCAGGAACACAGGTCTGGCACCCATAACGCCCCTCTCACTGCAAAATCGTGAGCAAGTAATCCTGTAACGTAACAATATCACACTCAAGCCCACCATCTGACGTTCTAGGTGAAATGTTCCAATTACATCTGTAAATTATTACATCCATACCATTACCCTACCAACGGCACTCACGCAGGCCTTACTTCTGCCAGACGCTGTAGATAGAAGGGAGAAAATGGTAAAAGTAATGTATGAAAATTGAAAACAAATGAAAATACGATCTAAAATATGTGTGTGTGTGTGGCAGCTGTGGATGGATGTTCACGGCCATGTTGTGAGGTTACTTGTTCTGAGCCCCCTAAGGACGCGTGTTTGAGCAGTGGCGGGAACGCTTCCAGTGCCGCGTCCCTCTGGATACCTCCGCGTGCCGCGTCCTGCAGAACCTGTCGCCCTGCCTACGTCCGTCTCTGTCCCAGCAATGCTGCCTCTTTTGGCAACAAACATCGTAAACTTAAGTGCCGTGAGTCATATTTTCAATTTTTAATTAAATCACGGGCTAGCTAGAGTTTGATTTATTTAGGCCTGAATTAATTTCGACCCTGGCCCACATAAATTTACATAGTTTATTTAACAGAGCTCGTGATTGCATAGATTGTAACATTTCTTAGATAACAGTGTAGTTTGTAAAAGCACGCTCACTAAACAAAGAGTGGTGGAATATAATTTCTAAGGGTGGTGTGAGCTTTATTCTTAAAACTAACATCATTAAGGAAATGGGTCGCTTTCCTACATAAAGACATTTACGAGATCATTTAAAGATATTTTTCATTCCATGTGTTTTCACTCAGGGTTTCAGTGACATGGCAAAGCCTCATTAAAACTAGCGGTGCTAGTTTTTTTTTTTTCTTTCCCAGAATGGTTACAGCTGGTTGTAAACCCATCTAGTAAGCATCTAGCAAAACACTCATTTGCCTCAATCAAATATAGTAAATACTGTTTTAAACTGCAAAGCGTGAGTCATGTAGATATCACTTTCCTAGAATTCTAATAAAAAAGAGCATCGTGGCTAATTCATGTTCCCAAGAAAGGGTCACAGCTTGCAGGAAATAAATCGGAAGGGGACAGGAAGGAAGGGTGGGGAGCACAGCACACTCTGGCTGGGGGTTGTTGGTGAGATCCTTCCTCCTGCCGCCAGAAAGTACGCCTCACGCGCGTTTGACCGGACTGCAAACGCGTGGGCGGAGCGAGGGAGGGAAGGCCGAAAGGTGGGGAGAAGGAAGGAGAAGCTGGGCGAAGAGCCGGTGGGGCTTGGGAAAAACGGCCCAGTGGGCAGCAGCGAGACCCGGACTGCGGAGCTGGTCCCAGCCCGCCGTCAGGGTGCTCTGCCGGTTTCGTGTGGCCTCTGGCTGTTCCATACGATTGACGAGCACTTCTGGGTGTTCGATGTGACTGAGTGAGCGCATCTGGGGATTCAGCCCTGATGACTCAGTTGAATCTGTGGCCTGCAGCAGGGCATCCTGCAACCCTCAGAAGGGAAAGTGAGTCAGATCGATCTTCTCCCAAAGGCAGAAGGAAATTGGCTTTGAGGGAGGAAAGCAGGAGGCCCCGAGGCGTGCGCTCCGGTGGGGCGACCTTTGTGCTCCGCGCCTGCCTCCCCTGGCCTGGGGAGGGCTGCCCAGTGGTTCAAGCTGCTCTCCCGCCTGCCTTCCAGGTCCTTGTCTACAGCGGGCCCCACATTTCCAAAGGAACCACCGGGATGCAAAGGCTAGTGCAGGGTTGTTTTTTCTGATGAATGGTTTGATGGACACAAAACCTTTACAAAAAGTCTGAGAATCAAAGCAAATCTCATTACATGCTTAATGTACTTATTCGGCAGAGACAAATGAGGATTCTTCCGGGAAATCTGGAAAGGGTGGGGTGGGTGTCATACTTCTAGCAATTCCTGAAAATCCTTATGTATTATTCAGTTTCCTGGAGGGAGGGGCTCGGAGGGCCTCCTCGGAGGTTTGCAGCACCAGAAGCTTGGCTGCGTTCATCTCAAGGAGGGATGTGTCTGCGAGTCGTTTGGTGTTTTTGCTTAATTCCTTCACCTTCCTCACCCAGTCCCCCAAACCTCCTCCCTGCTGACAGCTGCCAGTCTGTTCTCCGCATCCTTGGTTTAGTTTGTTTGTTTTGTTCATTAGATTCCGAATCTGAGTGAAACCATGTGGTGCTTGTCTTTCTCCGACTGGCTTATTTAATCAGCATAATGCTCTCCAGGTCCATCCGTGCTGTCACAAAGGTAATATTTCCTTCTTTTTTTACAGCCGAGTAGTATTCCATTGGGTAAATGTACCGAGCTTTTTCATCCACTTATCTACTGATGGACACTTGGGCTGCTTCAAAGTTTTGGTTATTGTGAATAATGCTGCTGTGAATATAGGGGTGCATATACTCTTTCAAATTAGTGTTTTGGGTTCCTGCAGACACATTCCCAGAAGTGGAATCGCTGCATCATAGTTCCATTTTTGGTTTTTCGAGGTATCTCCATACTGTTTCCCACAGTGGCTGCACCAGCCTGCATTCCCACCAACAGTGCACAAGGGTCCCCTTCTCTCCACATCCTTGCCAGCACTCGTTGTGTGTTGATTTGTGGGCAGTAGCCATTCCAACAGGTGTGAGGTGGTATTTCGTGGTTTTGATGGACTTTTCTCTGGTGACCTTGAGCACCTTGTCCTGTGTGATTGCACTTTGGGTGGGGGCAGGGTTTGGGGTGCAGAGGGATGGCTGTCATATAATCAGATGAAATGTCAGGCTGTGGCAAATCCCTAAACGTTGGGACAATCGGGCTGACCCCCAGGAGCCAGGAAGCATGAGAGGAACCCCCTTTCAGCTCGGTGCCTGGCAGGGCCCTGGCGGCCCCACCGCGGATACAATGATAAGAAAAGTTGGGTTTCAGTGAGAAGATAAGGACCGTCTGCCAACCCATTAGAACACACTGGAAAGTCCCACTTGCATGTGATATTGTTTTTATGAAAATGACAGGTTTACTGAAAGGACATGAGAAGCCAAGAGAACCTGAGTAATGTTTATAATGTATCATAAGGTACAGACATGCTTAAAATCCAGCTGCATAATGAACTAGCTGTTTGACCCGGGGCAAGATCCTGTTTCCCTGGGTCCCATCTTCCCAGGAGGAGTGGGTTTCCATCACTGCAAGCCTGCCCAGCTCTGAACTGTCTTCAGAGTCTTCTAAGTTTCTCTCATTGTATTTTGGGTACATTCTAACAAGGAATGGAGGACAAGCAATTGACTTTTTCTCAACCTCACATTATCATTATATAAAATACAGGGTGGAGCAAACTGTGAGTACACAGTTTGTGTAGAGTCTTACAGCTCTGCAGGGCACGGGAGGGGAGGCTGCTACCTGCGCTCTCGTCACGCAAGGCCTGAGTGTACGTGCACGCCTGTGTGTGTGTGCTGGGGGGTGAAGGGAGAGCCGTGTGGGCTCCACAAGGGAGTCTCCTGGGCTTTGAACGAACGTCTCCGATGGTTAACTTTATATGCCAACTTGGAGGATGTTTTGAATGAGATAGTCATCTAGTCTGTGGACTTGAAGTAAGCAGATTGCTCTCCACGATGTGGCTGGGCCTCATCCAGCCAGTAGAAGGCTGAAGCAGAACAAAAAGACCAGCTTCCCCGAGCGAGAGGAAATTCTCCAGCAGCCTGACTTTGAACTTCGTTTGCACCATTGGCTCTCCTGGGTCCCAGGCCTGCCAGCCCACCTTCCGGATTTGGGACTCACCAGCCTCTGAACTGTGTGAGCCAGTTCCTTAGAATAAATCTCTGTATTTACACATGCAAACACACCGTAGGTTCTGTTTTCCCTGGAGAACCCTGACTAGTAGTGTCCCTGGTGGACTTACCTATTTCCTTCCTCTTCCCCTCTCTCTTTACTTCCTATAGTTTTTCATCTCTATGTCCTCTCCCCGCTGTTAGTGCAGGTGGGGGTCCTGGGAAACAGAGGTTAGGGCACTGGCTGTTTATTAGGGGGACAAGGATTGGGATGAAGGAGAAGCGGAACTTCAGAGCTCCCCAATGGTAGCCTCAGCCAATTTCATGTCGGGGCTCTGGAGCTAAGATGGCTTGTTCACGTTGACCCACACTGGGTGGGAACGCCCGCCTCCCTGTCCCATCTCAGTCACTGAATGTGAGCAAACCCTTGGGCCAGGCAGCTCCCTGCAGCTGAGGCTGGCCTTGGGGGGCTGGAGCTGAGGGCTGTGCACTGGCAGTATCCCCTACAGCCGGGGCAGCAGGGCCTCTCTTGAAGGGATGGAAGGGGGCGCATTTTTCTGTCACCACACCTGTGTACGAGTCTGCTTATTGTCCACCAGTAGGCATATCCCCCAGTTTTAGGTACCTGATTTTCACCTGGACACTTAATAATAATAAAGTGTCTTAGAATGAAGGCTGCATTTCCCAGGCTCTCTGGGAGCCAGGTGTGACTTTCCACAATATTTCCTTAAATGGAGGAGCAGAGGTTTCTCTTCTCCCCTCTCCTTCCCACTGACTGGAAGACAGATGCAATGGCTGGAGATCCAGCAACCACTTTGACCATCAGCTTGCCCATGGCAAAGCGGCATAGAGAAGGAGGCTGCTTGTCTAACCCTCACGGATTATTTACCAGCCTTGCTGTGCCTACCTCCAGGCTCTTTGAACATGAGAGAGGCAATCTTCTTTCTTGATTAAGTCATTCTTATTTGGGAATTTTATCTTCCTTACAGCTGAATCTAATTCTGATTTATACCCTCATATCCCTGTTTCTATACCTTTTGTCACTGCCCCCTAGAGAAATAATCAAATCCTACATCATTTGTTGCTTTCTTGTTTTGCATCTTCTAAACAACCTTTCTCCTTGGCCTAATTTCTGGTGGTTACACAACTAAAAGAGTAAATTCTGGTCCCTGACGTGACTGGCTGGGGGAGGGGGCAGTGTCCATATGGGGCTGAGCTTTGGCCAGTGGGACGGAGTGAAAGGGCTTACCCTCTGGCTTGTCACTTGTTCTCTCTTCGAATGTCCAGAATTAAACCCATCTCATTATAATGAGGATCAATTTCCTTTGAACTAAAAGCATTTGATTAGCATGAAAAACCTGTATCCCCCTTTCACATACATTTGACTCTGCTTCATGCAAACTAGTGCTGAGGTCTTTTTATGTTAAGGGGGAATTTGATCTCTTTCTGCTCTGGGTTACATCGCCAAATTATATGACTTGTATTGGCGATGAAGGGCTTCTTCCCAAATGCCTTTCCCTACCCTTAGTGTAAAGGTTGGGGTGGAAGAAATTTCACTTCCCTCGTACTTCACATTCGGGGCAATCTGGGCAAAGACCGGGAGGTAGAACAAGGAGGCGGGGAAAGAGGGGACATTCAGAAGGGGCAGCAGGGCAGGTGCATGCCCACGACCCGTGAGGCAGACAAGCTCATGGTCTTTGCCTCCTGCTCTTCACGCCCTCACCCCTGGCCTTGAGTGTGGGCAGGCCCTGTGGCTCACTTCTAACCAACAGGATACAGCAAACAGAATCAAATTGCAATTTCGTGTAAGTGACCACATCGTGGACAGTTGCGATTCCCACCTTGAGAGGAGCCCCCTCCTCCGCTGCCTTCGGAGAAGAAGGCTGCCATTGCTGTCAGCTCTGTGCAGAATGCGGCGTGACAAGTTGTTCAGGACAGCCTCTGGCTACCGGCCAACAGGAAGCTGAAGTTCTCAAACCTGCAACTGCAAGGAATTGAATGCTGTCAGCAACCTAAACGAGCCAGAAGTGGAGTCTTCTCCACGTGAGCCTCGATGAGGCTGCAGCCCCGACCAACACTTTGATTACAGCCTTTGAGACACTAGCAAGACCCAACTAAGTTGTTCCCAGACCCCTGGTGCATAGCAACTGCAAGATAATGAATGTGTGTAGTCTTAAGCTAGTGAATTTGTGGTAATATTGTTACACTGCAATAGATAATTAATATATCTATAATTAGTTTGGCCTCAGAAAGGGAAAGAAAATGCAAATCCCTTTGAAGAAGATTTTTCAGAGCGAGATAATTATACCCTGGAAGGCTAGGGATGGAAACACAGCAGATGAGGATGAAGGTTTGCTTTTATACTGTGCTGAATAGTTCTAAGTGGAAGGAGGCTGGGCAGCTGGAAAGAAGGTTGGAAGATCAACAGCGCAGGTACAAAATAGCTAGAACCCAAAAGGACATTAACTGTGGGAATTAGCGAGAAAAATGCTGTGTAAAGGTTTGTGACAGCGAAATGGGATTGATCTCTTTTAGGGTATGGATTAAAGCGAAGGCAAAAAAAAAAGCTATATTTTATAAAAATGCCCAGCACCAGAGCTTGGGTTATGGTGCTGGAGAAGGTGGAGGTGGTGGCTGGGGAGAGTTCTGGCCTCGACTGTCGGGTAGATGAGAGGAGCATTTCTGAGAAATGGTGCTTCCAGGGCAGGGCAGTGAGGACTCACAGTCTGGTTCCACGGTCTCTGCGTCAGAAGGCCTGGGTCGGAGTCCCAGGCCCATTGTCATTACCTGTGTCACGTTGGCCAAATGACTCATCTCTTCAGGCCTTCGTTTTCACATTTGCAAAGTGGGGCTAGTTATAGGACTGGCCTCCTGGGGTTATTGTGTTGGGTCAGTGAAGCAAGTCTCCAGCCTGGAACATAATAAAGGCCCAAACAATGATAGCTTTGAATGGATAATGACTGAATGAGGAGTCATAAGATTCAGTCAAGGTCAGGCCTTCCGAAGTATGTGTAGTGATCAAAAGCAAATTGCATTCCCTCTTTGAATGGAGGTGGCCTGTCCAGCTGTCGTGATTGCTCCAGCCAATCATTTTCTTCCTTGGCTGCATATTCAGATTGCACGGGAGATTTAAAGCCTATCCATGCTTGGGCTCCACTCCTCGAGATCCGGACTTAGTTGGTTTGAGCATCAGGATTTGAAAAATCCCCCACGTGATGCTAATGTGTAGCCAGGATGAGAGTCACTGCCTTGTCCCTTCAGCCATGTCTTCTTGGTAGCCCTGGTGGTTTCAGGGGTAGTGGTTTTGTGGACCCGGCCAGATGGCAAGGCCCTGTGGACTCGCCTTTGTGCTATCCTTCGGTGCCTGGCAAAGTAAGAGGCACAGACGATGGGAAGTTGAAAGATTTGGTTTCTGGATCTGGCTTTTCCTCCCGACATTGAGGTGGTACTGTGTCCAGACACTATTCCAAGTGCTTTGCATGCATTAGTGCACGTATTTTATCAGCCTGCTGAGACGGGTTCTATTCTCAGCCTCAGAGCTAACACCAGCCCAGAGGAGTTAGTAACTTGCCCAAGCCCACGCTGCTGTGCGTGTTGCTGTGAGCGCAGGAAGCCCACCGGGAGTGTGGGAATTGACCTTGGGCCTGAATGGGCGGAGCAGAATGAGGGGGCGGGCACAGAAAGTCATGGCCAAGGAGGGCGGCTCTGCTCGAAAAGGCGACCGGGCTGAAAAGAAAGGGTTCTGTCGGCCACTGTCCACCCCCCTGTGCGTTTGGCCTTCTGTTTAGCCACGTGCATGAGTTCCACTTACCAGGGCTAGTTTAGCCCAGGGTGTGGAAAGGAGAGTTTCCCTGTACACAAAAAAACTATCAGGAATTTGGGGGAACAGGGCCTCATAGCGAGAGAAAAAATAAAAAATTCTTTTGAGTGGATGTGACCCCAGAAGTAAAAGGTAATTCTGCATCGCTGGAGTTCCCACAGCTGCTGAGTTTGAGGATGGTGCAGTCGGATGTTCAATTTTCTGTTGACACCTGCGACTCCTTGTGGCGATGCCCTTCGTTAGTGCTAAACTAGCCATCAAATGACACTCCCAGTCTTCTGTTAGTGGTGCTTTGAGGGAATGAAGGACTCGGGGTGGTGTCAATGGTGCAGAAAAACGGCGAGGACACAGGGTTGGTGGTTGCTGGACATAGCGCCAGGAGCAGAGCGGAATGGGGTGGGGGAACAAGAGAGCTGTCGGGGGCACTTGAGCTCCTCGGGAGCCCTCGGGCATGAGGCTGGAAGGAGTCTCCTTCAGCCTGGACACAGATGGAAGGCCCCAGAGTCGGAGGGGTGGGGGCAGCCGGGAGGCTGATGTGTGGGCTGCAAAGCAATGGAGGCGGTCAAGATGGAAGAAGGCACAACGTGGGGGTCCCAGTGAAGCACACAGTGGTAGAGTGGAGACCCCCAGTCCACGTAGGGTTTGAGGAAAAGGGGCAGGAAGGTGAGGTAGAGTAACTCCTTCACCTGGGCGGGAGCTAGGAGCTGCAGCCCCACCTGGATGTTGCCCGGGTCCTGCGCGTTGTCGGGAAAGGAGGCCTCAGTTCTAGCGAAACAGACCCCGAGCGCGTGCAAAGTCCTGCCTTCTGGTTCTGCAGCGGGGAGAAAGGCTGGCGTATGTGTCCTGGAGGGGCCCTGGGTGCAGGACTTCTTAAAACCCCTCTGGGGATAAATGTGTAGCCAGGGTTGGGGTCCACTGTAGCACAGACCGGGGGACAGGAGGGGGAGGCACAGAAAGGTATCTGCTGGAAGCTTAAAAGTTGTGTGTTTCTGCATTTCTTAGTTTTAAGTGTGTTGGTGGTCGCACTACATTAGGTCAGGTTAGGACATCAACATTAGGTATTTTAAGTGTGAGTAGATACTCAGAATCACGAATGGAGCTTTCCTTGCATAAAATCCTGGCAGGAAGTTTCCCAGAGAGAAACCCCGCAGACACGGGATGTCAGCTGCTGGAAGGCGCCTTGGATCCCCTGGCAGGGAGACGGGGAGACCGAACACCGTGTGATCGGCTCAGGGACCCGGGAGGCTCCAGCTCTCCTCAGACAGCCCTGTCTAACGGTGGGAATCCACTGAGCAGGGTGAACTTTAGAATTTATCTAGTGAGACTTCTGGTGTTAATGGGAATTTTTAAAAAGTTAAGACTGAGAAGTGAAGTGCCTGGCCCAGAAAACCCATCCTTTGTACATAAAGCCAAGACAAGAGCAGAGCCTCTGAACAGCCAGCCCATTGCTTTCCCCTTAGACCTCCCTGCCCTTCAAATGCAAGAGTTAGTAAGTGGCTGCCCTTCACAGAAGTGATCTGACTTAAATTCACACTCAAGTGTACATGACTCATAGAAAAGTATTTTCTTCTCAGTGGGTTATGCTAACTTGGTGATCTGTGTGAAATTTAGGAACCTGACCGTGAAGAGAGAGAAGAAGGTATCCAGACTGATGGGAAACGTCAAAAGAAGGGGACTGGGTGTGGGGAGGAGGGCAGAAAGAGCTGATTTCAGAACTGAGACCAGCGCTGGGTCCCCGGAGTTGGACACAAGGTCCACCTGTCCAGGACACTGGGAGGGAAGAATTGCTTTGTGTTGCATGTTTATTGGTGGACACATTTTAAGTCAACAAGCGCAAAACCACCCTCCCACCCAGAGCTCAAAGGAAGCCCCTGAGGACGGGCCCCAAGTGACTCAATCCATCGCTAAGAATCACTCCCATTAAGGCTATTTCTGCTCCATCCAAAAGGTTTTCAGTTACCTTCAGAGTCAACAGGAAATTAATCAGCAAGTGGAAAATGGGAAGAAGATCTGCATCTCACTGCAGGAGTCATTAAAATAAAAGCAGATTTGGCCCCATGGCAAGGTGCTTTTGCAAAGCTGTTTTATCTCTCTGTACCCTCCCTCTTAGGAAGTCAGAGATCCCAGAAGCGAAAGCCTGAGAACACAGACTCCTCGGAGGACGGGGCACACACTGTCCCTGGGCCCGCGCCCCTCCGCGCCGCGCGCCAGCCTGGTCACCTTCCAAAGAGCTTTTCCTTTGCTCTCTCCAAAAGCCCCTGGAAACCCGACCGCACCACGACACAGTCTATTTAAAACTTCCTGAACTCATCTAAGGCCGTGTTTCTGTCCTGTGTTGCTGGACTTGCCTCTCCCCTCTCAGCTCCTGGGGGAGAGAGGGTTTTTTTTTCTCTTCTTGTTTTGGAATGATTTTATTTATTATTGTAAGCCTGGGTGGAGAATGTACTTCCTTGCTTATCGCATGGTTATGTAGAAATATTAAATAATAATAATACCTGGATGCAGGAGAGACCATAAAACCTGGCCTATCGTATAACCTTTGCTCGGCCGTGCTGAGTATCTAGGGAAGCAGCTTCTCCCAGTCTTCCTTGTTATGGAAACTAGAAGCCTAGAGACCCTAAATTTGAGAACTGATACATGGAAAGGTGGCAAGAAAAATGTTCTCACTCTCTTCCACTGGCTTCTGACCTATTGGCCTTAAAGAGTTCCCTTTCTCCCCAGCCCCAAAGCGGCTGTGAAGAGAGTGGGTGAGGAGTCAATGCATTTCGTAGGGAGTCTTCGTTGAGACCCTTGGGTTTGCCAGTGACTGAAAGCATAATTCCAGTTGGCATAAGCAAGTGGGAAGTTTATCGGAGAACCGCTGGATTTTTTGCAGAACCCACGGGCTTGCCGGGAGACTCGGCCTTGCTCTTTCGCTCTCCCTCTCAGCCTATCATCTCTGTTTCCTGGACCCTACTAAACATGCGTTTCAAAAAGCAGGGACTTTGCCTGGTTTGTCTCCGGCAGGCTTCCGTGCGTAGAACAGCACCCGGCACCCACCCGTTGCTCAGTCAGCATTAGCTTCTGTGCGTCTCCACGGAACAGCTTCCGGTGCTGCTCTGTGAGCTTGTCGGAAGGCAGCCACCCCACAACACCCACATTTCCACCTTGGAAGTTCAGGCGGATGCTCACGGCGTCTCTTCCGCCACCCTTTACAGATACAACAGTTGTCATCAGTGGGGACATCCTCTTTGAGGGACATATGTTACCTGCTGGGGTAGAGGGACAAAAGAGCCAAAACTTATCAGCTGGTTACTCTGGACCCAGGAAGATCGGATTGGTAACCTGTAGCTGTTCCCAAGCTAATGGCTTATTTGTTATTATAAATTTGTTTGCCCCTTTGTATCTCATCTGTTCCAGGCTGAATTCTTTCTCTTTCTCTCCATCTAAGTCATGTATTTAACAAGTATTTAGAGAGCACTGACTGCTTGCAGGGACCCGTACTAGTTGTTGGAAGTACTAGTTGTTGGAATGACAGATAAAGGACCAGATTTCTGCCTCCAACGAATTCCGAGTGGAGCAAGAATAGAGAGCTGAGCAAACACATAATGTAACCTAAGATAAGAGCTGTGACAAAGGCATAGATAAGGACAAGGCAGGTAGGTACTCCCTGGGAGGTGGCAAGAGGTTTGCAGGAAGGGAGCTCTGGGAATGCTGCCTGCCAAAGGGGTGCTGAGACGAGTCTGCGAGGCTGAGCAGCAGTCAGCCAGATGGAGAGGGTGGGAGGGGTGGGGAGGCCAGGCTGAGGCTTCACGCTTGCAGAGCTGTGTACCCGCCACGATGGGCTGTGCAGAGCACGGCTGGTGCAGAGTGCGCGAGCGCCAGGGCAGCAAGACAGATGAAGAGGCACAGGTTTGTGTGGGCTCTAACAGTTGGCTGTTGCTATGTAACAAACCACCCCAAAAGCCAGGGATTTAGACAGTAAGCTTTTATTCATGCTTGTGAGTCAACAGATCAGCTGGGAAGTTCGGCTGAACCGGCCTGGACCCGTCCGATCTTGACTGGGCTTGCTCACGTGTAAGGGGTCAGGTGGCAGGCAGGCTGGGCCGGGCTCGGACGGCCTCACTCACATGCTGGCGGTTCCCTGGCTGTCAGCTGGGTGTTGAGGTTGCGTGTTTCTTCTCATGCATCAGGAGAGCCTGGGCTCGTTTGTACACGGGGGTGGGGGGGCAGAAAGGAAGTGGAAACACACGTGTCCACCTAAGACCTCGGTCTGGAACTGGCATGCAGTCACATCTGCCCCACGTAATGATGGGAAGTCACCGGTCCACTTCATTCAAGGGGCAGGGTTATGTCTCAGTGGGAGATGCCGCAAGGTCTTGTTGCAAAGGGTGTGTGCGTCCTTAAAGCCGTGTCTGCAGTTAGTCCAGCACGGGAACTTAGATGATTGGAATTTCTCTTGACCACGATGGGGAAATATCAAAAGGAGATTTTATTATTAAAACTGTTTCAATGATTAAAATTTATCATAAAATTATATTAAAATATTTTATTTATTATATCATTGTAAAAATATTTACAAATTTTAAAATTATTTTTCGTTCGTGCGTGCAGCATTAAAGCATGTTTTCCGTAAAAAAGGGATATCAGATGAGGCTGAGGTCTCCTGCCAACCACATCCTTGTCCAGCAGGGTGGTGTGGGTGACATTTCCCTGGACACCAGCCTCCAGATCCCCTCCAGTTGGCGTGGACCATTCCTCACATCCTCTGCCTCTGGTGGGCCAGCTAGTTACGAAGTCACATGAATCTCTTTGCCCCCGGACCACCGTCTCTGTCTTCCCACACGTATAGCACAAGAAACTTTGTTGACCACCTCATGACATGCACACCCACCGTGTCTACAACAGTCCTTACTGATTCTTGGTCTAGTAAACCTGTCAGGAGAGGGAATGACGTAGGTCCAGTCTGGGCTCTCCGAATCTCCTCTAATAACCTGCTCTAGAAGGAGGCTCAAGGTCCTTACTGAGGTGACTAGTCTACTTTGGGGGGCATCCCTACTGATGCACTTTTCGAAATTTGGGATTCTGCTCCCCTCTCAGGGCCAGACTTCCTGACGCACGACGAGCAGGTTTCCACCATGTCGGCCCCCGGTTCTCCCAGCCCCCGGGATACACTCCGCAGGGCCCAGCTGCTTGGTCCCATTTAGATCTGCCAGGTCCACGGGCCGACTGCCCCCTTGGATGGACCTTCAGTTCTCAGGCCAGTGAGCTTCAGTCCTACAGGGTGACACAGGGGAAGGAAAAAGAAAGACAGGGGCACATGGGGAGAAGGGGAGGAAAGTTTGAAGAGGAGGAAAGAAGGCACAGATCAGTTATGCAACTTGTCTAAGGCCACACAGCCACCAGGGTCCATGCCAGGATCTACCCCCGCCCATTCCATCTGACTTCACAGCCAAGGTTTTGTCCACCATGTGATGATGACTCATTCCATCTTTTAATGGATATTCTTTTAAAATGTGGGGTCATCAGAGAGCCTCTGAGGCAGCCACTTAACCTCCTGTGGCCACCCCTCCCAGGCCTGGGTCATCGGTGTTGGGTGGGATTCTAGTCAGAATGCCTTGACGGGAGCCTGTACCTTCTGTGTTTTCCCTGGACTCTGAGACTCCACCCCGCTGATGTTGAAAGCTCACATGTGACGGGGCTGGTGCTACCCCTCCGCCCTTTCCCAAAATTTAAGCTGCTACTTACTGTCCGGTTGTTATTTTCCTCTTAGTTTGTTGCAACTGTTCAAAACTCAGGGGGGTGGAACAATGGTCCCCTTATCACTTCTTCACCATCCCGGGAGACGTGGTGGCTGTGAGGCCATGTGACGAGTGTGTTGTGTACGTTGTTCTTAGCTGAACTCAGCCCTGTCTTAGCCACGTAAGAAGATGCTCTGAGTCCTGCATTCTGCTGGTTACTCTGGGCTTTGTTTGTTTGTTCATCGTTAGCCACAACTGAACTTCAAGTCTGGGAATAGTTTGCAAGTTTCTGGAACTGGTCAGTGGCTCCCCATCTTTCTGCTGTTGCTATAGATCAATTTTGAAGAGAAATTCAACCTCAAAACCTCTTTGATTCTCCCATCTATTTGATTAATGACCGTTCTCTCTTCAAAACATCTCTGACATCCTACTTTCATAACTATTTTTACCATAATAAATAAAACAAGTTCAGGCTTTTGAAACTTCTTAACCTGCAGAATGGCCATGAATCCTGAATGGGCCAGTGGCCATGTGGTTTTTCTCACCTGCACTAATCCCATCTGGAATGGCTCACCTGAGCCAGGTATGTGAAGTCCATTCCCCTTGCAGTGGCTTAGAATGGGCACGTGGCTGATTCTGTGAGGGGATGTCCACCATGCACCTTCTGGGAAAGGTGTTCTTGCTCCCATAAAACACAGAAGAGTCGGGGTCTTTGCCTCCTTGGGGTGTGGCAGTGGGATCTCCGGGTACCGTGTGTGTGTGTGTGTGTGTGTGTGTGTGTGTGTGGCGTGGAGCCCGCCCTTCTTACACACTTCTCGTTAGGTGTCGTGTCAGCAGTCCACACTTTAAAATACGAACTTCTCAATAGATGCACCAGCATCTCTGCCTATAAACTTCCCACTTCCCACTTTACTCCCGTCCGATTGCCACCCTAAAATGTAAAACACCTTTTATGGCTTCCGTCCTCCCTTCAAGCGACCTTCCATGAAGGCAACTGAGAATCAGAGGCCAAGATTAGACGAATCTGTACAATTCTGTACCTTTCTTACTCCCCATGCTTATGTTTTTTACACTACTCCATGCTTGCTTGTTTCCATTCCCTCAACAAACATTTATTGAGCATGCGTGGTGGGGTGCTGCGCTCCACCCCAGAGGTGCAGACAGGATGAACAGTTTCTGCCATCAGGAACCTATAGTCTAATAGCAGAGTGTGGCGGGCACTCGGTAGCTCCCCTGGTCCTTTCTTCGTAATGGGACCCCACCTTTGTTCGGACAGGGATGTGTCCAGCCAGAGGAGATGATCTGTCGTGAGCGTGCGGATGGAACGTGAGGGGAAGTCTCCTGGGGATTCAGGGATGGACGTCCCCCCTGATAAAAGGCATGAGCCCACTAGCTATGCCCCCTAGGAAATGAAATCTCAGACAGTGGGCTGGGGTGAAAGCCAACGAGGAGCAGTGGGGCCCCCCAGC
>CM052540.1:184095619-184109482 GCA_028533065.1 Trachops cirrhosus | reverse complement strand
TTTGGCCCCACCCAGCCAGCCGTACCCTGAAATGACTCCATTTTCTCTGCACATGGCCTGCTTCCTGCACCTCTGTATCCCCGCCCCCCGCCTTCAGTTCAGAAAGAAAGTTTAAAAATATGTTCTAGCTCTTCATCTCATAATTATCAAACTGCTTCCTCTGACCTTCAGAGCGGTTTGGCAAGTTCAAAGCTCACACGAGGCATGGTGTCCAGTTTTTTTCTTGCACTTGAAATATATCGCATCATTAGAATGATGATGAGGAGAGTGAAGAAACATCTTAGCAGACATTGCTGAAGGATCCCCGTGAGCTAAGACTGCAGAACGTGCACCGAAGTATGGCTTTCTCCTTCAATAAAGGCCAAGTGAAAAAAGAACACAGCTGTCTATACACATTTTTTTCCTTCACCTTTTATGTGCAGTTTCTGGCTGGAGAGCCAGGGCAGACACCAGCGAGATGGAGGGTCCGTTCCTGCCCGCACACGGCTGGGTGGTGAGGCCACGCCATCGTTAGAGATGGCTAAGGCCTTTTAAATGGAGGCAGAAACATTGTACAGTGGCTTCCCTGAGGCTTTGGAAACAGTGAAAATTTAAAGTCAGTTACTTTTTTAAAACTTGTTGTTCAAGTACAGTTGTCTCCATTTTCCCACCAGCAGTTTCCCCCGCCCCATCCACCCCCACCTCTCACCCTCAACCCTGCCCCCTTTGGCTTTGTCCGTGGGTCCTTTATACGTGTTCCTTGACGACCCTTCCCCTTCTTTCCCCTGTGATTCCCTTTTGCCCCACCCCACCCCCGTTACTGTCAGTTTGTTCTTTATCTCATTGTCTCTGATTATATTTTGCTCGATTCTTTGTTTTGTTGATTAGGTTCCACTCATAGGTGAGATATGATATTTGCTTTTCACTGTCTGACTTATTTCTGGAGAGATTTATGCTAAGTGAAAGAAAGTCCGTTTCGGAAGGTCATGTTTAGGGGTCGAATGAGAGTAAGAGTGGCATCCGTTTCGGCCACACCTTCTACTTCTGGAGACACGTTTGTTTTGTCCTGTGTATTCTACCAAGAAACTCATGAACCGTGGAGAAACTGCTTCACACAATGGGTGTGTGAGGCGTGGAAATGGGACCTGGAACTCCCGTCTGCAGCCCTCAGCCACTGATTCTTCTGCTGAAGACTTGTCAGAAGAGAAAGCAAGGGCACTGGTTGTGTTAAAATTACACTTTATCCTCTGAACTGTTAGTAAACATGTATGGAGCCCTCGGTGCAGAAGAAAAGACATTTTGGGGGCCTTATCAGGTGACTGAAGGAAAACAAGTGTGCCGTGAGATGCACAGGGCTGAGCGATGAACAGGACCTGAGTGATGGACTCATCGCTGCCTTTGCGCATGCTCCTTCCCGCCTGGAGCACCACTCTTTGCCTGGCTCACCTTCCTTCCCACACGAGCCTCAGATTAGATGTCGCCACCTTGAAGAAGCCAGGCTGGTCCTCTCAGATGCATCCCCCCTCCTCTGCGATCTCGTAGCCTCTCTCCGTCTCATACTACTTCCTTCAGTGCGTGTGTTTGAAATCGCCCTGCCCAGCCCTGCCCAGCCCTGCCCAGCACTGACCGAAGCGCTTTCCGAATAGACTCTGTCTACTTTACATGTTTATGCCTAGACCCTGGCCCACGGTGGGCCTATATCTAATATTTTTTAAAAGAGACGAATAAAATGATCCCTCTTCATGAAAGCAGGCAACAAAGGAAAGGTTTTAACAGTGTAGCTGAGAGAGGGGGTGTATTAGTTTCCTGTGGCTGCCGTAACAAATGACCACACACTGGGTGGCTTAGAACAACAGAAACGCATTCTCTCCAGTCCTGGGGGGTAGGAGTCTGAAGTGAGTTTCACCGGGTAGAAATCTAGGGGTGAGCACAGTCATGCTTCCGAATCCGGTCCTTGCTTTTCCCAGCTTCTGGCGACTCCCAGCATTCCTTGGCTCGTGGCTGCGTCACTCGAATCTTCAAGGCGAGCCTCTCCAAATCCCTCTCTGCTCTGCCTCCACATTGCTCCCTCCTCCCCGTGTGAGTCAAATCTGCCTCTGCTCCTCTCTTAGCGATACATGTGATCACACTGACCACCCACCCAGGTAATCCAGGATAACCTTCCCGTCTGAAGATTCTTAACTTAATCACATTTGCCAAGACTTTGCCACATAAAATAACAGTCACGGGTTCCGAAGATTAGAGCATGAATATCTTTTGTTGGGGTGGGGAGCATTTTTCAGTCTGCCACAGAAAGCTTGGAAAGAACTTTTTTGATGATAAAGGCATTATCCTCATAGAAGTAATTTGGTAAGGAGTAATATGACTGATAGAATGAGTGAAATCTTTGAAAATGAGGATATTGATAAAGAAGAAATACAAGAGAAGTTACTATTAAAAAGGAAGTAAGATATTCAATTTGGCAATCTAGGGAGGCATGCTTCATAGCCCGATAGTTAAGAGCACAGCTAGGACTAAAGTGTCTGGTTAGAATCTGGTTCCACCATTTACTGGCTGTGTGACCTAGGGTAAGTTACTTACCTTCTCTGTGCCTTATAGTCCTGATCAATAAAATGGGACTAATAGTAGTACCTCTTCATAGGGTTGTGGCAAATGATTATAAGACTGAATGTATTTAGAGCATTTGGAAGTGTTTGCTATAATTATTCTATTAAGGAAACCAGAAATCTACAAGAAGAAATAAGAATTTAGAACAAAGCAGAAAAGCGCAGTGTGTGGAAGAGATACTTGAGAAGAAACAGAAACTTTAAAATGACTGACCAAGAAAAAAGAGTAAAAAAAAAACGCAGCATAAATGATGTAAGATGAAAGATATTTTTAAAAAGCAAGTTAAAAACATTTGCAACCACAAATTTGAGAGAGAAAGAGGGTAAACATGTTGCATATCAGAGGAAAGATGAAGACATTAATTGAGTACATGCGGAAGAGTGCAGAAAAGGCAGAAAAGAATGTTCTGAGGCTGACAGCTCTTCTTCCCTTTATATGTGGTTTCCTGTACATGTGGCTGGGAGTGATTTTTTCTGATCTACGTCTTTGCTGATTTTTCTGTCCAGTCATTCTATTAATTGCTGAGAGAAGTTTATGGAGTTGTCCATTGCTCCCTTTAACTGGGTTTCTGCCTCCTGCATGTACTTTGAATCTCTCTCACTAGTTCCGTACATATTTATGATTGTTATCCTTCTGTATTGACTCTTTTATTAAAATGAATTATACCTCTTTATCTGTGATAATACTTTTTGTTTTACATGTTAGCTTCCATAAAAATGTATTACAAACTTGGTGGTTTAAAACAAAAAAGACTTACTTCTCTTGGTTCCGGAGGCCAGAGGTCCAAAACCAAGGCGTCGGCAGGGCCCTCCCCCTCTCAGGGCTCCAGGGAGGGACCCCTCCTGGCCTCTCCCAGCGTCTGTTGGTTGCCTGCCGCACCTGGTGTTCCTTGGCTTGAGGACGTATCAGTCCCATCTCTGCCCGTGTCCTCACGTAGCCTGCTTCTCCCTGTGCGTCCCGGTGCCCAAATGTCCCTCGTCTCCTCAGGGCACTCATCCTTGGATTAGGGTCTCTCCTAATGCTCAACGACCTCCTTAATGACATTAGCAAAGACCCAGTTTCCAAAAATGGTCCCACTCCCAGGTGCCGGGTTTAGGACTCCAGCATCACTATTTATTTCCCAGCCATTTATTTTCGTCATTTCTGATGCTCTTCCTTCTTTTCTGAAGATCCACATTGTCATCTGGAATCTGTTTTCTTCCGCCTGAGAACCCCCCCTCAGCATTTCTCATAGTCTGGATCGGCTGGAAACGAAGTCTCATAGTTCTCTTTTATCCGGGATTGTTTTTATTTTGTCTTTATCTTTGAAGGATATTTTTGCTGGATAAAACATGTTTTTTTCCTTTGGGTGCTTTTCCCACTCCTTTCTGGCTTTCACGGTTTCTAATGAGAATTCGCTTCTCAATTCCATTCTATCCCCCTGCATGTAATGCGATATTTTTCTTTTGCTCTTTCTAAGGGTTTTTATTTATCTTTGGCTCAAAAGTTTAATGTATTTCAATGTTAGTGTCTTCATGTTATTCTAACTAGTGTTGACAAGGCATCTTGAATCTGTAAATTTGTTTTTCAACAAAATTGGGAAATTTTGGCCACTATTACTTCAAATATTTTCCTTCTCTATTCTTTCTCTTGTGAAATTGACTGTGTGTTAAATGATTTGATACTATCTGAGAGATCCCTTGTTTGTTTTTTTTAACCTTTTTTCTTCCTGTTTATCTATTTGATTTATTTTCAGATTCATTTACTATTTTTGATTAGTATCTCCATTTGGTTAAGTTCACCCTGCAATTTAAAAATTTTAGGTATCATATTTCTCAGATTTAGAATTTCTACTTTTTTGTTGTTTAAATATCTCTGCTGAGTTTTTCTATGTTTTCATTCATTGAATATTTTGCTTTACTTTACTGAGGATAGTTAAACAGCTGCTTTGACATTATCAGTTCATTCAATATCTGGTTCATTTCAGGGCACAAAGTGGTTCGCTTTCTTTTCTCCTGCAAATGTGCTCCTTTGTCTGGATTGTTTACATGTCAAGTCATTTTGGAATGTATCACATATATTCTGAATGTGACATTATGAAGATTCTGGCTTTCGTTATTTTTCTCTAATGTGTATTATTTCCTTTGCTGCAGTCAGCAACTTTCTTGGTTCAGCCCGAACTGCAAATTCCGGTTCTTTGGACAGCAGCACTAGCCTCGATTCACATCCCTCGCTTTGGCTGAGTTGCTGTATTCTGCCCCACGCATGCGTGGTCCATAGGCCAGCCCGAGACATGGGCAGACAGACGGAAGGGTCCTTTCCCTGTCTCTTTTCTTCTCCCTTCCAAGACTCCACCACTCACTTATCACTTCAGCCACAGCCTCCCAGCATCACTTTTCTGATTCTGCTGCCCAGAAAGACTCTGGCTTTTTCCACCAGTGCCCTCAGCACCAGGTGCGAAATGCCAAAAGAACCACATGAATCCCAGACTGCAGGCCACAGAAATGGGGAACTTCCACCACAGCGCTGCCTTCCTCCAAGCACAGACTCCCCACAGTACCACGTCCAGTTTCCTCTGGTAGGGACTTTTCTGTCATTACCAGAAACTGGAAGTCACTTTTCCCTGCAGAACTGTTTCTACCAGTAAAGAGTTGGAAGCAACTGGAGTGTCCATTAACAAGAGTGATTATAGAGACTGCAGCACATCATTGGGTGGAATACTATGTAGCCATTAAAAAGAGTAAGGTCAGTCTAACTCCTGACGAGGAATGATTTCCAGGACACTTCTGCGGTTCACAAGCAGGTTTGAGAACTGTACGTACAGCCTGCGGAGAGGGTGCCGTGAGGCGCCTCCAGTCCGCCCTTCCAGCCACCGCACTCATTTCTCCAGCAGCTGGTGCGCCGGCCTCTGGAGGGTCACAGGGGACTGTGTCTCCAGGAATCGCCCTCCATCCCTCCGCAGGGGAAGCTGTCAGTCAGTGACTGGCTTTAATGGGACCAATAGCCTGGTCCCTTCGTCTCAATTTGGGTCCACTCTGAAGGCCTGTCCCCATACTAGAGTGCCCCGTTCCCGTGGCAGAGACGGCCGCTGTGCCTGCATCACAGTTCAGCCCGTCCTGCCCAGCCCAGCTCCCTCACCAGTGCACCCCGGCTGGGCACGCCCCCCCACTAGATCTCCTGCAAGCAAGTCTCCACCTTGGAGTCTGCTTCCTGGAGAACCTGACCTGAGACAGCCAGGTAGCTTTCAGGTAAACAGACAGCACATAGTTCTGAAAGTCCAGATGTGCACGGAAAGGCAGGGCAAAGTTGGGGAGAGTGCAGGTGAAGAGACAATAGCAGTTACCTTTAGGGAGAGACTAGGCTGGGGGGAGAGTACTCAAGAGACACTTTAGGTGTGCTGTTTGAATTTGTTTCAACTCAGATATATCTGTGAATCTTTGTGGAATTAAAAACAAATATCATGATAGCCAAAAAATAACTTGTGATCTATACCTGCATGCAACATCCTTCGAAACCTGGGCTTCAGGACCACATGCTAACTAACTGTGGTGTGTACCTCTGCGTGGACGTCTCTCAGAATCTTCTCCCTCAAGTCCCCTCGAAGCAAACCCAACATCTCCCTGCTCTAGTTTTTTTTCCTGCATTTTCTCTCTCAGCGAACGAGAGCCTCGCCCCCTTACCCAGTCACACAAACAGGAAATGTGGAAGTCGTGTTTGACTTTTCTGTCTCGCTGCTCCACTTCCAGCCTATGGCCAGGTCCTCTGGGTTCCACCTCCACCATATTTCTCAGAGCACTTCGATTCTTTCCGTCCCTCGCCGCCATCAGCTTATTCCAGGCGATCGTCCACCTTCGCCTGAATTGTTGTTTCCGAAGCCTGACTTTTCTCTGTGGCCCCAGGCTTGCTCCTCTTTAACCCACTCTCCACGTTCCAGCAACGGCGATCTTTCTAAAACATTAAGTTGCTCACACGTGACTGGGTGGGGGTTTGCATGGAATCGTTCATGTTCGTCCAGGTGCGACCCAGCCCACTTTCTGACCATTCCCATGTTGGGCCTGGGGGGCAGCCTGCCGCCCGGAGAAAAAGAGCGGAATGCCCAGCGTTGGCCGGCGGGGAACAGACGGCATCGCGTGGGCTCACTGGCCGTTTTCCCTGACAGCCTCTCTTGGAGATCCCGCGGGGCCCTGGGACAGGGCTGCGTCCAGGGGCCAAAGGGAGGGGGTTCCAAAGAGTGGGAATGATGAAAGAACGAGGGAAAGATATATGGAGAAAAGTTAAAGTTAGAAGTTTAAAAGTTAAAGGTAAACTGTAGTTTTGGCAGTCCGACAATGAGCAAAGTCATGCCCTTAAATGCAGACCAAGTCTGCGAACTCATTTTTTTTTAAAGTAGAAAAGTAACTACAGAGAAAGCATAGAGAGGATTAGAATAGAATTCTCAACACATTGAGTGGGCCGGTGTCCTGGGTTTGAGATTCTCAATAAAGCAAATCTTTAACATGCTGTCTAAAAAAGAAAACAATTCTTCTTGAATGGCAGAATTGTAGATGTATTTTTTAAAATGTTATTTTCCATTAAAATTTTGATATTTTTCCTATGTTCATAGTTGTAATTATAATAACATCGACAGTTTAAAAGATTTTTTAAAAAAGTGAGCCTGTCACCTCATTTTTTACCTTAACTTCCTATCACAGGAAGTGTTCAAACCCGCGACCCCTGTGCGTGCGCAGCCCTGTGTCAACGACAGGCCTCTGTTCGGGTGTGGCCCTCGTGCGGGTTGTTACGCTAAGAGCTCAGCTCCAGACCCTTCCTTCCATGTCCTCTTTGAGGTGCTGGGGGCTGGGCTCTGCACACCCACTTCTGTTCTGCCCGGCGGACTCTGCCAACGAGGCAGGAGGGGGGCACCACCCACGGTGCTGGAGCCGTGGTAGCACCCGGTTTGCACTTTTCCTAACACGCCAGCCAGCCCCTCACGCTCACGGAGATGCGAGAGCCACAGCACCCCTGGCTGTTGTCCGGCCTCGAGGCCGGAGCCTTTCAGTGACCCATTTCAAGTCTCCATGAGGATGAATGGCAGGGCTTCTGCCTCCGGGCAGGTCCTGACTGGTAAGCCCCTCCTCCCTTTCTTTTTTCCTGAAGTATTTTAAGAGCAGATTCAGACCTTATGCCATTTTATCTGTAAGTGCCTCCGGCTGTATCCTTACAGTTATATGCATTTAGAATGTGTACAGAACCACCGTGGGGCAAACAAACAGCAGCATTAACAGTAATCCCTTAATGCCATTTAAAAATTATTTTATGTACAAGTTTGCTTGATTTTCCTAATGACTTCTGAGGTCTCCCTAACATCATTCATAGGTGTCTTTGGGATTAAGTGAGGCAACGGGGTGGAGGGGGGGACGTGCATGCTTGTGAGGACTGTTTACTGCCTGCTTCCGGTAAGAATTCCATGAGAAAGGAGCAAACTTTTCACTTGCACGAAGCCTACACCTAGAATAGAAAGGAATCCTGGGAAAAGGCAGGACTGGAAGGGCTGAGCAGGGGGAGTGGGCGGTCCTAGGAATAGAACAGTGGGATGCAGTTGTGTTGGCTCTGGAATTATCGATGGGCTTTGGGCACAGCCTCCTCCCTGCAAGCCTGTGCAAAGAATGCGAGTGAAGGAAATATGTTCAGTCCCCAGCTTTACCAGGAAGAGAGCTGGCAAAAGTGTCTGGGTACAGGGTGAAGGCACTGTGCACACATGGGCCGAACCAGAGGCTTCGTCGAGCTCATTCCGTGACAGGGACGCTGCCCCCAGCAGTGTGCTCAGCTGGCTTTACCGTCCTCGGGCATAAATCTTCATCGCATCCCCAGGAGAAGTGTCGCCATTGCCAAAGGACGGTTTTCATAATGAAAGTTTCAGTGATTTATTTATCTTCCCAAGACTCTCCAAACAGAAGAAATTTAATTGGACTTGTCTAAACACTGTCAGTCACCCGTAGCCTTGAAGACCTCCTTACTCCATGTTTAGAACATAACTAAAATTAATGACACAATAAAGATGCCAAAACCCCAGTCTCTGATAGAGGCAAAAGGGAAAGCAGTGAAAAATGATTGTGCGTATTTCATAGCGGTGCTGAATTATAATTCGGAGTCACGGGAGGAGGGGAGAGTGAGCCCGCAGAGTGGGAAGACAAGCCAGCACGGAGCAGGTCCTGAGGGGCACAGGGAGCCCTCATGAGCCTGCAGACTCCTCACACCAGGCTGGGAAACTCTGGGTTACGGAGAAATTGAGGTGGTTTTAATTGACATTTGGCAATATTCAGTGCTGAACCATTCATTAACTATACAACTATATTTGCACAGGATCATCTGTTTTTTGTTTTTTAATATATTTTACTGATTACGCTATTATAGTTGTCCCATTTTTTCCTCCCCTTTATTCCCCTCTGCCCTACCTTCCACCAGCACTCCCCCTCACACCCCCTTAGTTCATGTCCATGGGTCGTACATACAAGTTCTTGGCTTCTCCATTTCCTGTACTATTCTTACTTCCCCCTGTCTATTTTCTATCTACCATCTATGCTACTTATTCCCTGTATCTACCTGCCCCGTTCTCGCCCATCTTCCTCCCTGCTGATAACCCTCCAAATGATCCCCACACCTATGATTCTGTTCCTGTTCTAGTTGTTTGCTTAGTTTGTTTTTGGGGTTCTTTTAGGTTTAGTTGTTGATAGTTTATTGTCATTTTACTGTTCATATTTTTTATCATCTTCTTTTTCTTAGATACGTCTTTAACATTTCATATAATTAGGGCTTGGTGATGATGAACTTCTTTAACTTGACCTCATCTGAGACCTACCTCCGAGATTATTCTATGTGGCAAAGCTATCATTTAGAATGGAAGGGCAGATAAAGTGCTTCCCAGACCATCTGTTTTTTCAGTGTATCAAATTAGCTGTTACTTCCATAGCTTGATTAGAACAGCACTGATATTTTTCTTGACCTTGGAGTCAGGCTCTCCCAGAGTGTGTCTCTTGGTTATTTTCTGTGGATTTGATAGGCTCAATAACTGTGTAAATCCCAGCTTTTGAAGATCAAGCTGCATTCTCCTTAATCTCAGCCTACACCATTCACCAAAAGACCAGGAGAGAGAAAGCCAAGTTCCTACCTTTGCTTTGCTGCTTTTAGTGCTATGAACTACTTAAGTAGAACTCGCTAGGATAGCAGTTCCCTCATCTGTGAGGTGGAAATGAGTATGAACACTTGCCTGGTTTTACTTGGAGGGTTGTGACAAGAATGCAATGAGATAGAGTCCTTTAAAAATGCAAACAACTATGTACTTGGGAGGTCTCCAGAATTATGTAGCAATTTATGTAAGTCTTAAGATTGCATTTGCTATGACCTTAGTGAATTATTTAACCTTGCATAATTTAGCCCAAGGAGAATGAAGATTATCAATTCCTTTTTCTAGGTCCTTCAGAGAAGGGTTTGGAAGGCAGGCACCTTCCTGGACCTTCTTCTCAATTTCTTCTATGGATGTTCTTCATCTGTTCCTTTTTTTTAAGATTTTTATTTATTCATTTTTAAAGAGAGAAGGGAGGGAGAAAGAGAGGGAGAGAAACATCGACATGAGAGAGAAACATCAACTGGTTGCCTCTCATACGTGCCCCCAAATGAGAACTGAACCCACAGCTCAGGCATGTGCCCTGATTGGGAATCGAACCAGCGACCTTTTGCTTTCTGGAACAACACCTGATCAACTGAGCCATGCCAGCCAGGGCTGCTCTTTCCTTAAATGATGGTGTTCCTCATGTTTATTATGCCCTAGGCTCACTTCTTTTCCTTGTCCTATTGTGTGTGTGTGTGTTTAGATAATCTCACTGGAGTCCGTGTTTCCAGTCACCATCTATTTGCTGTGAACTCCCAAGTCTGTATCTTCAATACACATCTCTCTTTAAAGTTGCAAACCTGTGCACCCAATTCTCTACTAAAATTGTGCCTTTAAGGGAAAACAAACCACATGTCCAATAATGAATCTATCCTATTTTCTCTCAAAAAGGTGTCCTTTTTCCATGTTCCCAATCCAGACCTCGATGTTCCAGCTGTCCACCTGGTGGCCGGTGTCAGGGAGGCAGGGAGCAGACGCGGCCAGGTCGGTTCAGGGCTGTGTCTGTACCCGGCGCACCATCACTTCCCATGAACTGTATTGCTCACACCAGTCACTGAGTTCGCCCAGACTGAATGCAGATTCAGGAGAAACCAACTACCTTGTAACAGGGGAGTGGCGAGTTCCTATTGCATAAGAACGTGTGGGTAGGAGAGATCACTGTGACCATCTTTGGAAAACAGTCTGCAGCCACGGCAAGATCGCACTTCAGATGCAGACTCGACTGCCTGCGAACCCACAGCACTCACCCACGAAGGGAGATTGCTTCATGTGTTCAGGAGAGCAGTTTCTCCACTTCTGGAGCGTAGAGGAAATGAGAGAGTGTTGGTGCTCCGCAATCAATAGTCAGTTGCTCATTCATTTATTCACCCAGCATCTGCCAGCACCCACAGCAAGCCCAAGCACTGTCTGAGTGTGCCCAACAGCAAGTAGAACAGACACGTGACCCGTGTCCCGGGGCCTGGCGTCCTTTTGTCCACCATTGCCTGAGTACTTTCATTTTGAACCGATGGAATCAGAATCAGTTGGTTTTAAGAGCAAGTTACGATCAATTTTTGATCCTAAGGAATGCTGGGATGAAGCCCTAAAGGGAAGTAGAGGCTTGCACAGGGTTTAAAATGGAAGCTTGACCCAATCAAAGTTTATAGCATCATAAAATGTTTAGACTTCTCGGTGTGGCATGCATACAGGGGCCATTGTGCATTTTAAATATTTACAGCTGATAAATATTTTTAATTGTATGATAGTACTTGACACATAGCAGCTTGCAGGAAAAAGTGCTTGAACTTGGCGTGCAAGTGAATTAATGTCACATCCCGTCCCAGGGTCAAACTGTGGTGCTGGCTGAATGGACAACAGTTGGCAGGCCACGTCCCCAAACAATCATTCGGGTCGCCGTGCAATCCAATTGCCTCATTAAGACAACTGAAGCAATAACAACCAAATCAGATTCACTCTGTGAAAATCTAATCAATTGCTCCAAAATCAGATATAACAACTCCACAATCCAATTAATTTAATTTTATTTGGTTTAGTTAAGTGACATAGGCACAGCCATCGCGGGTGCCTGTTCTCTCCCCGCACACATAGCATGACATCATGTGAGCATTGGAAGGGACCCTACAGAGGTCTGGCTCTGCGCCTTCCCCACGGGAGAGAGTGTAGACAGTGGACAAAGTCATGGGATAAATGTGGTGTGTCCCTCTGGAGTGCTAAGTGTGTCCTCAAATTTGGAAGGAGAAACATTTACATATTTAAACAAGTACAAATCTGTTGTGGAATATGTATTAGTCACAGTGAATTAGATTGTGCTGTGGTAACAAAGAATTCCCAATCTCAGTGACTTAAAACAACAAAGCTTACTTTTCATTCATGCGACAGACCCGTGAGGGTCAGCTGGGGCCTGTGCTCCATGCTGTCCTCATTCCCGGATCCAGGTTCCTGGAGCAGACTCTGTAGAACTTTGCCTACGGTCTTAGTACAGAGAATGACAACTAGAGGAATCATGGGCTGGATCTTAATACATTCACCTGGAAGCAGCAGATGTCATTTCCACACAAACTTCACTGGCCAAAGCTCGCCATGTTGGCCCATATATTTCAAAATGGGGCAAGGAAGTGCAATCCTGCCGTGTGCCCAGAAGAACTGGAAATATTTGCTGAGCAGTATTAACATCTACCACAGAATGAGGTGCAAAGTCCATGTAAACTTTAGGATGAAACACAAAACTTAGAAGAAATTTCTTGCAACCTGTGCGCATCCATTTAAAGGTTGACTAAGCAGGAGAATCCTAGAAAATGGTGCATACTTGCCTGAAATATTTTGTCTTTTAATATACATAAATATATGCATTGTATATAAGATATATAAATGTATATTCATTGCCTTGTCTTTTGAGGTCAGTCTAAGGGGATTTCTTGAGAGTGAGTTCCCTGATTGGAGTTCCTTATTGTCTTACATACCTAAGTGCTTGGGCTATGCGAGAATCTGAAGCCACCAGCAAAACCATCTGAGTGGAAAATGCTTCAAGCTGTTTTACAGCTCTTTCACTCTTGTCTCTTTCATACATTATTTGTGAGCAATTTCCAAGTGTAAGTGATTTGCATTTGTTAAATTTTCCCAAAGTTTTTAACTTATTTTTCCAGCATCTACTATTTATTTTGAAAGATTTCAAACCTATAGGCAAGAATCCATTCCTGCATATCTAGCAATTCATCTGCATAGTTTACATAGAGACAACAGCTCCACTTCTCTCTGTAATCATATTCTGTGCATTTCAATAATATTTAATTAAATTCTGTAATTGTAATAAGTGTAAAAGTCACCAACATGTTTGGAAATGATACAACTCAAGTGGCAGGAATAGCCGTGCAAGGGCATTCTAGAGCGCATCCGGGCCACTGGCCCCAGCTGTCCTGTACGGCAGGTGGGACATCTTAAATAACAAACAGAGGGCACCTGGTGATAATCTGGTGAAGTGATTTGTTAAAAAAAACTTGTACTAAACTTTGGTGGAAACGTTTTGAAGCACTGTCCAACATTGCAATCAACAAACCTAAAGCCCGGAGCCTGCGAAGTACTTAAATTCACCTGTCCATTCACTCATTAATCCATTCAGTGATACACTCATCGACAGCACAGCAGGTGGATACGAATATGGATTCTGGCAGCGGACTGCCTGGATTTGAATTCCTGTTATGCTAAGTGACCCATGTCGAGTTTCTTCACTTCTCTCTTTCTCAGTTTCTTCAACTGTCAGATGGAGGAAGCAGGACCTGCCTCACAGGGCTGTTGTGCAGGTTAAATGAGATGATGGATGTAAATGCTGTTGAAGTGTTAACTTGGGATAGACGCATTCACCTGATGGATACTTGCTGAGTTGATGTCGCGTGGCCTGGACTGAACCAACTGATGGGGAAAGAAGCATGAGCAACAGCACAGGCGCTTCTCCTGTGGTGTGCACAGTCCAGTGTGGGAGGCAGATAGCACATACGTAGGTTTTGGATAATTAGGTGCAATTTAGTACGTTCTGTGGGGAAGTACAGGATGGTTAACCGTGAGCTTTCCCTCTCTGGCCTGTGGGATGAGAAGAGTCTGGCATGTACTAAGTGCCCAATAAAATACTTCTGGAATTAATGAATAAATAAACGTAT